>JARHVA010006049.1:132500-395000 GCA_037957365.1 Torreya grandis | reverse complement strand
TATTTAAACATGGATTTAATCAATTGACTAAAGACAACAAGTTAACAAAAGTTTCAAATTAGTATTAAAGCATAAAAACATGAACACTGTTCTTTGAAATGGAACTCTATTAAACCTATAACATGGAAACATAAGAATAAAATGTTAGTAATCATTAGATAAAGTCAAAGGAATATTATATGCAAATATGTTAATTAAAACAAATGAGAACCATAATATTCAAATAATGCACTCTGATCAAGTGGGATGTTCAATTTATAGCACAAATTTTTAGAATCTAAACAAGGGTCCACATTTTTAACAAATGGGGGTATGTTGACCTCAAAAAATGTCAAAATTTAGTGGAAGCATATCAATATTTTATAATTAAGATACTCTTGGTTCAAACTAATAACTAGACAAATCATTCCACATGATCAAGTACCATTATTAAGATCAATATATGATTAAAACAAATCTTACAAAATTATAATTAGGATCAAACATCAAAACTTAGTCATTTTGTGTGTGTGTGTGTTTTGATTCATTCACTAATTATCATGGAATTTAGAGAACAACTTCAAGATTGCATGACCTTAATCATTAACATTGACTTGTACCATATTTATATATTCATTATGAATCATGCTCTATGAAAAGGGAAGGTGTATGCATTGCTTTGCTTCCATCTAGACATTCATTGCCCTAATAAAGATATCTTTAGCTTAAATAAAGGCCTTGATCCACTACTAGCTAGACATCCATAACCCTGGTGCAGGCTACTAGAATCACCTTTTCTTAGAAAGCATTAAAATTTTCAATAAAGCTCTTATTTTTTGAATTTTTCAACTAAATTTAGCATTCCAACAAAGGTTGGGAACCAAAATTAGCTAGGTTTTTTAGGATTTTGTCAAATGTTTGACCTTAAAAAATCATCCTTGGTTATAAACATCATCCCAAGCAATAATGTGCTTTAAATTTTAACATGACTTTATTATAATTATTCAAAATTTCACTTAAGCATATGCAATACTTATCAAAATCATAGTTAGACCAGAACAAGGTTTAAGATTTTAAGGAATAATTAATATAGATATCAATCTTCTCCAATTTCTCTCAATCATAACATCAATATCAAATTTACAAAATCCATTATCAACCAATATTTGAGAGTCATACATTCTTGATTTGAGGAATTCTTTTGGAGCTTTTAAGATGGATTGGAGATTCAAAACTATCTTGGAAAATACTTATTTAAAGTAGAGAATAAAGAAAAGAAAATAAAAGGAAACACACAATAATAAAAATAGATAATAAGCAAACATATGTGTAAAAACACTATTTAAAAATAAGGAACATAAAAGAAACTAATGTAAACCTACCTAAACTAACTCTAACTAGTCTTACAAGTTACTCCTTAAACACTTCAGCTGGTAAGGTAGAGAAGTAGTGCTTGAGGTATTGCCCATTAGTTGGTAAAGTGAAATATAATCCCTACAAGTATTTGAGATCAAAGGTGTTATCTCCCAAGGTCTCAATAGTTTGATAAGGTCCAATACACAAAGGGGTGAATTTCCCATGTTTTCCTTTTGGTTTTGAGGCTTTGTCCCATATGATTACTAGGTTTCCTTACCTGAACATCTAAATCATTAAACACTTGTCAAATCATCTTTTCACTATGGTTTGATGTTTTCTAAAGTTATAAAATATTTCTTCCCTTACACCATCCATTTTTATGATGTCAATCAACCTTGATCTTTCATATTATGGATCTTCTTCCATATACTCTTGTAAGAACTTGTAAGTTAGAAAATTGAGAGTAATTGGAAATATTGGTTCTTGAACATATACTAATAGGAAGGGTGATGCTTTTAGAGCTTACATAACTCTAGTTATATCTACTCAAAGAGCATTTTTAGGTAACTTATGTCATGTTCTTGGTTATTTTTGCACGAACTTTTTGATAGCTTTCATCAAGTTCTTATTAGTTGACTCTGAAACTCCATTACCTTGAGGGTAATTATTTGATGAAAAGTTAAGAATTATCTTGTTATAATATGATCATTTAATCATTTACATATATATATATATATACATATATATATATATGTATATATATATATATATATGTATATATATATATGTATATATATATATATGTATATATATATATATATATATATATATATATATATATGTATATATATATATATATGTATGTATATATATATATATATATGTATGTATATATATATATATATATGTATGTATATATATATATATATATATATATATATATATATATATATATATATATATATATATATATATATATATAAATGCTGATCCATTATCAAAAACTAATGATACTAGTGTCCCAAATCTTTTACAAATGTTCTTTTCTAAGAACATGATTGCATCTACAGTTCTACATTGTTTAGTTGTTATTACCTCTATCCACCTAGTAAAATAATTAGTAGCAATAATAAAATGTTTGTGTCCATCTAAATAATTATTATTAATCACCCTGACAAAGTCTAATCCCATTGAGAAAAATTATTTTCAATCATTACTAGCTTCAATGGCATAGTTGTTTTTATTTCCTTCGTGTTGAAAATATAACTTGATGAAACTCTCTAACATGCCTATGTGCATCTTTTAATATGATGGGCCAATAATATAATCCCCTTAGTATTTTATTAGTTATTTTTTATATATGGGTGTCCAATCCTAAGTTTCTGATGAAAATTACTCAAGATTTCAACTACTTATTCCTTTGAAAGACATCTTAAATACATTCTTTCAAAATTATTTTTGAAGAGTATCCAATCTTTGACCAAGAAATGTGTGTCCTTGATCCTAAAAGTTTTTTATTCTCTAATAAATATTATGGGACAAGAACCATTGATTAGAAGATGAATAATTTCATCATACCAATCATTTGGTTGGAATTTTTGTTGATTGACCTATATGACACTTAATTTAGGATTGGTGTTATCAATTCGTTAAACTAATCCTTAACACCTTACCAAATTTGTATTTTCATCTCAAGATCATGATCTTGGAGTATAGACATCCATTTACCTCTTTTATCTCCTAGTTCATATTGACTAAGCATAAGTCTAGTAGCAAGATCCAATAATATTGGATGCACTTTATTCCTAAGAATATAGTGTCTAAAAATTTTAATTATCTTAACTAAAGAAAATTTTTGCTTGTCAATCAGAGAATAATTTAACTCAAAAATTTTAAATTTTGTGCTCATAAATGCAATTAGATGATCACATTTAACTATTTTTTGAGTTAAAATAGTTGTTATAGTATGTTTAGAAGCTAGAAATAAAATATAAAAATATTTTGTGAAATCAAGGCTTATCAACACCAGTGCCTATATTATTAGTTATTTAATGTCCATGAATTATTTCCTTACTTCTTCATTCCATATGACCTTGTAATCCTTCTTCAACATGTCATTAAGTAGCTTCATAATTTTTTCAAATTTAGAAATGAACTTTCTCACAAAATAGATTTTTGCAAAGAAAGATTTTAATTATTTTCTACTGTTAGGGGGTTTTATCTTGGATATCAAATTGACTCTTTTACAATCTATATAAATCCCATCTTTGGTTATAAAATGTTCTAGTAACTTCCCTTCTGTAACATAAAAAATACTTTTCTTAAGATTAAGGTAAATTTAATACCATCTACAGTGTTCAAATAGTTACTATAAATACATAATATGGTCTTCCCTATTTTTAGAAAACATAGCTAGATCATCCATATAGATGATGATGCACTTACCTATGATACCTTGAAACACATGGTCTATAGTTATTTGAAAAATTTATCCTAAATTTATTAGCTCAAAATACATTATTTTTAAAGTAAAAGTCCCTCACTTTTTTGTGAATGCACTCTTCATTTTATCCTCCTTGTTTACAAGTAATTGATTTTAACCTAAAAGATCATCTAAAAAATACATCATAGTTATAACCACTAACAATTTGAATGACCTAGTCAAGGGAGGTAAAGGATAATTATCTTTTTCTAAAGATTTTTTTCAAATTTTTAAGGTATATGCATAATCTAATTCCTTCATTCATCTTTCTAACTAGTAATAAGTTAGATATCCAAGTGAAATGTATAATTGGAAACATTATTTTTGTATTTAATAGCTTCTTGACATCTTTATAGATCAATGGCTCTAAAATAGGATTGATAGGTCTTTGATTTTGTTTGAAAGGTTTACAAGCTTCTTTTAATGGAATGGTCTGGGTAATGACTCTTGGATAACATATCTTTATGTCTTCATAGGACCATGTTATAACATCTTTGTACTTAGTCAAAACTCTTTAGCATTTCTAGATTCTATTTTTATACAAACTATACCAATATTTACTAGATGAGGTTGACCTTGAGTTCCTATGTCAAATAAATTATAATATTTCCCATTCACTTTGGGAAATTTAATAGATTTAGCTAGATTTTTTATGTCAAACAATCTTTCTAGGGAAATCATGCCATTGGGAATTTTGTTATCATTCAATTTAATAATCTTGTTATCAACTTTGTCTTCATCAAGAGAATTTGCATTGACCTCATCAATAATATGAGACTCAAATACTCTTGAGTTGTTTATGGAATCACGAATATGTTGATCATCATTAACCACATGAAAATTATTGACATTGTCAAGAACTAAGGGACATGGAACCAATTCAATGCTAAGGTTTCTTAGTTTAGAATCTTGATTTGACATAAGAATGGCTACAGTTGAGGCTAGTTCATCAACAATCTTGTTCTCTTCTCTAGGAATTGAGACAATATTAAAAACATCAAAGTACTCAATCAATTCCCACACTCCAAAATTATAATTCTTAAGATAAGATAGTTTTCATTGGTTCCTAATTCTAATCTAATTAATTACTAGTTCAAAATCACCATATACTAGCAGTTATTTAACCTTGTGTTTGATAACAAATTATAATCCTAAAATTAATGCTTCATACTCTACCAAATTATTGGTGCATGTAAATTGATGTTCTTAATAAGTATTATACTCTTTCCCAAGGGGATTTATTAAAATAATCCTTACTCTAGATCCATATTTGCATTTAACACCATCAAAATATAATTTCAAAATTCTAGGCATAGTATGAAAGTTTTTAGAGTTATATACTTGAGGAGTGTCTAGAGTGTAAAATATTAAATCAAAATTAACCATGTTTACCTTTTCATTTTCTTCATTTTACTCAATGATCACGTGCTTCATATTTGGTTCCCTCTCAATTTGAATTTGATTGGGAAATTCTTTCCATGGTATCCACATGTGAGAACAGTTAGTTGACATGTATCCATTTAAATATTTGGTCAAATATATTCTAAGAAGCATCCCATAAGCATATGAAATTCCCACCACTTAAATATATAAAAATTATTGTATCTATTTCCCCTTTTTTTTCATAGGCAGTTTATATTACCTCTTTAGTTGGTTTTTGTTCTTCCTTACACATTTTTTGTGTTTGGGCCTTTGTTGTTTTGGTATTTCCTTATTATTCTTTCCCTTCATTATTTTTCCTCTTGGCTTTGTTTTTCCTTATCCCCCTTTTTGCCTTATCTCCAAAGTGCCCTTTCGAATTTTCCAAAGGCACTTCACTTGCCTTGTTTTCCCCTAATTGTACCTATACAAAAAATTTAAAGGGCACTTTTACCCAAGTGGCCCTTCAAAATTTTTTTGAAGGGTAATTTTTCATCTAATTGTCCCTTCAAAAAAGTTTTTAAGGGCACTTTTTGCCCAAGTGTCCCTTAAAAACTTTTTTGAAGGTCACTCTTTCCCTATCCTTTCCTAAATGCCCCTTTAAAACTTTTTTCAAGGGAAATTTTTCATCCAAATGCCCTTCAAGAATTTTCCTAAAGGGTCACTTTTGGCTCAGGTGTCCTTCAAAACTTTTTTGAAGGAACTTTCTTCTAAGTGTCCTTCAGGAAAAGTTCTCAAAGGGCCTTTTTCCCAAAGGTCACCCTTCAAAAAAGTTCTTAAGGTCCATTTCTATTGGAAATGCCCTTCAATTATTTTTGAAAGGGATTTTGTTCTCCCTTGGGTGTCCTTTGAAGATTTTCTGAAGGACACATTCCTCACAGTGTCCTTCGAGAAAAGTTATGAAAGGGACCTTTGGCTTATCCAAAACCTAAAATCAAAAATATTGAAGGAATTCCTTTAGACTATTGTTTGGAGGAATTACTTGGGAAAAAATTTCAAGCCATTTATCGAGCAATTTACCTAATTGAATTTCCCATGATGTACCACATGATGTCAAATTTAAGGTGTGAAACTAGTCATTGGGTTGATGCATGACATGCCATAGGACATAAAATTTAAGGTGGGAAACTAGCCATTGTGGTTATTACAAATGATGTTTCCAAACATGCTTGACTTATGACTTTTATAAGTAGAAGAGCTTAGAAAACTTGAAAGGGTCGTGATCAATGCAAACTATGTTTCCCAAGGTGCTTTGATTATAAGGTTTTATAATTAAATTAGGAAATAAAACCTAAAATCATCTTGTTAGTAAAAACTAAGTTTCCCAAGGTGCTTTATTTATAAGGTTTTATAAGTAAAGTAGGCAAGAAAACCCAAATGGGTCTACAAATGCAAATCAAGTTTAAGCAGGTGCTTGACTTATGAGTTTTACAAGTGAAGTCATTCAAAAAACCCAAAAGTTTCTAAATAAAAGTAAATTATATTTTTGGAACTAATTAGCTTATGAGCTTGATCAAATGGCTAATCAATGATGTAGAACCATGATTTGAGTCATTGCTTGAGGACCAATCAAAAGGAAATGACAAAGACAAACTAAATGAAAGTGACCTTTTCCATGACATTACATAAATTTATAAGCTAAGGAGAAGTGATTAGGAATAATATTTAGAGGGGTGAGCCCATGGAATTCAAGAAAGTGACATGGATCAATCAGAGTGCCCTAATAAGCATCACTGGCAAAAATTAGTTGCAGCTGAGGACAATAAATTCCAACATATTTGATTCGTCTCTTTGGCACAAGGGACCACCCTTCTCTCTCTTTATTTTATATAAATTAGATTCTTGGGATATTTTTATTTCATCCATAGATAGTACGGTGAAACCCTACTGGAATGTTTTTCCATTTTCTTACCTTTGAGAAAAGAAGCATAAGTCTATTTTCTTTCTATGTTTTGGGTATTTTCCTAGGCATGCAAGAGACATAGAGTGAAAAAAATTAATGTTTTATCCTTCTATTCTATATCCTTGATTCTTTTGAAAAAATATTTTATCCAATAGGTCATGTAGAGTGCATTCTAGTTGTATGACATTTTGCATATGTATAACCCTTTTTTGGACTATACAGGTTGTCTTTCCAAGTACTTACCTTGTGTGATCTCATTCATTTTATCTCTACATTTAAATATTTATGTTTGAATCTTATATATCTCAAATAATAGGCTTCTATTTTGATGTATTGTGCAAAGGTATAGGGCATACATTTGGATAATAACTTTTCATGTATCACTATTTCAGACTAGGCTTTTATTTTATGCAAATTTTTTACCCTTTTCATCCAAACATGCTAGTTTCATAGATTTGATTGTACAAAATATAATATAGGGATCTATAAATTTCAACCTAGATGTTTATTTACACTTATAGGCACACCCATAGGCCTAAAAATGTCCCAACATTGCCCAAATCTAGAGGAGCCCTAAACAACCCTCTTTTAGGGTGCAAGATATGGAGACAACAATTTTGGCATGTTTGGTGGGACTAAATTATTTGTTAATCTCATCTCAAGGTGAATTATGGTCTTTAAAATTGTCATTTTTATTCTAAAATATATAATTTGGTGACTCTAAAGGGTGATAATCCCTAGTTCTAGACTAAATTTCTAATAGTTAGGTTCATGGTCTTCACTAGGTCAACTAGGATATTTCACCAAGAACCTCTAACTGAAGCTATTTTTGAGGAACATCATCCTAAACCATTCCTAGTTATTAGAGAGCTTGGGCAAGGTGGTTTTTTATAAAAATAATAAGAGGTTGAGGAATTTAAAGAAACTAAAAATCAAGAAGTATAAAATCAAAAAGACACAGATAGGCATCCACCCTTCCCTACTTTTAATACCTAAAATATAATAGAACTTCCTGCATAAGACCCCATCCCTCTGATTTCTACCAAAATTATTCCTAGATTTAATGGAGAGGGTCTTATTACCCCATCTAAACATATTTGAGACATCTCTAATTTATACAATTTCTATAATGTTACTAGCGCCAACATAGCAGTTAGGCTTCTCATTATGTCTTTAAAAGGCAAAGCACTTGACTAGTATAGAATGTTGGATGGGGGTTGCATCACAAGTTGGGATGGATTTTGAGATATATTGGTGATAAAATTTTAAAATAAAAGTGATCATGTTTCCCTAATACATCAAGTGAATATAATTAGAAGAGGTCCAAATGAATCCATGGTAGATTTCAATGAGATATTTCAAAGAACATGGTATAGGATACCACCAATCATGAGACCTCATCCTAACTTTGTGTTCCAAAAATAAATCAAAGGGATGGGTACTAATGTTGCTATTATGTTTTAGTTAATGGGAGGATTCACTCTTTCAAATTCATATGAACTAGCAATTGAGGCTGAGAATAACATAATTCAAGCTAGAAAACTTCCTCCAAGAGTTTCCATGCCTTTTCTATCTCAAAATTTAGTTTAATCTTCAATCAGGTCATAAGTTCCTAATGCCAATGTGAAGCCAATATCATTTTCCAAGAATGTGGATAATGTCATGGATAAGGATAAAGAAATCAGATCATTGAGAGCTCAGCTCAATCAAGCTCAATATTAGGCAAGTGCTCCTCTTAATGCACAATATTATCCTCAACAAAGATATAGAGCTCCATCCCAAGACAATTATCAATGGAGAGAATAAAATAAATAAGGTTACAATAGGTAACTCAATGCATACAATCCAAATTCTACTCATCTTTTAAAGGCTATTATTCCAGTATATGCAAATCTAGTGTAAGGAGAGAATCATTTAGACCAATGGGGGTAGCCTCAAGGTCAATATATACATGACGATAGAGGAACCAAAAATTATTTGACAACACAAGATGAAACTACTCCCTACATGATAACAAAATAAGATTTTCCCAACCAAAGGGATAGTCATGGAGAAAGTAGCAGCCTTAGTGTGAGAATGATGAATTTTGAAGCAAAAGATGATTTTGTGTTAACTTAAGGCATGTCAACTACAAAAAATAAAATATATAATAAGAGAGCATTGGGAGAAGTAAAATAACCATTAGTATCTCTAAGTGATGCCTCTCCAATGCCACCAAGTGTCAATCAAAGTAATACACCTACAATAAGTCATATTTCCCAACAAAATTAGAATGCAAGTGGGGCTACCAAGATTAAAATGCATCAGACTCAAGCTCCCTTGATACCATAAAAAATACTAGAGAAGGTGAATTCTCCCTCTATAAACATTTTTTATTCATTTAAGAGTGCAAGGCAAGTATATCCCTTTGGTTAGTCTTGCATATCCCAAACAAAAAGAGATTTTGTAAGAGTAGCTGGCAAACATTCATGTGACTCCTCAAGTTTCAAAGCATAATGGTGTGGGTCTCACAAATTCCCCAAATAATATTTTGGAGCCGTCAACCAAGGATAAAAATCCTCCACCCTTCTACCTCACACTCATTATGGGAGACAAGTTGTTCCACAATTGTATTGTGGATAGTGGAGCAAGCATTATCATCATGCCTAAACTAGTGGCTGATAAGTCAGGTTTGAACTATGAACCACATATCAGTGTCATGTTATATATAGATGGTACTCCAACTAATATTTTAGGATTGGTCAAAATTTTGAGATTTTTTTTTCATGGTTTCCCAAGCTTCCCTATCATGTAATACATTGTAGTGGTCAACCTTCCAACACACTTTACTATATGCTTGTAAAGGGACTCCATAGCCAAGATAGGAGGTTACCTTTATACTGATTGGTATTTTATAGATTTTAGGATAAGGTATGAGACTAAGGTAACTATAAGGACTCATCCCTTAGTAAGGTTCCACATTAATCCATACTTGGAGATAATGTCAAATCAAAATTATCTAATCAACAAGGAAGAGGAAACCATCATGGATGGTGGAACATCTTCCCATATTAAAGGTATTTTTTATCTTTATCATAACAAGCACAACACTCAAACACATGGCCTTGATCATTACACTTTCATTGAGGAGACTAATTTGGGAGTTTATTGTATGCATGAAGAGAATGATCCAATTCCTTCACTCGCCAATGAAGGTCATGAACTTGATGACATGTGAGAAATGTTCTTTGATGGTTCAAAGAATAAAGGAGGTGTAGGAGCTAGCATCATGTTATTTTATAAATTATGGAATCATTACTACTCTTATTATATGTTTAACTCCATCTATGCTTCCAACATGGTATAATATGAAAGCCTAGATCATGGTCTCCAATGGGTAAAGAGGAGAGGAATATATAATTTTAAAGTCTATGGAGATAGTGAGCTGGTCATTCATCAAGTAAGAAGTCAAGCTATAGAAAAAAACACCTTGCTTAAGTCCTACAAGCATAGGGTATGAGATGTAATTAAATACATTGATGCCTTCAACATACAACCCATAGTAGAGACTTAAACAAACATGTTGATATATTATCTACAATAGGAGCACGTTTTGACTCAACTACTGATGTAGAAAAGGAGGAGTATCAATCTCATATCAAGATCATTGTGAGACCTTCAAGTCTAGATAATGAAGTGTCATGGAAAGTGTTTGAAAGTGATGAAAACATTGCACACTTATTAAAAAATGAGGTAGGATTCTCCTCAAGAGATAAAAAGAGGTTACATGATCATTATGAAGACCAAATTATATAGATGAATAAAAATAAAATACCCAAGGGCCTGATTACTTTGGAGAGTGTCTTTAACGAGGATGATCAAAATAAGAATCAAATAATGAGCATGTCAACAAAGGAAGAAATGTATGAGAGAGTTCTAATTTCCAAAGACAAACTTTTAAAGATTGGAAAGGTATGTTCTCAACTGGAAAGGCAAAATTTCATTACATTATGCAAAAAGTTTCATGAGATCTTTGCTTATGAGTAAAAGGACTTGAAAGAGTTTGATCCAATTCTATCCCATCACACTATTGAGTTGTAGCCTAGAGCTAAACCGATAAGAAAAAAAAAAGTCCTATAAATCTCAAGATATAATAACTCATGAAGAAAGAGATAACCAAGTTTATTGAGTCTAGGATTTTCTTTCCTATCAAGCACTCAACTTGGGTAGCCAACCTTGTGATGGTTTGAAAGAAGAATGGAGAAATCAGACTTTGTGTGTATTCTTCTGATCTAAATAGAGTGTCTCTAAAAGATCATTATCCACTCCCTTTCATGGAATAAATTATACAAAGTGTTTTAGGTTCTCAACATTTCTCACTTCTTGATGGTTATTTGGGTTATAATCAAATATTGGTAAATGAAGAGGATCAATTCAAGATAATGTCCACCACTACTGGGGGACCTTTGCCTACAAGAATATGCCATTAGGTTTATCCAATGCTAGAACTACATTTCAAAGGGAAATGCACATGGATTTCAAAAGTTTGATTGATAAGTTTTTGATTATTTACCTTGACTATATAACCATTTTTTCAAAAGATGTTACTGATCATATGGCATATCTAAGGCAAGTGTTAGAGAAATGTAGGGAGTGTGGCATATCCCTCAATCCAAAGAAGTGCATTTATGTTGTCCATAAAGTTAAGCTTTTGGGTCATTTTGTTTTAAAATAATGCTTATCTATTGACCCCAAAAGTATTGAAGCTATTTTAGGCTTGTCCTTGAATCAACACAAGAAGGGGATGAAAAGCTTCTTGGGGAAAATAAAAAATGTGAGGTTTATCCCAAAATTTGTAACTATGGTAAAGCCTATGACAACCACGCTAAAAATGAACCAAGTTTTTACTTGAAAAAAGGAAGTTAAGATCATTTAAAGCAATAAAAAAAGAAATTGGAAAATATCCTACTCTCTTAAATTTGAATTTTGCTAAAGATTTCATACTCTATACCTTTGCTAACCTTGACACAATCTCAGCTAAGCTTATGCCAAAAAATGATGGAGATGTTGAGCAACCAATTGCTTTTTTCATCCAAGGATTGGAGGAGTATGAAGTAAGATATTTTTTAATGGAGAATAAATCCCTAACCATCATTAGATGATTGAAAAAAATTAGGCATATGGTTTCCAACAACAAGATTCATGTCATGGTTTCCCATCCTAGCACTAAGGAGTTCCTCCTAAGCAAGGATCTCAAGAAAAGAGAGCTAGATGAATCATGAAAGTGATGGAATATGACATTGACATTAAGGTAACCAAATTGGTAATAGGAAGAGGTTTATGTGAAAATTTAGCATCTAATTTTCAATAGACAAAGGAGCAAGCTTTGGTTAATCAATTTTAAACCTAGATAATTGATCAAATGCAAAATCAACTAGTTTTTTTAATGCACTTGCCTTCATAGGTGCCAAATTTTTTGATTGGGTAGGAAAGAGTGGGGTTCATTTGATTACTTCATCCAACTAATAACCTCAATGTAAAATATTGGCTGAGTCTCCTAACATGAACCTCATCAAGATCATCAAGAGGACATTGGAAACCAATCGAAAACATGGCATAGTAAGCTAAAGATAGCCTTATGGGCAGATAGAATCAGTCACAATAAATCAATTGGTAATTCTCCCTTTGTACTTGTCTATGGAAGAGCAGCTAGGATATCCATATCACAAGATCTCCTTGTAACTTTCATAATAGCTAGAATTACTTGAAAACACTCCCATGGAGGTTAGATTGATATAATTATTGTAGCTATAAGAGGCAAGAGATGATGCGCACAACTATTTGAAACACCATCAAGTTATCATAAAGAAATACTTTAACAAAATGACAAGGGTAAGAGTGTTCAAACAAGGTAACTTAATCTAGAAATGGGATGAGGATAGAGCAAAACTAGGTATACATACAAAGTTTGATACTTTGTGGAGTAGTCCTTACAACATCAACAAGTGCAAACAAAGAAACTCTTTTCAGTTGTCTAAGATGGATGGAGAAGAGCTACCTATTTTAGTGAATGGTATCC
This sequence comes from Torreya grandis, assembly GCA_037957365.1. Classification (NCBI taxonomy): domain Eukaryota; kingdom Viridiplantae; phylum Streptophyta; class Pinopsida; order Cupressales; family Taxaceae; genus Torreya; species Torreya grandis. The sequence continues at coordinate 381,803 of JARHVA010006049.1, read as the reverse complement.
ACTTGAAATATTGCTTCTAGACCTTGCTAACCATGTCTTGTAAATACTTATTGTTGTGTGTTTCTATTATTGTTTTTTCTTTTCCCTAAGTTCTTTGTATCATAGGTGTTTCCTTTTTAGGTGTTTTCCTTGTATTTTCCTTGCTATGTTTTTTCTATATTTTACTTTCAGTCATGGGCTTGTTATTTTGGGATTTTATTTTCCTTATGTGACTCCATGCCCAATGGAAGGATGTAAACAGCTGGTCTTGGACATAGCAGGCATGTCTCCCTTGGAAATAACCAAAATGTTTCCCACTTTTAGTGCATAGCCAATTTTTATTACCTCTTCAACTAGTTTTCATTCTTCCTTACTCATTTTAGATGTTTGGGACTTTGCTATTTTAGTCTTTTCTTGTTTAGCTTTCCCTTCATTATTTTTCCCCATGACTTTTACCTTAGCCCCGAAGTGGCCTTCAAAATTTTTTGAAGGCACTTCACTTGCCTTGTTTTCCCCCAAGTGTCCCTTAAAAAAAAGTCTAAAGAGCACTTATTTTATCGAAGTGACCCTTCAAAATTTTTCCAAAGTGGCCTTTTTAATCTAAGAGTCCCTTAAAAAAAGTTCCATGGGGAAATTTTTGCCAAAGTGTCCCTTCAGAACTTTTTTGATGGCACTTTTACCGTAGCCTTTCCCGAATGCCCCTTCAAAATTTTTTTGAAGGGACATTTTTCATCCAAGTGCCCTTCGAGAATTTTCTCAAAGGGTCACTTTTGGCCTTAGTGTCCTAAATAAAATTTTTCAAGGATACTTTATTCCATGTATCCTTCAAGAAAAGTTCTCAAAGGGCCTTTTTCCTAAAGGTTTCCCTTCAGAAAAATTCTGAAGGGCCATTTATGATGGAAATTCCCTTCAAAAAATTTTGGAAGGGCTTTTTTTCCTCGATGAGTGTCTTTCATAAATTTTTATAAGGACACTTTCCTCCGAGGGTCCTTTGAAAAAGTTTCCCAAAGGGACCTTTGGCTTAGCTAAAGCCCAAAAGCAAAATTCTGGAAGGAATTTCTTTAATGTTTTGTCTAAAGGAATTACTTCAAGAAAATTGTCAAGCCATTACTTGAGTAATAAACATGACTAAATTTCCCATGATGTGCCATTGTAAATCAAATTTAATGTGGGAAACTACCTATTGTGGTCAATACAAATTAGGTTTCCCAACATGCTTGACTTATGAATTTTATAAATTGAAGAGCTTAGAAAACTTGAAATGGTCTTGGTCAATGCAAAATAGGTTTCCCAAGGTGATTTACTTATAGTTTTCTATAATTAAAGTAGGAAAGAAAATTTGAAAGGTTCTTAGCAATGCAAACTAGGTTTCCCAAGGTGTTTTGCTTATAAGGTTTTATTAGTAATATAGGCAAGAAAACCTAAATGGGTATGCAGATGCAAATTAGGTTTAAGTAGGTGCTTGACTTATTATTTTTATAAGTGAATTCATTTAGATAACCTAAAAGGGTCTAAATAGAAGCAAATTAGATTTTTGGAACTGTTTAGCTTATTAGTTTGATTAAATGGTTGATCAATGACACAAAACCATGATCTGAGTCATTTCTTAAGGACAAATAGAATACAAGCTCTGAGGCAAATTTTTGACCCTTTTAATCAAAAAAATATAGTTTATTAGATTTTATTGCACAAAAGCTATTATAGGGAGTTATTTATTTCAACCTAGAGGTTCATTTCCACTTATAAGCACACCCATAGGCCTGGAAATGTCCCAACATTTCCAAAATCTAGAGGAGGCCTAAACAACCCTCTTCTTTGGTGAAAGATTTTGAGACAATGGTATTTTTGGCTCTAAATAAAGATGCATATGAACATTCAACAATTCACCAATTAATTTGATTCTTTAATTATCTAATTAAGTAACATCTCTATCAGACTTAATAGGAGTTAAACTAAGTTTTTCATACATACCTTTTGGCATGATATTTGTAGAGGCACATAAATATAAAAAAAAATTATTCAAGTTTTTACCTAAAAATCTAATTGTTATTAAGAAATTTGTAACCTCTACTTCATTCTTATACATCACTACATTAGCATTTGTAACTTTGTATGATTTACTAGGTTTTTCTCTCAAAAATTCTATCAACACATCTCTTTGTTCAATTATTTGAATAAATTCAAATTATATTTAATATTTTTCATATCTTCCACTATATTATATCCACTCTTAGTAGAATAACTATAAGAATCATAATTATTTATAGAGTTACTTCCCTTTTGAGGCTCTGATTGTTGTCTGTTTGAGGATCAAGAGGAGTATCAAAGTTGTTTGATGGAGTAGAACATGTCAAAGGTTAATTTTGTTCTCTATTAGTTTGTGGATAAGTATTATTTATATACTATTGAAAATCATGAATCTCCTTTGGATTATAGGTTCATTCTCATCTTGGAATGGAAATCCAAATATCTCTACCATGAGAGTTATGTCAATAGATTTAGATGACTTTGAAGAGCCAGATGTACTTATAACATTAGCCTTTTTAGGTCCACCTTTAACTATATCTAATTTATCTTTAAATAATTTAAAATTATTAAAAAAATTCTATATAATCCAATTCACCATGCTTTTAAGTATTATGAACTCTATAATATTCAATTAAAGCTACATCACAAATGTTTATTTTAGGACTATTCTTATTTTTAGATGAATCATTGTTATTATTATTGTTTTTGGTATTATGAAACCTATTTATAGGTCTATTTAACCTCTGATAAGAGTAATAGCTACCAAATTTTTCCCTAGTATTACCTACTTATTTTTGTAACTAAAGAAAATTAGTGTTCAATTTTTGAACCATTTTGAGTATGGAGTCATTCTCATTCTTAGGTGTATATAAATTTTCAACTTGATTAATACTATTATCTATTAGCACCATAAATATTTGATCTTGTGGATGAAATCCATTTTTAGTGTTATTTAAGAATCCTAGGTGTTGACTAGGATGAGCATGACTCAAAGGCAACTGGTTTAAAACTAGTGTTTGATTCAAAGTATGAATGTTTTGATTAGAATTTGGAATGACATTCAACATAGGAAAATTATGACTAATGTTAATAATAGTGTATTCTAATTGACCCTGGTTTTGCATTTGATCAGTTATTTTTAGATCTTTAATGTAAGCTAAGGCCAATGTATTTATAACTCCCATAGATCTTTTTAGGAACATAGAAGTCATGGGATCTAAAGAATCTTTATAAATCCCTAAATCTAAGGCTTCATTATGTTTATAGGGAGATATTTTTATACTAAAAATCTTATAGAATCTATAATTGAAGGCTCTAATAGTTTCACTTAAATCTCTCTTCACCATAGTTAATTATTGATAAATGACATAATGGTTGATGATATTTTCAAATTAATAAATGAAAATACTGTTAAAATCATTCCAAATCATATTTTAATTCTTGGGAAGGTTGAGAAACCAATCATATGATGCATCTTTGAAATTAAAAGGAAATAATATACATGCAGCATATTCATGAATAAGATTTAATAATCTCAATGTAGCCTTAAAAGACTTGATATGTTCTTTAGGAGTAACCACACTTGTAGGACTAAAATTAGGTAAATACTTTTCAATATTTTTAGGAAAGTCATGTAATTTACTAAGGACTTTGATGGAAGATCCACCTAACCACATTGTACCTTGATAAGGGTTGAATATAGGATCACTAAAAACAGGTGATGTAGGTTGAGATTTAAAAACCCTATGCTTACCTTTATCTTATCTAGCTTTCCTATGGATTTCCAAAGATAGAAGAGGTATCCTTATCTCAAATCTTGACCTAGTATTTATTCTTGGTAGTTTCATCTTGTAAACTCTGAATCCTATTCAAAATATGATGTATAAACCTTATCATTACAAAGAACAATGAGTATAATTATACATTGAGTAAATTTTGTACAAATTCATATAATCATTCCAAAGAACACTCATCTTTAACTAAATTTTCTTAAAGATGCCTCCAAAATTATGAGTAGGAGTGATGTTCATACTTTTACATTCAAATAAACCTAAATTTTCAAAGAATAAACCAATATTTAAAGAAATTTTCTATCACTAACCTCAAACACATCAGATTCACAAAGCTTAAACTACATTTGCAATAATTTCTCATAAATCTTCAAAGAATAACTATCTTTAGATAAATAAGCTTAAAAACTAGTCTAAAACAATGAATATCAGTGATCTTTACATAATTCAGCTAATAAAAACATAATTATGTAAATAATCAACTAATCTTTGAGTAAAATTCACTAAAATTAACTAATATACTTTAATTTCACAAATTTTTAGCTTAAGGCCCTCCTACTAGCACTAGTGAAACCTGCCTGTTGATGCCTAAAAGTGTATCACATGGTTTACAAAGTGTTTAAAACACTTCTCATTTATATATTCAAGGAATCTATTACATGATTAATTTGATGCTTCCTTCCTAAGGTCTTTGGTGTAATAATGGTAAATAAATTAACTATTTCACAAAATGATAATACAACTAGTTGTTAGGAGCAATCATGGTCTTAAATTTTGATTGTGAAAGATGATAGTAATATGAACTAGGTATAGTGAATCATGACCAAAACCTAAATTATAAAGTCTAATCTAACATGTATATTTACAATTAAATATAAACTATAGTGATTTGTTTAAAATAATGATAAAATAGGAAGGGTAGTGAAGAAAAAAGATGAATTTTAATGCTCTTCAGTCCAAACATTATGACAAAGCTTAAATTTCATCAAGGACATGCAATCAAACCAAAATATGGCATGAAATATCCAAAGGCATTGATCTTATCATATACGAGGAAAATGTCTAAGGATTTTAAAATAATACAAATAAGAAATAAAATTCACTTTAGGGATTCACTTCTGTAAGAAAATAGCATTAGAAAATATTTAGGAAAAGTAATGGAAATGAAATGACTCTAAAGTCTTTCAATCAACCTAGCATAAGCAAAAATTTAAAAATATGCATTCACACATCCACATCTAATATTTGAAAAAGCAATTAAAATCTAAACATCCAACTAGATGTTTGAGGAAGTAGCCATGATAAAAAAACATAAACAAATATGAGACAATCCTTAGAGAATTCCCTTGTTTTCATTAATTTGCTCCAAATTTAGAAAGTAGTTTTTGCTCTAAAACTTCCTCCTTTTTAAAATTGACAATACACATTTTATATAATAATATGAGTTATTTTAGTTATTCATATCAAATGACAATTGAATAAGTGTCAAGGACAGCTATCCTTCTACAATATTCTAGGAACAAATACATTACAAAATGTATTGACCTATAAGTAATGCTCTTTACAAGATGCACATTCTTTTACAAAATATATTATTATCTTTTAAAATGATATACATGTTTTGATACAAAATGAATAAGTTAAGTCAACAAATTTGACTTTGAGAATATCCTCCAATTATAGTTTTTTGCTTCATCTTCGTTACCTTATCATATTGTTCATTAATCAATCTAGAATTAATGATATGCTCCATGAATAGTTCCTCTTCTTGATCTGTAAGGTCTTTCAAGTCTTTGTTATCTCTTCCCATTGATTCCTTGATGATTCTATATGAAATCATAAATTCATCATGTCTATAAATCAATCCTCACTTAGAGAAGATAAATCATACCATACACTTCTAAATGGGGATACATTTGTTAAGACAGAGCATGACCAATATGGGGATTTGCTAGACTTGGTTAAGGAATATCTTTCCAAAATATACCATGATAATGAGGGTTCAAAATCCTATAATCTGACTCAATCATGCAATAACCCTAAGTGGATATTGAGTATTGATATTTCACCTATACTAATAACAAGTAAAGTGAATCTAATCTACTAGTCACCAGATCACAAAGTGGGGGTTAGAAATAAAACTAAACATTGCATACAATAAATATACTCTCATCAATGTATATGAAATATTAATACATGGAAGAGAATCACAAATTAATATCTATCTACTCTTACAAAGGAGAAATAAATTTAAGAATAATTACCTTTGAAGACAAACCCACTGAGCCTCAATCCCTCCCTTGTCTAAGGTGCTTTACAAGAGGTTATTGTGGTATGCAAGCATGATAAAGATAAATAATCTCTAGGATACACAACATATCAATGCATATAAAATACTTATCCATAAGACAATATTTTTATCTCCAAAAAAAGTATAAAACCCTAAGCTTTACTTCTCAAGTAGAATCACCAATAAACAGATGTTTGTTTGATCTTACTTCTTTTGCTTCTTCTTAATAAATGATGGATAAAACTATATATATAGGTATATTTTAACCTTTATCCTTCCTAAAATATTTATTGATAGGGTCAACCCAATCTACCTAGCATGATTTTGAAAACAAATTCACTAGGTCCTGAGTTAGGTTAGCTAAAGGCTAATCTCATTCCTATGTGACAATATCCTTAAATTGTATAAGGTCAACCTAGTCAACCTATTATAGTTTAATAATAGATTAGGATTTAGGTGAGGAAAATTAGTATAAAATGTAAAAAAATTCAATAATGGGTACAATATAGAAGAACAAGCTTAGGGATAATGATTTTAGGAAATAACTATGTAGATAACAAGTGGCAAAAAGGACAATAATACTTCAAAGCACCAATGGTCTACCCACCCATTTTATGGTATAACTCTTAACATGTAAAATTAAAGAGATTGATAATCGATGGGTTATTTAAAGATAAAAAAGTGTCATTAATTGATAGATTTTTTAAAATATTATGTGTATACACATGCCCCACCTAAAGCTCATCACACATCATGTGAGTGTAACACAGAATGGTTCTTTGAGAAATAGAACATGATAACACATAATGTTAATGTTAAATAAAATGTAAGAAGTAAAAAAATAATATAAAGGAAAGGATATAATTTAAAAACACATACCCTTAACTACCTTAGTGTTGTAGATAAAGAAGTAGACTACAAGGTAAGTGAAGGCATCCAATGTGAAGAACATTATAGGCAAACCTGTAGAAGTTAGTGCAAAACATAGAAAACAAATAATGAAATTTTTTTAATATGTGAATAAAGTAGTGGAAAATATTATCTATGTCATCATGATTCCATAACATTTTATGGTTCAAAAAATGGACAAGAAAAAACAAAGATAGAGGCAAAACAAGGAATCTGATAGAAAAGATTTGAAAGATTAAGATTTTTAAAAAGTGATTTTAAATAGGTTGAAATGAAAGTCATTTGGTATTTTTAACTTTTGAAGGAGAGAAGAAGAGTTATGAGATACCAAATGAGCTAGGATGGTGAGGAAATGATAGGCTAGGTGAGAGGGACCTCCAGAGGTGACAACAGGTGCACTACAAGTAGGTAATTGAGAATCTCAAGCTAGTTTTTTTAATATTTTAGTGATTCTAAGTGTATTTTAGAAATTTGTGTTTGTAAGAATTTATAGACATTGTAATGAACTCAAATTAGATGATAAATGTAGGAAAAACTAATTAGGTAAATTATTTTGAAGGGTTTAAGGAAATAACTATTAAAAGGCACTTATTTCACAATATGTAAGGGGTTGATAGGGAAAAATAACTAGGTCAACTTTGTCAACCTAGTAGGCTAAAAAGTGACAAAATCCATAGTGCTGACCTAGTAGGTCTATGTGAACGTAATTAGTTTTTTAGACTACCGACCTAGTATATTGTTTTTTATTGATTACAAAATTCCAATATGACAACGTAGTACTAAGAGGGGAAACGAGAGGATTGAATTAGATTTTGAAGTCAACTAGGTTAAAATAAGGAAATTTTGGTTAAATTAGTGTTTGACTAAAGGACCAAAATAGTACAATAATGTGTGCAAGTGGATGAATGAATGATATAAGGGCCCATAATGATTTAGTAAGGGCTAAAAGGGGTGAGTAGTCTATAAATAGGTTCTATTGATAAAAATGAATAAATTGAAAAAAAATAGACTTATTTTTTTAATAAAATTAAAAAAGAATGTATTTTGATTATACATGATATTGAGGATCTAATACATCTTTTTTTGTTTATTGATTGCACGAATGTCTAATATTTTTATGTTTAGTGGATGCATCATGGATCTCAAAGTTATTAGAGTGTCTATCTATAGAGGATAGAGCTAGATTGATTTATTTATGCCTAGGTGGAATAACAGAGATGTGTAGGATACCCTTTAGCTTAGATCTATTAATCATGTTCTTAGGATGCTGGGAACAATTGACTAACACCTTTAGGTAGGAGGTATAGGTGGATGCTATAGATGTGGGTATCACCTTAGAGGATGTGCATGCCATCCTATAATTTCCAATAGTAGGGACATACATAGTCATAGGAGTACTTGATAACGACGAAGAGAGGAGAGCCTTAGCCATATGGGTGTTAATCTCAATGATGATAAACCCTAGATTGAGGGTGAATATGTTTGATGTATATACATCATAGATTCCATAAATCTAAAAGGTTATGATAGGACTTATAATAGAATGAGTGTTGTGCAACAAGTCAAATGGCAATGTACCGCTCTTTGTGATAGCCTTGAGCTTGATGATATTAGAGGAGAGGGTATTAAATGATCTAGTATATATCATCTAGGTACAAATCATGAATGAAATGTATGGAGTGTTTTCAAGAAGATAGAAGTCATTTGGATCAATCATATTATTGATGGCATAGATCTATGAGAGCTTCCCCATGTATCAACTAACTAGGTTGCCCTATGTGATCGATAATAGATTACATCAGGTTTAGAGATGGTTATAAGACCAAGTAGCATGAGTCATTCCCCACATGATAGCTCTATAGATAATGAGATGAGTGGGTATAGTATGGAAACCATATGGGAACATTGTTATGATATGGTCTCGTTGGGACATAGTGGTACCAAATTTAGCATGGATAGAGGTGCCAAGTGTGGAGGTCAACATGCCCCATGTTTCTAAAAATTATGGCCCCATGTTTTAAATTATGTAATTTGTAATTTAAAAATAAAATTTCACTTGATCAGAGTGTCATTAATATGTTTGCATATTATTCATATTTGAAGATAATCCACACCTTGTTTTAGTTGGTCCTTTGTTCATGGTTCAACTTCAACTTGGCTTGATGTGGCTAATAGTGAATCTTCATGTTTCAAGTTATAGGTATAATGAAGATATATTTGAATAGATTATACTAGGATTTTTTAATCTAATCCATATTAATTCTTTTAATAGCCTTTGGTTTGCATAAATCTAAGTTGAATCCATGTTTAAATCTCTTGAAAGTCCTCCTTTAGAAACCCTACCATAATTTTTTGGATCAAATTCAAAATTGGGGGGAGTAAAATTGGTGGGAACACTTAAAAAATGTTGTGGACTCAAGATTAATTTTTATACCATATCTTAGTCATGTTTTCCAATATGACCAAAACATAGCCTAAAAGTTATATGCTTGGTCCCCTTTATGTATTTATCCCTTTTGTTCTCTTTTATGTGTGCATGGTCTAACTTTAATGTTTATAGGGTATTTTTAGTACATTATTATCTTGGTTTGAGCTTTGTTATTACCATGATACCTCTTGTTACAACTTATAATAATGTCTTATTAATAAGTCCCCTTTCAATTTTATGAACATAAATAGGAACTTATGCTTAAGACGTTAAACTAAGTCTTATATGCCCATGATCTCTAACTTAAACCATGTGCTTATGTGTAAGATCGATGACTAGAATTTAATAAGGAAAAATTGATTAAATGAAGAGATTTGGATAAATGAATTGAATACTTTAATCCATGGATATAATCTCACTCAATCACATAGATCATAATCTAGATCATAATCAATGATCCATAGCTACTCATATAAAATCAATCAAATGATGAGTATCAATTAAAAGTTATTATGGGACCTACTATTCATGGGACTTGAATTTGACATTCTCACACTTGTCAATTGACATCCACAAGGTCATCATTAACATCTATAAGGCCATCAAATTTTATTCCCTATGGTGAATTATGTAGTCTTAAAATTGAAGTTCTCTCAACTTTCAATTGACATCCATGAGGTCATCATTAACATCCGTTAGACCATCAAATTTTATCATCTATAAATAATTATACATGCTTAAATTTTATGTTATTATGACCATAAATTAACATGTGTAAGGCTATCATTGATTTCTGTGAGACTATCAAATTCAAGATTAAGAACAATCTCATTTGGATAAATGAACATGTTTATCTTTGTCCTACAAGATCAATGTGACCCCATTTGGAGAATAAGCATATGTAGACTTTTTCAATGATAAAATTGGAATTTTATTTACCTGTATCCTATCATAGACCAAGTTTATATTTTCATGGGATCAATTATAAACATAATGAACCTAGCTCAAATTTTATCCTAAAGTTTCATCATGTTTCTAAATATTTAACTAAACATTGGTTAAAAATATCATGCTTTGTCCCCATATGTCCCATGATATTATTTGGGTCTTTCTATCAACCCAACCTAACAAATACAAGGTCCCATTATTAAAATTTATCTTAGTGATTTTTACCTTAAATTTTATCATATTTAGTAATATGATAAAACCTTAGCTGAAAAACATTATAGTTGATCCTTTATTATTAAGAGTACCCCTTTTATCATCATTTATACCTAGATTAAATACTTTAGCCTATGGTTTGTATCATGTTTATTAACATGAAATAAACCATAGCCTTAATTATTTAACCTATGTTCTTATATGTCCTAATGGTAACTTAAACATCATGCACCTTTATAGGATCTATGGCTTCTGTGTGATCAAAAGAACATGATTGAATGGAGCAAGATCTCTATGGACTATTCAATGGAACCTCCAAAGAGCCACAAGACCACCATGTGATGAACATGTGCCAAATGATATCACTAAAAAGGTGTAGAGCTTAGGAAACTATGTAAGACTACCAAGTGGCATAATCATAGGGCCTAGTATGAAAAATAACCAATGGCATGCAAGTCATAGGATCGAGATCAATGGCTCACATTGATTTGTGTAAGATGATCCAATGGAGTGAGACCAAGTTGGATTTTCAAAGGGAAATGGTAAATTTTTTAAAATGAATGAATAAAGCATGGCAAATGTGCAGTTAGATTCCACATAGACACCACCTAAGTAGAAAATGACAAAAACCAAGATTTTATGGGCATAAAAAATAAAAGGTATAAATGTAGAGGTCCAAATCAAATATAAGGAACCAAATTCACTTAAGTCCAAGAAACCATTACCATTAAAGCCTAGAAAAGACTTGAAAATAAACCCTAGTGTCCATAAATCCCTAATTTGATCTCAAAGTTACCATAATCAAACTAAAAAGAGATCAATTATCATATGAGAAAGTGAAAATTAATCTAGAGGAAATTTGTAGACCACTAAGAAGTAATTTATAAATCTCATAGTCATGGTGGTATGAAAGTAACATAAAGAGGACATAGAGCTCTATTTAACCATAGATTCGGAATGAAGGGTATTTAAGGATAGTATTTGATGTTGTGGAATTAAATATTAGAGACAATAATTGTTCCAAGATATTTTAGATAATTGAATAATTATAGCCTATAATGAAAGAGGATGAGAAGATTGCATCCTTCAACCAAGTTGTAGCACAAATGATGACCCTTCATGATATAGCATCAAAACCAAAGGTACTTCACTGTATAGATGCCCTCCTCCATATTCTTAAAGAATTAAAAATTGAAAAGGGTATGTTGATCAATGAATGTAATTATAAATACATTATTTATGTGTTTCCCATCACTTTTAAGGACTATTATAAGTTACCAAAGTCCTCAGTAGATTTACCCACACTTAATGAATGGGCTAATAAAAATGACCTCAAAACCATCTTTTCCCCATGGTTGTATTTTAGAAAAAATGTGATTTTTGACCCTAGTGGAAATATTCCCATTAGACAATTTTGACCTAGAATTAGGATGATAATGACCTTGATAAATAGGTTGTGTGCAAACCCCACTACTGCTTATGTTGACAAAATTTGGGTACTGATCATAACCTTTATGATTGAGAAGGAGCTCACCCCTCCCATTGGTGAAGTTATCAACACATGTTTATGTAGGTAGATCTCCACAGTCAGGAAAGGGTCTAAGAAAAACTTCTATATGATGTCTTGTCACTTAGATGCCTTACTTTCCATAATTTAGATCTCCAACATTAGGGGATGGTCACCTGAAAAGACATAAATAGTGTCTCAGTTCTATTCAAAGTTGCATATCTTCAAGAATAGGGACCATATTCATTTTATCTATGATTGAATCTATCCTACATTGACTAAGGTTATAATAGGATTCCCAATTATAAAATTCATCCCATTATAAAATAAGTTTATTGAGTCCATTGGGGATATCTCATTTTATCTAGACTACATAATCATTAGGATGAAGGGAACATAGTGCACTCCACTTATACTTTTAGTCTACATTTCAAAACAATTGGTTGAGAAGGATATTGAATTCAAAATATGTAATGGTATTGATGGTGTTTATAGAGGAAAAAAGAAAGGATTGCTACATACTCCACCCTTGAATATTGGAAAAACCATCTTCCAATATTGGGAAAACATTGAACATACTACTAGGCATAAAGCATATTTCAAGTTACAATAAGATGAATTAAGATAGTGGGACCCCAATGACATAGTTGTGAAACATTTAAAGGATAAATAGATAAATTTTACCTAAAAACATCAACCTAGATTCTATGACTCAATATAAACCAAGGATTCATCCTTCATAATAGTATTGGCAAGGTTGAAGAAACAAAGTATCGACCTAGAAGCTGCAATTATCAGGGATCATAAAAGAAGTGATGACATTCAAAAACTTGATCCAAGGCAATACCACTTGTTAGGAGTTCAATCCTCTAGACATCCCTCCATGTAGCCATAATCACAAGTAGAAGTACCAAATACTAAAATAAAAGATAAACAAATTCCAAAATAAGAGATACCTAAGGATGGGACATCATCTTTAGCCTAGCCTAATGAACCAGGATCTCCAATTGAGTACATTGATGTGGTAACATTGGACTCAAGTGATATAGTGGAAGATGGATTGTACATTTTATGTAGTACTTATCAATTTGATTAAGAGGAAATGTAGATGGAATAACCTCAACCCCAAGTTAAAAAGGTGGATATATAAAAAGGGAAGGAATTAGCATTGATTATAGTTCTAGTTATTCCTCCATAAAAGAGAAAGGTTTAGCTTCTACTAGCTCCAAGATGACTCAAGAGGCCTAGAATGAGTTTTACTCACCCTTTGAGTGAGGTCAATGTCTTTAGTGAATAAAATTTGCTACAAGGAACAATCATCCTTTAATAGTTCATCTACAACAAGTTTTAAAAGGTTCCTACTCTACAACATTCTTGGGCCTTGACCAAGTTAGTAAACATAATTATCCATGATGAGCTAAAACCATGGATAATTACCTTATATAAGGAGGATAAAGAGAGAAATATGACTACTCCTATGGATTCAAGTGGCACCTAAATATATATTTTAGAGCCTCCTCAAATATCTTGATAATTATTTGGAGTCCAATTCAATCTAGAAACTATAGGTTTGGAGAGGGTGACTGAAAAGAGAGTCATGGTTATAGGTGAAGAATTCATTAATTAGAAGGTGGAACAATTTATTCATTTAGCTTCACTAAGAGGATAGAAGCTAGGTGAGGACCCCATATTTGAATAATATATACATGGATTAGCCCAATCTCAATCATCCTATTCTAATAAGCTAGCATCAAGGGCATGAAATGATAAATAAAGAACCTAAAGAAACAAAGAGGAAATCTAGAGAGGTAGTCTATTTTATCTATCCTACACACTATGATAGAGATGTTTGAGGCATCATTTTATGATGTGTTTAATTCTTTAAAGATAACAAAATCAAGATAAGGTGTATTGGGTTAGTAAGATGTAGTAGCTAGGGGTTTAATTACACAATGGTAGAGTTCAAAAGATAAGATGAAGGATTTAATTAGTATCTTGATACAGGATAAAATCTTAGGTTTCAAGGCCATCAATGTATCCCATCTCAACATAGTCATGGGAATGTATTGAAAAAATTTAGGGATTGAGCATGTGGTCCAAAATCTTGGAAACACTCTTGAGGGGTGATAAAGAGTTACTGGATTGGATATAACATTTACTGAAGACCATGATTCAAAACCTATAACACTTAGTTCCATGGGAATCATTATAGATGATGAATTTAATCATAAGACCAAATTATCCATGCAAGAGGTTAAGAGAAAGAGCCAAGGTATTTCTAGGACTGATAACAACAGGATCATGGATATGATCCTAATGATAAAAGAAAAGATTTTTGAGTTGAGGAGCATTAACAAATCCTTGGAAAGAAATAACAGATACCTTGAAGACTTAATTGATAAAGGCAATGAACTCTTCCTTAAACCTGTAGTTAATTTGAGACTTATTGATGAGCAACATCAAAAGGTAGCAAGGCTACTTTAGCATAACCAATGTACATCATCATAAGGCCCACAAGTTAGTTAAGAATACTCTCTTTTATTGAAGCATTGTAAATTTTGAAAATGGGATATTCTTTTGTAAAGGCACGTGAATTTTTCTATCACATTTTCCCATAGGTAAGTTCATTTTGGAAAATCTAGTGTATTCAAGAAACTTTATGGGAAGGATAGATGCCCTTTAGATTTGTACACTTATAAGTTAATGCAATTGATTGACGTACTTATTTGTTTCTATAATTTGAGTATTGTCTATTTTAAAAGGAGGGAGTTTTGAGCCAAAAATTGTATACTTTTAAGCTATTAATGCAAGCAAGTAATTCTAAAAATATTGTCTAAATTTGTTTGCATCATTTACTATATGATTTCTCTCTTAATTGTTTGTTTTGAATCTTAGATTTCAATAGTTCTTTTGAATTTTAGGCTTGTATCTTTTGAATTTGTAATTTTTAACTTATAAATATGATAATTTAATTGAAGGTTACTTAGTTTGATTAATTTTATTTTTTCTACGTTTTTAGATTTGCATAAACTATCTGCTTAAAGGATTACTTCTGTAAAGTAAACATGGTTCTTATTTGTATTATTTCTTATCTTCCTTAGAAGTTTTCTTGATATATGTTGTGATCTGAGCTTAAGCTCTTTTACTTCATATATTAGTTTTAAGTTTATTCCTTGGAAAGATTTGAACATTATCATGATGTATAAGATGAAGATCAACAACATTTCCTTCTCTGCCTTACCCTGCCCTTTTACTTATTTTTTAACCAAATCACTTTAGCATAGTTTCCACTACAAATATCCCCATAGATTATATTTATAGTTATAGTTGAGCATAATTCACTAATTATCATAAATCATCTTCTTATTTATAAATATTTTTTAGTTGTAATGGCTCTTAACTACCAACTAGCATAAATATTATGGAACAATTTGTTTGCTCTACCACTATTTCATCACATGTAACCAGATTACCAGAACCTACTACTCATTCTCTATATTATTTGAATTATAAAATGATAATTTTTATTTAAACACTAAGATAACTTGTGTTAAACTTAGAGGCATTAAAAATAAGGCACTACAACTATTGGATAGAGCCACATCTAGTGGCACAAGTACTAGGGCAAATAGACTTGCATCACCTAATAACATTGATAGTGGTTCCCATGTTTTGGGAATGTCATGTGAGAGAGCCATGGGGTAGATGAAGACTAGGGCCACTAGTGGTGAGGTTGATCTGTAATCCGTGTCATGAGAGATAATGGATTGGTCAAACATGATATGTAGTGGAGCGAGAGGAGATAGGTGCAGAGGTAGGAGCACTGGAGGTACCACCACTAGCTACATAATAAGAATAGCAAAAACCCCTATGGACATGGAATCAATGGATAAAATAAGAGTAGGAGATAGTAGAGACATTCGATGACCCTAGGACAATTGGCACATGTGCTAGCTTAGGTATCTCATCTATAGGGGTAGGTGTCAACATTGAGATCTTGGATAGCTTCTTTATAGCATTATATTTGGAGGAGTTAGATTGAGGCATCTACAAGTAGCATGGTTAAGCCAAAAGATAGGTAGGATAGGGCACAACCATAGAGGTGAAGCATTATATATAGTTTTATTATTATATTAGAAACTCATGATATATATAGATGTCACATTTTGGATTTTCGATTGCTTATTTTATATGTTTGCATTATGGTTATGGTTGTGGATGCTTAGATATATCTATTTTTATCACATGTATTTATCTATTTTTTATGTATGCTATGGGAAATATATGAGTCGTGGTTTATTTTCTAGCATTATGTAGGACACATGCATAGTTATAAAGAAATAGGAAAAAAGGACTTGGTAAAATATAATCAACAAAAAATATACTAAACACTATTTGAAATTGGGAAATGTGTAATAACAAAAAAAATGACCAAGTATAAAGAAAAAAAAGGAATGGTAAACAATATGGTAAAAAAAAAATTAAACCAAGAGAGAGATTAGTACTAAATTAAAATAATTAAAATCACACTAAATCACATTGAGAAGTATGAAAATAATGTAATAAAATGGAAGTCATGGAAAAGGACAAATGGTATAAAAACAAAATCAATTAGGTTAATCAATCATACTAAATCACATTTGGAAGTGTAAGAGAAAAACAAAATTGGCTATAAATGGTCTTAAATTTATCACACTAATTCAAGCTAGGAAGTTTGAATAATTCAAGAAATGGTTACATTCTTACATGCAATCAAAAATAAGAAGATAAAAGAAGTGAAACAAAAATTAATTAAGTGTAAAACATAATAAATCAAGATATGAATCATGTCAATGATGTGTAACTTCATAATCAATCACATCTTATCTCATATTTAAAACATGTAATTTTTATTGTGACTTGGATTATTGAAAAAAATTATGAGGAAGGTCAGGTCCTAACTATGGTATTACACTACAATTCTCAAAGGGAACACCAATGAGGTGTAATTTTAATGTGAAAATTTGGTAAGAAATGATGTTTTTAATATCAATGTGAAATTTTGGTAATTTTTGAGGATGGCTAGGTCTTATCCATTGTTTTGCAATATAACTCATAAATATAATCCCAAGGGAAGTGATTAGTGAACAAAATAATATTTATCAGAAGGAAATATGAGGAATATAAGGAATGAAAAAGGAAATGTAAAACACATGACTTAAGCATCTTATGAGAATACTTTAGGAGATGAGAGGCATACTAAGGACATGAGAAGACATTAAGTGACTAGTGACCATCAATGTACAAAGCAAACCTATTTTATATAGACTTAAATATTTATAGGTAAATAAGCATGATAATAAGATAAAATAATGAAGTTATATTGGTATAAGAAAATAAAAATGGACCTATCTTCCCATGATGTGTTCCCCATTCCTTAGAACCCCTTATAGAGCCATCAATCTACTACGAAGATTGGGTACTTGCTTGAGAAAGTAGATATCACTAAAAGAGTTTTTTTTTATATTCTCCTTTTCTAATCAACTGACCTACCACACCCCAAAGGACCTTGAATTTATCATTAGTCCAAATATTTAGTTTTAGCTTCACATAGAAGAAGGAGATGTGCTTTAAATCACATCTTTTAGTGTGATTTGAATTTTAAGAATTTTGAATGTTTTTGACTTTTCTATCATTGTATTTTATTAAATGAATTAGCTTTTGAATGTTTTTAAGGATTTTTAAGATTATTCCTCTATAGAAACTTTGAATGAACAACCATGAAATAGAGAATGATACACATGAATGATTTGTAGGCTTTGGATAAATGAAGCGAAGTGACCAGAGACAAGACTGACTAGAACACTTAGGTTTAACAATGAACCAACTTGTTATCTCAAGTCTCAACCATGTATATGCTTACTTTGTGAAAGGGGAAGAAGGGGAAGAAGGAGATCCAAAGTGAATTGATGAAATTACAATATGAGATTAATTATTTTCTAACTAATCACATGGTAAAGAGGCAATGAATAAAGGGAACCAACTTTATATAACCAAGTCACAATGCCAATTATCTATGAAAAATAGAGATAAGAAATCAAACAAATAAGAAAGAGAAATAAAGGGAGTTTTTAAGAAAGAAAATCAAGAATAAAAATAAATTAATGATGAAAAATATATCCATAATAAAAAAAAAAATGACAATATAAGTAATATAGAGTGGAAAAGTAAAGACACCATGTAAGTTAGATAAGAATTTGACACAATGTCAAATGACAACAAATAAATAAATTTAGGATTGGATCACACATCCAATCCAAATGAAATTGTAAAATCACAATGCATGTGCTCATAAATACTTATAAATCTACCCACACACATTATCTAGAATATATAATAGATATCTATGAAGATGGATTAGAATTGATGTTAATGTCTCATTAGTCTTCAGTGAAAACTAGAAAGTACATCTTATTTAATCTCCTCAATATAAAAATTAAGAATTCTTGTTGGATTGTGTTGAGGATAGATATCAGGCAATGGATGCTTAGAATAATGCATGAGAATGGAATCTATGGGAGATGCAAGAATCATCGATGGGAAAATATCCATAGTTGAGAGACTCAAAAGTGGAGATGGATCCACATTTGATAGAAGTTCCATGGGTAAAGAAGGATTCATAGGTGAGGGAAGGTATATGGGTGAAGGAGCCATGGGTGGAGACATAGGAAGTTATGAAGAGACCACAAGAGGGGATGGAACCACTAAAGGTGGAACCATGGGAAAAGAAGAGGGATCCTTATTTTAGGAATGACCTATGAGAGGAATGGTAGAAGGGTCAGTAATATATATAAGATGATCCTTAATGTTGTTGAAGGATGTAAAAATGACTGGATTGATGGGTTCCATATTAGTGTCAAAGATGTTACACATCTCCATACTTAGGAATATACTTACATAGTACCTTTGGGGGAGGTATGCCTTTATCTAAGGATTGAGGGGTAGAAGGATGCAATGTATCAATATATTATCATATATTTAGACAATGTATGGATGCATTATTATTTGTGTCATTAAATTAACAAATATGCATGTAATTAAGTAAGTTTATTAGAGGTATTCACAAGAGGAGGTGTAATAGGAATTAAAGGATCTTTGGAAGGCTCATTATCCCATTTGGTGGGAAACAAATCCATATGAGGTAAAGGAAGCAAGCCATCAATTATAAAAGGTGATGGTGGGGAAATAATGGAACTAAAACAATAAAAGGATCAATGAGATCAGAAGTAGGGATAGACTCAGTGACAGTAGGAGTAGAAATGGGCTCAACCATAGTGAGAGAAAGAATGGGCTCAAATATAGTAGTAGTAGGAATGGGCTCTAATGAAGGCTCTATTAAGGGAGGGGTAGGGTGTGTAGAAGGATGAAGAAGGGTCACACAAATCTCATGGATAAGCAAATTATAGGGATAATGGTACCTAGACAAGAAGTAAGGCTTAGTCATATCATGATCCATGAGCATACTCCTACAAGGATTTTTAAAAACTATAGGTATCAACGCCATCTCTACCATGTGATAAAGAGTAAAAATACTAAAATTAGGAACTATAAATGATGAAATATTTAAAGATACATGAAAATATCGAAGCAAAGAATAATGATAATAGATAATCTCAACATCAAGGTCCTAAACAAGACCTCTTAAGAATAGGTCATCTAAGGAATAACCATCATCATAGTTAGGTGTTTGAAGATAAATGATGCAAGTAGGGATGACCTTGTCATATGATGAGGTGTGTTGAAAATAATGTTGAGTCTTAGTGAAGACAACTAGAATATCATCACAAGGAGGTTTGTGAGAATGAGGCTATAATGAAGCAAGAAGATGAGAAATGAGATGAAGTAAGAGATCAAAAGTTTTAATATTTAGGTTGATCTCATTAGGTTCATCATCATCATCAAAATATAAGAGGTTAAGAGTAATATTCCTAATGATTTTGGGATGACCATTATAACGTTGAGTGGAATTGATAAGAAAGTTGAATTGTTGAGACACATAGAAGTGAACAATAGGAAAAGGTTTAAGAATAAGAATCTTTAAGACACCATGGTATTAGAATTGTTCAAAATTTCAAGGGTTAGTGTCACCTTAAATCCTATATATGGTTCCATTATGATGTAATTTAAATCATTGACAGGTGGAAGAAGTAACTACTCTCATATGGTCAGTCCACAGCCTACCAAGCAAGATGTTATAAGAATGATGAAAGTTAAATATCATCACCTTCCCATGAATAGTGATAGGTGGGATGATAATGAGAAGCCACACACAAAATAAATGAGGAATTTACCTTAGATAATATCCTTTACATGTGTTTCATGTGGATTTGATATTGTATTTATAATATCCAAAGGGTTTTGATAAAATCAAGAGAGGTAACATAAGTGTTGAAACCCTCATCAATCAAGGTGAATTTGACTTGGATATCACCAATTTGGACACTAATGAATAAATTATGATCATCCACATGAAGCATAATATCATTAGGAATCATAAAATCATTAGGAAATTTTAAGGAAAGAGAAGTGTCCATTGTTTTATCAACATGGATGGACATTTCTTCAGATTATTATAATATGCTATCTTCAGATATAGATAAGGTTGATTCACATCCTTCTAGCAGAGGATGAGGGATGTTAATTCTAAAAAATATTTACATAATATGATTTATATGACATGAATAAGTCTTCATAAGCTCAAGAAATGGAATTTAGGATGGGAAATTTGTGATTTCCATAATGGGATCCCACTCATCATAACCCATGAGGAGATTGTTAGAAATAGGTGTATGATATTGAATGAGGTCCTTGGAAAGAGGAGTCAAAGTGAATTATAATTTGTGTTGATAAGGATAAGGTTTAGAAAAAAGTTTGTATATTATGTTGTAAAGATGAAGTAGTTGGTTCAAGTTGATTTTTAGAATCGGTAGAAGAAGTATTGATAGAAGATTTAATTATCATTAATGTTAGGTAAAGAAGATGGAGGGATGGTAAAAATAGAATGGAAAGTGTTATCCGAATGAGGATTAGTAATTGGTTCATAAAATAAATAAGTTCATCTTTCCCTAATTCATTTAAAAGAGTTAGAAAATAATCTTGGATAACATGAAATGTTTAGGACAATGGAGGGGTATAGATAGGTTTTGGGTCAATAAAGCCACCACCCTTTGTGTATTAGTCATATCAACCACATTTTCTTCAAGAGTTACATCAACAAGAATTTCTACATTATTGTTAGAAGGGGTGGGATTAAATTGGGTCTCTTGATTAGGTTTATGATTAGGAAGAGGATCTATATAGATATCCAAATGAGCATTGGATTGATTCATGGCTTAAGATTTAGTATGTGTTTTATGAGCCTTAAAATTAATTTCATAGGTTTGATGTTTTTGAATGATAGAATCATGATAAAAATTAGGACCAAGAAGAAAATATAGAGGTACATTATGAAGTTTCCTATAGGTCTCATGAGAATGAACCCAACTAGCATGAAACCAATAAAACTTATTAGGATCATACCAAGATTTCATAGGATGAGTGGAATCAAGTTATCATGGTAGAGGCCTAGGTATATGTTTAAGTAATTTAGATAAGGATAAAGGTTTGTGAATGTTAATGGTATTAGGTGAAGATAAATGAGGATTGTTGTATTATGGAGAATAGGGAGTTGGTTTCAAAGATTGGTAAAGAACAACAACTTGAATAGTGTGAATGGTGTCATAAGAGTCCATGACACCATCATTGATAGCATTACAATTA
Source organism: Torreya grandis (assembly GCA_037957365.1). Classification (NCBI taxonomy): domain Eukaryota; kingdom Viridiplantae; phylum Streptophyta; class Pinopsida; order Cupressales; family Taxaceae; genus Torreya; species Torreya grandis. Next base: position 359,913 of record JARHVA010006049.1, on the reverse strand, counting down.
TTGTTCTTAAGTAAGAGAATAGGAATCGTAGAAGTTTGGGGTAGATCAAATTGATGCATAAGGAAATATTAACATTTACCTTGGTCACTAGCCTCCTCCAAAGTACATGGAGAGAAAGTTTGGACGTGATATTGTAACTTACAAAAAAGAGCAATGTTAAAGAGATGTAAAAGGTTATCATCAACCATGTTGTGTTCACATTCATTAGATAATGTTTTCTAGCTTTTAACAAAAGATTGAGTATTTTCATTTTCAATTTGTTTATAGTTTATGAAGTGGGCCAAAGTGTTTTCAATAAGATCACTCATTTGAAATTATTGAACTAAAGCATTCACAATATCTTCCAAACTAGTAATAGAATGATTTTTAATATGGTTTTACCAATATAAAGCATCACTCATAAAATTTTTTGCTAAGATATTGGTAGCGACAAAGGTATTCAATATAACCCAATCCTTATAAACATTTCCAAATGTTTTTAGATGAAAGGTAGGATCAGTTGATCCATTATCAAAAATGGTAGGGGTGATACCTCGTATATCAATATTAGTAATTTGAGTGGTAAGAGGCTCATTTTGAAGATGTTTAGTATTATTTTTTACCAAAGGATGTTAAGAAATGAGATTTCCATGGAAGTATTGAAGAGGAGGAAGGGAAGCATTTTGATTATGTGTTCCCTAAGACATTGGTTGAGGATGAGTTTGAAGATACATAAGTTTATTTTCATCCTCATCATTTGATTTTTATTATGATCTTGAAAGGTATTCATTTAATTACATTTTTGTAATAAGAGTTGATGGGTTCGATTAGAATTGTTAGCATTATTTGAAGCATTAGTATTAGTATTAGTGGCTTGGGTACCAGTATTGGTGTAGATAGGAGATTAAGAGGAACTATGATAATTTGAGGCACTAGTGTAAATTTTTTATTATGTGGTAAAAGATGGAGTGGTGAACTGATGAGAAGATGAATCACTAGAATAATTATTACCCCAGGTTGAAAATGATGTATTAGTATAAGGATTAAGGATAATGGATCTTAGGAGAGGCCCATTAAAAGTAGAACCTACCGTGCTAGTAGAGATACTAGGCATGGAGATAAAATAATTTAAAGAAGAAGAGGTCATGGTATGATAAGGGGTCATAATTGAGGTAAGAGGCTAAGAATCAAAGAAATTGGTACTACCAAATCCATTTGAGAACGTGGGTGTAGGTGGATGAGGCTCTTCAAATTGACCACTAAGCATGAGATGGTAAATGTTAAAGGGATAATTTCCTTGATATTGAGGAAATTCAAAAATAAATAAAAGAATTTTATGGGTATACTCTTATTCAATTTGATATTCTAGGGAGAACAAAGGATTATGCTATGAAGAGGAATGAGGAAGGGTCCCATAGTTCATTATGAAAGTGGTTATGTGAACATTACTCTCTTCAAAAAAAAGATCCCTACTCTATATATGTGAAACCCTATGAGGGTTGTTAAAAATCATCATGTTTGTTGAATTTAACTTATTATTTTCTCCAAACATAAGATTCATGATTAAGGAGAAAGATTAAACCAAGAAAAAGAGATGAGAAAGAAAGAAAATAAGAGGTGGTAGAAACTGTACAAATTTGACTAGGTTGACTAACATAGGAAATAAGGCTTATAAATTATATAAGGTTAACCAAGTCAACCTAGATTAATAGATAGAGGTTAGAAAAGTGTACAAAGTCTACTAGTTTGACCTATCACAATAGATAGGGAAAAATAGATAGTCTATAAGAGATTCTGTCAACTAAAATGACTATGTACTAAGATAATGATAATTTTTTGAGTATTATGAAAATAAATAATTAAAGGGAAACAAATAATCAATTGGATCAATGAGGTTGATCCAATTGAGGCACACAAAATAAAACTTTACACCAACACTAGCTAATATATGTTTTTACAATATAACACACAATTGAGTGATGAGAAAGCAATCAACTTGGAAAGTAAAATATAACTAAGTGGTCAACCTAAATGTTGTTATATTATTAGATTATAGTTTTTAATGTGATAATAATTTTTCTATAAGCAAGGAACTAAAATCCAATCTAAGGATAGTTTCAAGATGTTTGGGTTAAAATTGATCTATATTAGCAATGGTATAGGCTCGATATTGGGGCCTACCCCCTCACTTCACACACTATAATGATAAAGCTATTGGGTGCTTATCCAAAATATTACATTAACCAGGTGTTTATACTTGGCTATAAAACCTAGTTGGGTTCGCTCTTGATGATGAAACCCAAGTAGGTTGGTCTTGGGTAGACAATTGTTAAAATTAGTTTTAAGAATTTATGATTTGGTTGTGTGTGCATAAAAGAGAAAATATTACAACTAAATGGTATATTTAAAACCACCTAATTAGACTATGTGATATATTCTAAGCATGCAAGTAACAAGAAATGAAAGTGTGAGATAATTACTATCATATAAGTGTTAATTCTAACTTAAAAACATAGTTTAATGCCAATTTAATAAATAATGTATGTAGAGACTACATAACAAGGTCAAAAGGGTCACTCATGTGTTATGGAAGAATTTTTTTTGAAAGTGAACTACATCGACAGATTTGACCTGGCTTTCTAGATATCACACATAATATAAAACTATGTTGATAGGGTCAACTTAGTTGACTATATAAGGGTAGTTTTAAATATTGAAAACTATGAGAAAGAGGACTATAAAGAAAGAGAAAGAAAGATATAAAATAACCTTGGTGGGTTGGAGGATGCAAAGAAGTGGGATTATTGTTTAATAACCTTGATAAATGCATGAAAATCCTACTAACTATGTCAACTAGGTTGATTAAGCTTTTTAAAAACCTACTATTGAGTTGCAAAAATTTAGAGTCAACTGAGTTGACCTAGTAATATGAATATAATGTCTAAAAGTGTACAGAGTCCACTAGGTCAACCTAGTAGTCTAATTTGGAATTATGGAAAACCTATGCAAATAGAATAGAGTTATTTGGATGTGACTGTGTGTCAAACTTATGTGAAACATTTAGTACTATGTCTATATAATCAACCTAGCATCACAAATATATGATAATAAAAATGATAAAATAATGGAATAAGTGAAACAAATCTTACAAGGATTAGATTCATTCCAGGTTCACCAAAATGTATGCAATCATAAATGCATAATGTCTATAAATTAATCCTAACTTAGAGAAGATAGATCATACCATACAATTTTGATTGGGGATACATTTTTTAAGTGGGAGCATGACCAATATGGGGATCCATTAGACCTTATTAGGGGATCTAATACCATAATACACCATGCTAAGGAGGGATCTAAACCCTCTAGTATAACATAATCATGCAATAACCCTAAGGGGGTCCTAAGTTTTGATATTTCACCTATACTAATAACATGTAAAGTAAATCTAATCTAGTTCTCACAAAATCTTTTGGCATAAAGTGGAGGTTAAAAATAAAACTAAACATTAATAGAAGACATATATACACATCGATCTATATAAAATCCTAATACATGGAAGAGAAGAACAAATGTATATCTATTTACTCTTACAAAGGAGAAATGATGTTAGGAATATTTACCTTTGAAGATGAACCCATGGAGCCTTAATCTCTCCCTTATCCAAGGTTATTTTCAAGATGTTGTTATAGTATGTAAGGATTACAAAGATAAATCACCTCTATTCTACACAACCTATTAGTGCATATACAATGCTTCACCACAAGACAAGATCTATATCTTCAATGAAATTATGGAACCCTAAGCTTTACTTCACAAGTAGAATGCTCAATAAGTATATTTTCATTCACTCTTAATTATTCTTTCAATTATTCTTAATAAATGATGTAAATGAACTTGTATATATAGGTGTATTTGACCCTTGACCCTTCTAAAAATCTTGACTTATAGGGTTGAGCTAGTCCACCTAGCACAATTTTGAAAAATAATTCACTAGGTTTTGAGTTAGGTCAGCCAAAGGCTAACATAATTCCTAACTGAAAATATCCTAAAATTGTATAGGGTTGACCTAGTTGACCTTGCACAACTGACTGACAAAATGGGATTTTGGTGAAGAAAAGGAGGATACAACGTGTCAAATGCCTAGAATATGTACAAGAAAGAAGAACAAGCTTAGGGATAATGGCTCTAGAAGACAAGTGTGTAAATAACAAGTGGCAAAAGGGATAACAATATTGTGAAGCACCAATGGTCTACCCACCCCTTTCTCTATGGACCCCTTAAGGTGTGTACTCAGAGAGATTAAGACTCGATGGTTTCTTGCAAGATACAAAGTGTCAATAATCAATAAAAGTTTCAAAATATTATGTGTATACAACTTTTAACATCATTAATATTCTCCTTTATAGATAATATCATGTCCAAGATTCTTTTATCATCTACCCCTATTGTGCCTTAGATTTTTCCATTCCATTATTACATGAATTTATTAGCCATGTGTTTTAAATTCTCATCATTATTAAGTTAATGGGATTGAGGGTAGTTGGGTCCTTAATCAACCTTCCTAGTATATGCACCATTTTACTCTTTAACTACTTAAATTCTTTAGAAATATCCTACATGAACTTGGACCATTTTTTCATATCCTTTATCTTCTTTGACAAGATAATCATAGCCATATTTAAATGTCCCAAACTAACTATTTTAAACTCATGGATTTGACCATCCATCAATACATTGATCAATTCCTTTATGTTATTACTTGAACCCTTCCATTGATTGATCTATTACACAACCATGGAATTATACTTATTCACCATCTCTTACTTGGACCTTATAGATTTTAGAAATCTAAATGTGTCATAAATGATTGATTCAAACTTATTGACCATATCCCCTAGCACTAATAGGATATATTACTCCTCTAAGTTCTTATTTTACCACTTTAGGCCTTTGATATTAGGATGAAACTATTTTGATTTTATTCTATCCTACTCCAGTACATCCTCCTTAAATATTAGATCCTCAAAAAGTCTCTATCCCTTCTACTAGGTCAAATTATCCAAGGGCTTCACCTTTTGATAATTAATCTCTTCACCACCTTGAATGACTATTTTCTTAGTTACCCTTTGTAAACTAGTAGGACCTAGATCAAACCTAACCCTAACTTATGATTAGGTCACATTTAGAACTAAGACCTTTACTTATGATTGGAATGCTAGTTCACATAGGGTAGCTAATCTCCTTGACTCTTCTTTTAAAGCAATAATCTAGGACTTCAATTCTTATTGTATTGGAATGTTAGTAGACTTCACCATAGCCCATGGATGATTAATAGTGGGAAGGTTTTCTAACCTTGATTCATAACTGAACCACTAAATAATAGGTGGACCATATAATATGTTTTCTTCACTAAACAAGTTAACTTCACTCAAAGGTGGTGTGATAGTTTCCTTTGTTTTCTTTGCCTTTGGAACAATGGCCATCTCAGCTTTCCTTTTAGGGGTGTCAATACCATTAGGTCTAAGAACATTCCCTTATCTTGTTTTAATTATTTAACCTTTTCCTCTTGATCTAAATCTATCTCACAAGTCATAAGTAGCATCCTAAGTGCTTCTTCAATAGATTATATGGGGTCCAATGCTATCATATAAACCTCCTGTTAGGGTAGACCTTACTCTGATGTCTTGGAAGATTTAGGAACTAATGAAAATAAATAAATTTCATCTCATCTTTTCTCTTTTTATCTATTCTAAATTTGTAATTTTACTATGGGAATATTACAAGAACCAACATTGAGCAAATGATACTACCTTGGGCCTAATTACCATCTGTCTTCCATTTTTTGGTCCCTATTCAATCTAGACTCAAGGCTTATGTTGTTTTCCTTTAATCTCTTGGGAACTTCATAGCTTGAGCATGATTTTATGTCTATGAATTCAAATGAATTGGGCTCATGTTCATATGGTACATTCAATATACCTTTGATTCTAAAATGTAATTTTACCCTTCTATAAGGGTCCTATTGTCTAGGATTATCAATTTGTAAATTGGAAGATAGTCTATGCTTTGATGCAACATAAATATGATCTGTTTCTCTAAATATTGTCTTGCCAATTATCATAGGAAAACTATGCATGGGTCTCTTTCTCTTGGTTTTACAAATTCCATCTATCCCATGGAATAATTGGTAGAATACTTCTTGCTCTGCTAGTTTATCAAGTACATGTGTTTGTAATTTGAGAGGAGCATTTTAGGTTCCCTTAATCCTTATGATAGTGCAATCTAGATAAAATAAAACACCCCCTATTTCTTCAATATACCATTTTATTAAAGGTCTCACTCTCAGCATAGGAGGACCATCTATAGCCTCACTCAGTGTAGGTTAGACATAATCAAAAATATATTGGATGTGTTCTCTATAATTATAGATGTGTAATTTGAAGAAGTACTTAGAAATGGTCTAAGTACCATTTATTGAACATTATCTTTGATTGGGAATATTTTTGGTTGCACATAGGGAATATAGTAGATAGGAAATCATGTAAAACTTATTCCTACTCTTATTATTTATTGCATATATTTTTTCTTAGGGAAGTACTAATTATCTCACCTAATGGAAGAACCATTACCTTTTAAATAATGAAATACACCATGGGGACCCACATTGGTTCTTTATATGTTATGGTTTCACACCCATAAAAATTTCTTAGAATGGTCATCACCATCCTAACTTTAGGCCTAAACCAACTCATAAGGATATTCTTACTAGGGTTCACAATAACCTAGTTACCAAATTCTAACTACATAACTAGGGTATCCATCATAGTTTTCTTTCTAGCCCATGAATCAATGGAAGTTAGGTCAATATAAGGTTTGGATAATTTGTAGTAAGATTCAAATGTAATTGGGGATATGTAAGTAATTTTCCTTAGATTATGTTCATTAATCAACATGTCCTTCTATATTTTAGCTACTTTGAAAATGAGACCGAGAACATCAATGCAATGAAGTACCTTTAGTTTAGAAACTTCATAGATAAGTGTAGTCATCTGAGTGGCCACAATGTCATCATAAAGTATCTTTGCTGGGAGGATTTTTTCTTCTTCCTCAATGATAATTGGTTGGTTCTTAATTGTATAGAATAATTGAGATAAATTTTTGTCCCATGTGTTAAAATAAGTAGCTACAAAATCTATGGCATTGAATACTCAAACCTCAACATCTAAAGACAAATATAGTTCAACATCTTGTTTTGAAACATGTTTATGGGTCACCATTTCTATAATTCAAATCAAATTATCTCTTTGAAGACAATAATCCATCTATTTATGCTCAAACCAGTGAATTTAGGGATAAATTAGGAATATTTGTACACTTTTAGGGATTTTTGGAGATTTACATAGAGCTCTAATGGTGGTAATCAAGATTAAAATGTGATATTTGATGACTTATATTATATTTATATTTCATATTTATACCTTCCACATGCTCAGGTCCACAAGATCCTCTAGTATGACATGTTCTACTTATGTGGCACTACCATGTCAAAGTATTAATTTATTTGAAATGCGTTCATTATCATTTTTTGAACACGTGTCATTACTTTGTGAAATATTGAATCTTGATCAAATTTTCACCTTTCTTGACTTCATCAAGTACCATCGACCTTCCATTTGAGCTCTTGAGATTGAGACACTTGGTAGTTCCATGGTCTCTCTATGTACTTGTAAATAGTTTCATTACATGAATGATCTCATTTTATGTGGTAGCTTCATGTTCAATCTAGACTCTTTGAATTATTGACTCTATTTTCACTATTGATCTTAAATGCATAATCAAACACAGATCATTGATTTCATTTCTTATTTATAAGATAGAGCACAATCCATTGATCTACTTGATCACTTCCCAAGATTATGACACTTGTCACTCTCACATTATTTCTTAATATCATTGACTTATTTACCTTTTCTCACCATTATATCTTTGATTTGTATCCAAGATCATGAAACTTATCATTTTCACATTTGATTTTATAATCCTTTCACACCTTGAATCCATGCTCACCATTAGATCCCCATTACACTAATAATGTGTGCCATTGATCTTTGGGTTTGACTAATTTACTCCAACTTTGCTTGTGCATCATTGATATTTGCTTTAAGATCATGATATTTAGCCACTTGGTGACACCACATTTAATTCATTCTTATGAATAATTAAAATAAAAAAGTAAGGGCTTGGATACATAGATACTTAGGATAAATTTTATACTAAGGTTTTAGACGTGTTGATAAACATGATTAAAACTTAGGATACAATTTAAATTAGGTCTAAGATATAATAAATTATTTCTAGATAAATTTAAATCCCTTTCAAAATAAAACTTAGACTAAAGCATTTAGACTAAATTTTTTAAAACCATTTAAACATGGATTTAATCAATTGACTAAATACCAAAGGTTAACAAAAGGGTCAAATTAGTTTTAAATTATAAAACCCTACACATTATTTATTCAAATGGAACTACATTAAACCTACAAAATATAAACACAAGAATCAAATGTTAGTAATGATTGGATAAAGTCAGAGAAATATTATATGCAAACATGTTAATTAAGCTATGTAAGAACCATGATATTCAAATAATGTACACTGATTAAGGGGGATGTTCAATTTATAACACAAATTTATTTAATTTGAATAAGGGTCCTCATTTTTCATAAATGGGGCTATGTTGACCTCAACAAGTCTAAGGCACTGTACAAAATGAAAAACACTAAGTTGGTTGAGTTAAAGGCATAAATTTAGGATTTTTTTTCAAAAGGTCTTTTTTGACTAAGTATGTCACCATGGGATGCACTAGTTGTCTTCATAAAGAAGAAGGATGACACTCTTCACCTATGTATAAATTAAATGATGTTGAATAAAACAATGATCAATAAAAGATATCCATTTCAATGAATTTATGATCTCTTTGATAAAATACAAGGAGAAATAGTATTTTCTAATATTGATCTTAGTGCAAGGTAACATTAGTTAAGAATCTATGAAAATGATATTTTGAAAATAGAGTTCAAGACTCGATATGGCCACTGTGAGTTCACAGTGTTACCATTTGTATTGACAAATGCTCTAATAAATTTTATAAATATTATGAAAAATGTATTCAAAGACTTCTAGGATCATTTTATTTTGGTATTTTAAGATAACATCTTTATTTATTCCAAGGATGATGAATATCACCTGTAATATTTACAACTAGTTTTATAGCATTTGTGAAATCATAGGTTGTATGGAAAGTTGTCGAAGTGTGTATTTTTTAAAAATAAAGTGCAGTGTTTAGGGCATAGTATCTTTGTAGATGGTATTTTAGTGTATCTTGCAAAGATAATAGTGATAATGGAGTGGCTAACACCAAGGAATATGCATGAGGTGGTAATTTTCAGTTGATTAGTAGGATATTAAAGGAAATTCATTTTTAATTTCTCTAAAATAACTAATCCAATTACCTCTCTTCAATGGAAGAATCAAAGTTTCATCTAGTTAGATAAGTGTGAGGAAACCTTTTAGGAACTAAAAAGGAGTCTCACTTCAACATAATTGCTAAGTATTACCTCAATCTTAATGATCATAGATGCATCTAGGGATAAACTTGGAAGAGTTATTACACAAGATGGCTTAGTGGTAACCTATGAGTCTAGGAAATTAAAGCCTTATGAGGTGAATTATGTCCCTCATTACCTATAAATTATGACAATTGTGAATTTTTTGCAAGTGTGGAGGCATTATCTATTGGATAAATTGTTTAATCTCAATACTGATAACTTGGGACTCAAGTATATATTCACCCAACCAAACTTGGATGTTCATCAATGATAATGGCTAGAGTTCTTATTATATATTTATATTAATTATATCAAAGGCAAAGAGAATACATTATCTAATGATCTAAGCCATAAGAGGTACATATTAGTCATGGATACTTTAGGGGTACTTTTTGAGGTCAAGTAATCAAATTTAAGATAGGAGATGAAATTTATGATCAGGTCATAAAAACATTGTCTAAAAATGATCATAACCCTAGGTATAAGAGATTAAAGATCAAAAGTGATGGCCTTTTATGGTAAAATAATAGGATGTATATTCCTGATAAAAAGAATTTGAGGGTCATAATGCTAAAGGAACTAAATAATTATCCATATTTAGGACACCCAAGAGTAACCAAGCTCATTTTTGAGCTCAAACCACTCTATTTATTGAAAGTAATTAAGAGAGATGTAGTGGATTTTGTGTCTCATTATCTATAATGTTTTCATATGACATATAAACATGTTCATCCACCTAGAATGTTATATCCACATGATATATTAGAAAGGAAGTGACAGGTGATTAATATGGACTTTGTCAAAGGTTTGTCATTATCATAGAACTGACATGATATGATATTGGTTGTAGTTGACAAACTAACCAAGGTAAGCCACTACATATTGAGCAACTTGACCAATGATGAACTTATGCTTATGAATAGATTCATGAATTAAGTGTATTAATTGTATGGTTATATATAGAATATCATTTTGGATTGAGATACAATGATGAATTTTAGGTTTCAATTTACTTTGAATTTAGCTTTGGGTATGCAGTTGAACTTCAACACTACTTATAACCAACAAATTGATAGACATATAGAGTGAATTATCCAAGTTTTAGAATATATCCTTAATATGTATTATATGGATCAAAAATACAAGTGGGAGGAATACCTTACATTGGTTGAGTTTTCTTATAACAACTTATACCAATCAACATTAAATATGGCTACATTTGAGGCATTGAACAAAAGGAGGTGTAGAAAAATCAATCAGTTGGGACAACATAGAAGATAGCATAGTCTTTGAAAATGAGATGCTTAAAAAAATAGAAGATTAAGTTAGGATAATTAGGCAAAGGTTGGACAAGGCCAATGATAGAGAGAAAAGTTATGATGATATGAAGAAAATATCTAGGTAATTTTTAGTAGGTGATAAAGTGTTTCTATGAGTTAAGCCTAAAAAATGATTTATTAAATTTATAAAGTCATGAAAACTTTTATTAAGATATGTGGGACCCTTCAAGGTGTTATAAGTGGTAAATCATGTAGTTTATAGGCTTGTATTGCCACCAACTCTAGCTCTTTTACATAATGTCTTCCATGTGTCTTATCTTAAAAAGTATGTTATTGTTGTTTCATGTGTGTTAGATTGGAATGCTTTGTAGGTTATAAATAACATGGTGGTCATGGTAGAACAAATAAAACTAATTGACATTCAAAAACTTAGTTTATTTAATTTATAAGTGTCATAGTACAAGGTCTAGTGGATCAATATTCTAAAGCTAGTGCCATTTGGGAGGACTCTGATGAGTTTTACAAATTTTTTCTATATTTGTTTGCTTAATTTGCTACTTCCTATTATATTATTTTGTATTGAATAATGTTTTAAATTAAAAACTTATGTTTGAATTAATGTCATCAAGATGATGACCATATTTAGGGGGAACGATGTCACATACAAAATTCTATCTAAGCTAAATAACCTATTTGATCCATGGATTAACATGGTTGTTAGTTGATTAACTAATGTTTGATTAAGCTTTATTTAAAATGATAATAATGGGATAATTATATGTTACTTAATTTACATGATTTATTTTTTATGAGTTAGTATTAGTTTTTATTCTATACATTATGATGATGTTTTTCAATTATACAACATTATTTTATGGATATAATTATGTTTTCAAGATAATTATCTTAATTATTGTAAGGTAGATGCAGGACATATCCATCCCTTAGAGTGTGATGGAGGGAGAACATAATCATAAAGGGTTGTTTTGATGAATACATTGGGGGATGATAAAGATCAAAACAAGAAACTCTTGCACACACCAAAGTAGTATTTTTTTTTTTGTGTGATAATGTTTTTGAGTTATATAGTTGTGGTATGTTTTGTTTTTCTATTATGAATGTTTGTTGTGATCTTTTGTGTTATTAGATCATTTTATGTGATTATTTTATCTCACTAATATATTTGATGTTGATGTTGTTATTCAATTAATTAGATAAATATGTACCTAACTATTTTAACATAATTTATTGTAGTGTAGTGATAAATATGATAATTCATTTATCAATGCTCATTTGGTATCTTTGCTAGAAATAATCAATATTTACCATTACTTAATTAAATAATTTTGTTAGTGACTATTTATGTTTACAAGATTACTATTATCATTTTAATAGTAATATAAACCTATAAAATGCTTAATGTATTATAATCTCTTAGTTACGTAGTTTTACATGATGAAACAATATTAGTGTTTTGACATTATACTGTTGGGCAATAAACATAATGTAATTCAAGGAGTTACTGATTAATAACATTGTAAAAAAATTATTTAAAAATATTTTTGATTATATTACTATTTTCTAAAGCCTATGGATTATTTTTTAAATATATAGGGTTAACTAATAGTTTAACTTCTAATGCATAGTGTTGTTTGTGGATGACATGGTGACAACTAAAAATAGTCTTTGAAATTAATATTTTATACCCATGATATATAGTAATTATTATTTTTGAGTAGTCAATAGTTGACATTACATGAAAAGATAGCGATGGTCGACATTGCAAGGAATAATCGATGTGTCTGTGACTTATTACTTAGTTAGATTGTGAAGTTGATGTTAGAATTGTTTTAAGTCAAGAGCATGCATATTTTGAAAAGAATATTTAATGATTATTTATTTCAATAATTAAATTTTTTGATATTATTAGGTTTTATAATAACTCATTGACTCTGGGTTAACCATCATTCTATAAAAATCATGATGAAAGTTTAGTTGTTGGCTACATGGTGTAGACTATAGCTTAGTGGACACTCTATTTAATTATTTTTGGACGCATATTTTCATTTAGTTTGATCTACTATGAATGGAGGAGAAAGTGGAAGAGAGTAAGGTTATTTAAGGAAGTAAAAGAGAGGAGAATAATTCTATTATGCATGACATATAAATAATTACTATAGGTAGAAAGAGAAGATAGAGTGAACGAGTTAAAGAAAATATTATATACATCTTCCTTGGCATAATCAAAATCACAAAATGTTTTTGTACTTAAAATTCCCATGTTTAATTATTGATGGATATTGAATTGAAATGGTTATTGGATTTCCATTTATTTGAAATGTTATGGAAAATTATAAAAGAAGGGTTGTATGTAGGGCCTTGTGGAAGGCTCGGCCTATAGAGAACCCTATATCTAACCTATGGTAACCTAAGGGAATTTGTGTATAACTGTAGGAATTGCCATTGTTATTTAGTCTATAATTAAGCTCTATCTTAAACTCCTCTTTCAATTCAAATTTTTTTGTTCAATCATGAAATTGATGGGAATTACCCCATATCTAGTAGTGATTCAGAAGTGCAAAAGTACAACAAAAAATATTTGAGGATCAATCAATCAATCAACATAATTATATTATTTGAGATATAGTACAAATATATAAGATTTGTCTTATAAAACCTCCCCTTAATTATAGATTGGTTGTTTTAACAACTAACAACCAATATTTCATATATATCTCTTTCTCTCCTTTATTAGTGTGTGTATAATAACACCTTTATTCACTCTCCTAAATATAATATCTTCACATTAAAATATCCTAACATTCCCTCTCCTATTGTAAACTCACAGACGTCAGTTTTAACTGATAATGCATCCAAATACAATATTAAGAGAATTTTTTATAAAATACCCGATCATAGACTTATTTGGAGAGTTTATTACAATACAAAGAAAAAAAATGCCTTTACAAAATTATTTGAAAACTTTTGACACAAGATACATAATAACACAAGATGAATGAAAATTAAAAAAATGACTTACAACTTTATAGTAAAAAAGTCAAGATAACATAAAATGACAACACTAATAACAACTAAAATCAATAAAAAATAAAATACACATCATTAAAATATTTCAAACTATAGATTTCATAAAAAATGAAATCTAAAAAATAAAACTTATAGAAACAAAACTTTAAAATAAAATCTAAAACTTTATAAAAACTCAAAATACATAATACCATGAAATTAAAAAAAAACTTAACACAATTTATTAAACACTCAAAAAGTAAACATAAAATACAAATAAAATATTATAAAATATTTAAAAAACATTAAAATGAAATAATAAAATCTAAACCACTAAGCCAAACATTAAAAATAAATTGAAAACAAAAATTATTAAAAATTTAAACAAATTTTAATATTAAACTATTTTTTTAAACACTAATTAAAACTGAAAAACTATTAAAAAATTAACCTAAACGTAAATCACAACTTTAATCTAAAAACATATAATAACTAAAAATTATGATGAAAATAAATAAATGAATGAATCTAAACAAAAAAACCTCTATTTTCATAGTCCACTGTAGAGCATAGCTACATCAAACATGGTAGCATGAATGTAGATTAGATAGAGGTCGATCTATGTGATCAATTCTCTAGAATGTATGCAGCTCTAAACAAAGAAAGGAGGGTGATAGTTGCTAAGAAGCTTGGATGGATGGAGAGAAAATACCATGACTTCACGTTGAGTGTCAAGTAATAGGAGGATGATGCCATGAGTTATCAATCCCCAATTAATATGAATGTTTTTGTATGTATTATCAATACACCACCCATAAAATATCATAAACTCATCAATCAACCCTGATCCATTGAAATTACATAGTTCTGCCAATTCTATGCAAACTTCTTGATGCCTCATTTTGTGTTCAGAATAGATCTTTGAATTTTAATAATTTATGGGTTTTATTCTCCTATGAAATAACTTTCCATAAAATATTAAATCATCTAATTTCATTGATAAAAAAATATATGATGATTTCTGTGAGCTGTATCAAATTATTTTCCTTTTCCTTTAATTTTTTATAATTAAAATAGAAAGACATAAAAATAAAACCTAGATATGCCTTGTGTATGAAAAAATTAATAGATTGGAATGCAGAAACTATGGAAAGCATGGACAAAGTGGAATCTTGAAAGATGGGTGGTGAAGCCAATGATTTTACACATGGTCTACACTACTAGAGTAGAGGAAGAAAGTAAGCATGATGAAAAACAAACAAATGACTCTTGCATGTGATCTACATTGCTTGATCATTATGTTGTAAAGAAGGCAAACAAATAAATTGAGGGAGCCACAATGCTCATAGAGGTTAGACACCTACTCTGATACCACTAATGGGAATTACCCCATATCTAGTAGTGATTCAGAAGTGCAAAAGTACAACACAAAATATTTGGGGATGAATCAATCAACATAATTATATTATTTGAGAGATATTACAAATGTATAAGATTTGTTTTATTAAACCTCTCCTTAATTATAGGTTGGTTATTTTAACAGCTAACAACCAATATTTCCTATATATTTCTTTCTCTCTTATATTAGTCTATGTATAATAACACCTTTAATTCTCTCTCCTAAATATAATATGTTCACATTAAAATATCCTAAGAGAAATGATTATATCTTGATGGGTATATTTAATTTGGATCAAACTAATTTTTTTATCAAACTAGATTTGATATATATTCATTAAAGTATTTAGTAAATTAGATTGAAATTTGAGGTTATTGAGGGTTTGACTTTGTATAACCCTAATTGTATTTTGAAAATAAAAGTATGGGTTCTTTATACAAAATGGACTCTGAGATATATACATAGATATTTCTGTAAATGTATACTCAATTTGAACTAATGATACACACACACACACACACACACACACACACACACACACACACACACACACACACACACACACACACACACACACACACACACACACACACACACACACACACACACACACATACATATATATATATATATATATATATATATATATACACATATATATATATATATACATATATATATATATATATACACATATATATATATATACATACATACATATACATACATACATACATATATATATATATATATATATATATATACATATATATATATATATATATACATATATATATATATATACATATATATATATATATATATATATATATGTATGTATGTATATACACACACACACACACACACACACACACACACACATATATATATAGACACACACACACACACTATTTATTTATTTATATATACCTGTATCCTATAAATCTAAGGCTTACAAAGGAAATTTTATGTGTAGGATACCTATATAGATGAACTCAAAGTTTCATTTTGAATGGAATTTGATTGTTTCAGTTTTTCAATGAATTTTATACATTTTAAACATAGAACATAGCATTCATATTTGAATATGGTAAATATGTTGTAACATGCATACTTATTCATATATGGGTTTGGAAACAAATTGATTAAAAATATAATAGATAACTAGGAATAGGTAGGTGAAAGAATAAATTATTCATTGTGAACTATATATATATATATATATATAAAGAGGTAAATGTTATTATGGTAGAGTTGAGATATTAGTTGAATTTGTTATATTTGAGCTACACAATTGTATATCTATGACTATATATTATATTAAATATATGGATTAGATTATGATTTGAGTATGAGTCTTTCATAGTTGGTGAAAAGATTGGGTATGTGTTTTTATATAAATGATTTGAATAATGGTATTTATAGGGTCAAATATGAGTTATTATATCATAAATCCCAAGTTAGCCATAGTTAACTGAGTGTGTGAGTTTCATAATATGCATTTAATTTAAATGTTAATTTGAATTGTTTGATTTGATTAAATATATTTGGTATATATGATTAACTATGTATGAGTGTGAATCACATGTAATTATATGTTTCTTTACTTATACAAATAGATTGGGATTTACCTAGTTTATAAAAAGGGGTATGGGGCTATTTTGATAAATAGATGTATACAAAATACTCTAAGTCATTAGGTAATGTATGTATTATTAGAGGATAATGTATATTGTATACAATAAAGTATTTGTATAGTATTGGAATTGCACATGAGAGTTATAAAAATATACATATACATGGTATAAAATACATTGCTATTAACTATTTTATAAATCTGATTAAGATTGTGCCCCACACACACACACATACACACAAATATATATACTTATATGTTATGTTTGAAATTATTAAAATCATAATGGTGTGAATATGGGTGCTTGTATATATTTTAATGTTGACTAAAAACATTAAAAAAAGTTATTTTTGAGTTTTAAATATAAAGCACATTAAGATGTTTTGTACAAGGTTTTGTTATATATATGGAATATGAATCATTAAATAAGCATGTGTCATAATGATTGTTTCAGGGATGAAATAACACTATAAGTTACTTATAATTTGGGTAACCAACTATTTAGATATGATAATTACCTAGATGGTATGTTATAATAAGGACTTTTATTTAATTATTCTATAATGAATTAAATGATGTTGGACTCAGTACATTACATTTGATAGATTAAATGTATGTTTTGAATATTTTTGTACATAACATATCTTTATCAACTAAAGATAAAAGTTTTGAATGAATCTATTAGTTTTTATATTATCATATATTTTTACTGAATCTCTCATTCATGAGTATAAATAAGTAGTGGATAAATTAAGGAGGCTTAATTACACCATAAATGCAAGATGAGATGAAATTTGATTGAGTGGTGTGTATAAAATTGATTGATCCTAGATATCATTAATTATTGAAAACTTTGGCCAAATTAATATTTTAATTAAACATTATCATTTTATATGTTGATATAGTTTTCATATTTTTATGATATCACATTAGAATAAATTATTTAAGATACACATTATGTATTAGATATCTACAACACATGGATTTTGGTTTGTTAATCTAGATTCCCACACCATCATTATTTTCCCATCTATGAATGGAAGGGCATCCCCTTATTTATAGATAGTGTGTGGTACCTATGTTCCATATTTGGTGTGGGAAATCACTCATATGATACTCTCCCTCTCAGTTGAAGTACTACACTAGAGACTACACTTGAGATTATAGATTGATACTTGAGTTGTGGAAGATTGTGAGTTATGGAGACTAATTCTACATGGAGATTTGTATCATGTATTATTATATGAGATATTATTTATTGTTTGAAATTGTAATATTTTTTAATTATGTTTGTATAGCAGTGGCTATAATGTTATACCAGTCATGGTTGAATTTTTACTATTTTATTAATGATTTAGATGCAGTATTTATGTTTATTCAACATTTTTCTTGATTTCTATATCTATTCATGGTGATAAATAACTAAGTGGATTAGATAAATACCTTATGGTTAACTAAATGAATACAATTATTTAAATATCACTAATTAGATTTCTTGTAGAGAAATCTATATGATGAATATTTTGTAATTAATTTTTAAAAAATATGATATTTCAATAACATAGCTATTATATGTATGTATGTACATAATTGTGTTATGTTTAAAAACATTATAATCATAATGGTGTGAATATGAATACTTACATATATTTTAATGTTTATTAAATGTATTAAAATATGTTTTTTATGAGTTTTAAGTATAAATCATATTTAGATGTTTTTGGACTAGATTTTGTTATATATGTGTAATATGAACAATTAAATAATCTTATGTTATAATGATTGTTTTAGGGAAGAAAAAAATTATTAGTTACTTATGATTTGGGTAACTAGATATTTAGATATGATCATTACCCATATGGTATGTTATATTAAGGACTAATTTTTATTATATAATAAATTAGATGATATTGGATTCATTACATTACATTTGATAGACTAATTATGTGTATTTAATATTTTTATACTTAATTAATAGTGGATAGGATCTACTAGATTAATTAGCACCATCAATACAAGATGAGGTGTAATCTGATTGAGTGGTGTGAATGAAATTGACTGATCCTAGAGATCATTAAATATTTAAAGTTTTGGAAAAATTAATGCTTTATTTAAACATTTTCACGTATTATGTTGATATAGTTTTCATATTTGTTTGATATCATGTTAGAATGGATTTATTTGTGATACACATTATGTATTAGAATCTACTACACATGGGTTCTAGTTTGTCACTTTAGATTCTTGCATCATCATTATCTAACCATCCATAAAGCGAGGGCCCTACACTTGTTGGAATATATCATAGGGAATATATTCTTTTTGGTTAGTGTGGAAAAGTGCTCAGATGATGCTCTCCCTCCTAGATAGAGTACTACCCTAAAGACTACACTTGAGATTACATATTGATACTTGAGTCATGGAGACTCATGCTTCATGGATATTTGTGTCATGTATTACTATATGAGATATTATTTATTTATTAAAAATATAATATACATTCATTATACTTATATAGAATTTAGTGTAATATTATATGTCATGGTTGAATATATACTATTTCATTAATAATTTAGATGTAGTATTTAATGTTTATTCAACATTGTTCATGATTATTAAAACTATTCATGGTGATTCTTAGAAAATTAGATTATATATAAACCTATTGGTTAATTAAATGATTGTAGTTATTTAAAGATCACTAATTATTTTTCTTGTGGTGAAAGATATATGATGAATATGTGTAATTATTTTTATAAATACTATATTTAGGTAAAACCTAGTGGGTTTGTTACATTTTGGTACCAAATATAAATTTAGAATCATCCAAAACCTATAATTCATCCTTGGATGTCAATCTAAAATTATCTTCTCTATAAAACAAATAAATCAATACACTCTGTGCATCTCTTCATAAGCATATGTGCATCATCTATCAGGTTCCTTGGTATGAAGTGGGCTACCTTGGTTAGTTTGTCAACTACTACCAAGATCATGTCATGCCTATTTCATGATAATGACAAACCCTAGACAAAATCCATACTAATCACCTACCACTTCCATTCTAGTATAACAAGCATATATAGCAATCTAGTTAGGTGCACATGTTAAGCTTTCACATGCTGATATTCAAGATAATAAAAAACAAAATCCATTGCATATCTCTTGATTCCTTTTCATAAAAATAGTGGTTTAATCTCAACCATGAGATTGGTTAGTCCTAAATGTCTTGAATATGTGGTATTGTGAAATTTTTAACATTGTGCTCCTCAGATTCTCTCTATCAAACACATACATTCTACTATTATATCATAGAAGACCATCACTCTCTATCTTGAATCCATTATACCTAGGATTCTAAGAATTATTTGACAATGCTTTTGTAACTTGATCATATAATTCATACCTTGGTGAAAATTTCATTATTTGATCTTAGAAAGTACTCCAAATAGTAGCCATGACTACTATGTACCTATTATGGATTAGAGTATCAGCTAATTTATTCTTTCTAAATTTGATATAATTAATATCAAAATCATAATTAGATGAGTTTTTAGGCCTCATTGGGTGAAAATTTACTTGAGTCCCAAGTTATCAGTCTTGAGCTCAAATGATTTCCCTAATAGATAATGCCTCCAAACTTGTAAATCATGCAAAATTGATGAAAGTTATAAGTCACGAGGGGCATAATTAACCTCATATGGCTTTATTTTAATAGACTCATAGGATACCATTAAGACATATTGCATAATAAATCTTCAAATTCCATCCCTAGATGCATCATTGATCATTGATATTTGACCATTAACATCATAAACTCATGGCACTATTGCTGAAGTAATCATCCTTTTCAATTCTTGAAAGACTACCTATCACTTATCTAAATAGACACAACTCTAATTATTATGTTAAAGAGAGGTAATTGGAATAGTTATCTTAGATAAATTTGGAATGAATTTCTCATAATAACCCACTAATCTCATGAAAATCCTTACCTTGTGCACATTTCTTAGGGTTGGCCACTTTATTATGGCTCTTATCTTCACTAAATCCACTAAAATACCATTTATAGAGATAATATCTCCTAGATAATATACTTTATTTTGGAAAAATACACATTTAGACAAATTTTCATATAACTTATGCTTTTGAAAATGCTACAAAACCAATTCTAGATGCTACAGGTGTTCTTCTTCATCCTTGAAATAAATGAGGATGTCATCTAAAAAGAACAAACTAAAATGATTTAGGTATTCTCTAAATACACTGTTCATAAGATTCATAAATGTTGTTCAGGTATTTTTTAATCTAAATGATAACATTATTACATCATAGTTCAGATATCGAGTCTTGAACGTTGTTTTTAGAATATTTTCTTTATGGATTCTTAACTAATGATACCCTAATCTAAGGTCAATCTTATAAAATACTATTGCTCCTCATATTTTATCAAATAGATCATCAATGCATAGAAATAGATATATGTTACTGATCATTACTTTAGTCAACATTCTACAATCTATACATAGGTAAACAATGTTATTCTTCTTCTTGATAAAGATAATTGGTGCACCCCATGGTGACATAATTAGTTGAATTAGTCCTTTTGACAACAAATCCTAAAGTTGTGTCTTTAAATCAATCAATTTAGTGGTTGTCATTATATACAACACCTTAGAATATAGTTCTAATCTAGGTATGATATCAATCAAAAAATACAACTCGCACTTGGGCGGAAATCCTAGTAATTCTTCTGGAAACACATCATATAAGTTTCATAAAAAAGGATAATCTTCAATAAATGGTTCTTTATATTCCTCCATATCATTTATCTTAATGATAAATTATTGGAATCCCTTCCTTTGAGCTTTTTTGAGTTGAATTATAGAAATCTACCTTAGATTCAATTCATTTTTATCACCATGTAGTTGTGTCTAATTTATAAAATCATCTTGACACTCAACCTTATTCAAATAATAATCAACCTTGGATTTATGTTTCAAAATAAAATTTACTCCTAAGATCACATAATGTGACCCCAATGGTGCTATAAAAGATCCACTACTATACTGAATCCAAGAAACCTAATCTCATCTTTGACTAAAAACATGCCAACTTTGACCTTAGACTCATTTCCATATTATACCAACCATGGATTCGTCATAACTCCAAAATTTATAGATGATTTTCTAAGAATTATAATAGTAATGAAACATTTTTTAGCTCCCATGTCTATCAAAATAGAAACTAAATGATAAAAAAATACCTGATAGTTCCATGGGCAAAGTTTGATACTTAGCCCAATGATTTTTAATAGCTGCATGAATCTACTACATGAATGTTCCTTGTTGAGAATTAGAAACCTTGTTATTATACTTTTCCTAAGGACATTCTTGAGTAAAATGGTCACCTACATAATTGAAACAAATTTTAAATGGTCATTTCTTGTCAAACTATTACTTTCCCTTAAACTACCCTTGAACCATTACCATATTTTTTGTTCCCTAAACCATTATTAAACTTGGCATTCTGATTCTTGATTTAACCCTTGGAGTCTCCACTCCTTTGCTTCTAGTTATTCTTTTTGAAATTTGGTTTAGATCTTATAAAATAATTTTTTAACTTATCTCTAACTTCGGAAAGAGATTTTAGTTTTTGTTCTTGCTTGACTGCCTTCTTGAACACCTTATCCATGGTAGATGGTCCATGCACATCTATTTCACAACTAATTTGGGGATTAATTCCATGTTAAATTTCTTGATTTTGACCATCTCATCCACCTGATACTGAGGTACATACTTAAGGATCTTCATGAATTTATCCTAGTATTCTTTTACTAATTAATCCCCTTGTTTAATATTTTTAAAATCTATAATATTTTTATTTAAGTACATTGAGGAATCCATCATGACCTAAACAATGCCAAAAACTATTCCCAAGAGGTCATTTTTGATTTAAGGTTCATCTTGAGCTTCTTGTTTACCCACCAAGTTATTGATTCAAAAGCAAGATAATAATCTCACTAGACTATTTTCATGATCTAATAATAATTCTTAATCTCAAAATATTTCTCCATTTCTATCATCCATACTTTAGCTCCATCACCTAGAATAGCTCCATCGAACTTGGATGGATTTACCTTTTTCATGTCACGTGCCAAATCTACAGCTACTCAAGCTCTCTTATCCTATGTAAATTCATCATTTCATTACTCTTAAAGATGTTATTGATCATTAGGATGATCTTCAGGTTCCTCTTCAACATTCTCCTCTTCGTGCTCATGTACCTCCTATTCTAGGGCCATTATTCGGTCCCTTGTCTCTTGCATGGTCATTAGGATTTCGTCCAAATTTGTATCTTATTTAGTGATAAACTAATTTGGATCAAAAACGTGTTTGGTATTCAAATTAACCTCACATCTTGGTCTATCATGCACCATTTTTCTTCCTACTTATCAATAGAGTAATTTTGTATTAGTAAACACATTAAGTTTTATAGTTTGAGTCTCAGCTTGGATACCATAATGTAGTAACCCCACTATATTTTAATAGAATATAATACATTTTTAAAATTAATTACACATATTCATCATTTAAATTTCACCACGAGAAATCTAATTAGTGATCTTTCACTAACTACATTCATTTAGTTAACCAATAGGTTTATAACTAATCCACTTAGCTAAGGATCATCATGAATAGATATAACAATCATGAATAATTCTAGATAAATAATAAATACTAAATCTAAATCATTAATGAAATAGTAAAAAATGAGTCACAACTGATAAAACATTACAACCACTGCTATATATGTATAATTAATAAATATTAAAGTTTTCATTAATAAATAATATATCATATAATAATACATGATAAAAATATCCATAGATCATGAGTATCCATGACTCAAGAGTCTTCATGATGCAACTATCAATATGTAATCTCATGTGTAGTCTCTAGTGTACTACTCCAATAGGAAGGGAAAATATCATCTGAGCATTTCTCCACAACAACCATGGACTATAGATCCTCCACACTATCTCCCAACAAGGGGATGGACCTCCCTTAATGGATGGGTAGATAAAGAATGTGGCATAATCTAGAGTGACAAACCAAAACTTGTGTGTTGTATATATCTAATACATAATGTGTATCATAAAGAAATCTATTCTTATATGACATCACACAAATATGAAAACTATATCAACATATGAAATGATATTGTTTAATTGAAACCTTAATTTGGCCAAATATTTCAATACTTAATGATCCATAAGATTAGTCAATTTCATACACACCACTCAATCGGATTACAGCTCATCTTGCATCGATGGCTCTAATTAAGCCAATGAAATCCATCAACTACTTATTTAGAGTCATGAATGTAAGATTAGTTAAAACATATAATAATAAAAAAAAATAGATACATTAAAAATATTTCCCTTTAGCTGATAAAAATATGCTAAGTATGAAAATATTAAATACACACATTTAATTCTTTAAAAGCAATGCACTAAATCCAATATGATCTAGTTTATTACAAAATTAAAAATAGAATAAAAAATTGTCCTTAATATAGCATACATTTGCGTAATGATCATATCTAAAATGTTAGTTACCCAAATTAAATGTAACATATAATGTTATGTCATACCCGAAACAATAATTATAACACATGCTTATTTAATTATTCATATTCAACATATAAAATAAAATCCAATCCAAAATCATCTTAATATATTTTATAAGGGGAGTTGAGGTCAATAAAAAATTCAATGGCTAACCCATTTTTAATATGTTATTCAATTTATGAGAGGTATAATCAGTAAGAGGAGGGAGGGTGAATAAATGAACCCAAATAATCTAACTTCAATTTTAATCTTTATAAATACTTAATTAGATGCGACAATAATTTTTGAAGCATACATATTATTTATAGTAATGAAAAAGAGAGACAATGCAAGATGAATCACATAACACATTGCATACCTGGGAAACCCTCTTGGGGAAGAAAACCCACTAGAACCTGCAATTGAACTACAATCTTATAACAAAAAGATCCAATTTAGATCATCTATAAATTATCAAGGAACTACAATCCCTATTTAGTGAGAATCTAATTCCATAAGGTGTTGCCACACCTGTCTAGTTGAGTTTCAATAATAATTAGACCTTTTAATAGGTTATACCTTGCAAGGAGCCTACAACCGCCTTAGATTTTGAGCTACCATAACAACACCTATGAACATCCACCTCTAAACTGATGTTTACAACACCTTAAGATGGACCTCTACTTATCACACTTCACCTTCACTCACACTTAAACATTAAGCACACTATTTTACCAATAGAATAATGACCTACATGTCATAAAAATAGTCCTCAATCTATTACGCTATTCAACACATCCTTAGGTAACTCAACCTCTCTTTCACTCCATAAAATACACACACAATCCTCTCTCTCATCACTCCTTAGTCTCTCATACAAAGTTTAGAACCCATCATATTTGGTTCCACTATTTATAGAGCAATCTTGATAATCAACACCATGGTTAGCCATTAGGCATGTTTTATCCCTTAAGGTGTAATTCACATGAATACATTAATCAAAAAAATATTCATATGTTATCCATAAAATCTATGGATCACCCTTAAGCAGCTACACCTTTTAATAAGGACTTTATAGCTCTTATAGTTCTCATGGAGACCTATTCACCCATTTGGCTCACCCTCAAGCAAAATAATAACATAAAAACACTAAAAATACATAGGTCCACTACTTATATTCCCTAAGACATACTCAAATGATTATAGTCAACATAGCTCACCTCTGCATATGCTCAAACAACTCAAATAGAGACTTGGTACACATAATCACCATGAACTAACACACAATTAACTTATTAAGCATTATTCATACTCAAGATAGATTTATCACACCTCCAAAATCTATATAGAGAATCCTCATAGAGAATAAAACATGTTCTAATAGCTAATTCATCATGAGACATCAAAACCACAATAATACAAGCTCAAATATCCTTCTCAAGTCACTTGTAGAAAAAACCACAAACACACAATCAACATCTAGGCTAAATATATTTGACTGTACTTACTTATATATATTAAAATAAGGTTAATTAGATGTGCCATGGAGTCCTCTTCATATTTTATTTTTGGAGCACCAATAAATTCAAATTATGTCAAAATATATGGATGAAATACAAAGCTCTAGTTTTTTCTATGTTAAATTTAAATATTTGAATAGTAACGGTCATAGTTAACCTTCAAACACAATGCTTGAATCTCATGCCCTCTCATATTCAAATGAATCCCACAACATCAATCATGTCTAAACATTAATGCACAGTCCATTAATTCTTAGACATTAAACCTTAGTCATATTGACATCATCATTTGATAACTTTGACTAAATGCACTCCATCGATCTTTGGATCAATCAGGTATTTAGCAATCAATGCTCACCATTCAATCAAATTTTATGAACACCCACTCATCATTGGATCCTTATCCTATACCTTTACTCAATCTTTAAACATAGTGTACCTATCTTCATCTCACTACTTCTTATATCAATGTGCACTATTGATCTTGTTTGATCTTTAACACTTTCAAAAATGACAAAGTATGGGGAAACATTCAATATGCTTAAGTATATATTTTTAAACTTCAATAACTTCTTATGTTATTACTGATATAATCTCAAAATTGGACTAGATTATCTATTTACATAGGAGAATCCAACCTTGTGATACACTACTCTTGTAATCCTCATGCATGTGAGATATATCACCATTAAAATTCCTTCTCAAAAACATCTCTCACAGAGCCAACTATGTCAAAACCTACTTGAGAGACCAAATTTGAAAATGCATAAATTTTCTTACGATTTGGTACATGATCTCAAATTTACCATAAATCATCTATGCTCAAAACTAAACAAACCCATATGATTAGTTTCTCTTGATAGAATTACATATGAAATATATAACACCATAAAAATGCTCACTTAGCTCTTCTTGCGACACTACAAAACTGGCTATGGGAAAACATAGTAAAACTACTTGGGAGCCCAATTTTTCATATGCACATCTTTTGACGCACTATATCACATGATGTGAAAATTATAAAAATAAACTAGGGACAAAAATTAAGAAACCCATATGATAATTTTATCTTGGAATATACATGTGTTCAAAATCTAACCTCATCAACTTGCTTACTTAACTCTTTCTAGTCATATTGCAAATTTGACCAAGTATGGGAAAACAATGAATTCTAACTCAGAAGCGAAATTTACAACCTTATATATTTGACTAATATTTGATGCATGACTTGAGATGTAGTTTATAATAACTAGGGACTAATTTGATCAAAACAATATGACCCACTCCCCTTGACTCCTTCTCATGTGGCAATGGTGATGTCATCAAATTACCTACTCAAATTTTCTGCCATTGGACCCAAAGTGTCTAAATGAAAACAATAATGAATTGATTGAATTTCACTCATGCACATAAGCATTCAAAGTATTTTTGACTTCTGATAGGAGCCACTTCACATTCTCAAATCACCATGCTTAACCCTAAGCCTTTCTATCCATGTCAATACTAAAGATCAACCAACCATACATAAAGCACACTAGAATAAGTACATTGCACACTTTGTCATTATTACGTAGACTATCAAGGCACTTTATCCACTCAATATATAAACTCTATGACATCATCATGAAAACTCTCCAACAATCTCCACATTTTTTATTGATGTCAATAACCATCATATACAACAATATACAACTCACCTTCTCTCTCTTCAAAGCACTCCTACAATAGGAACTTTCTCCCCAATATAAAATTTCTCCAACTTTGACACAATGACAAAGTTGGCACAAACTAATCCTAAGGACCTAACAAGACTATCAAATAAGAAAGTACCATTTTAAAAAATTGAGATAATGTCTCCCTTATTTTTAACCTACTTTTGCTTGTCTTAACAACCTCCTCTTGCTCCATGCCAACACTCTCTTCATTCAGGCACTACAACCAATGAAGAAAGAACACACAAAACCATGTAAATATGATGGAACTCACAAGAAACATCTGAGAGGGACTGCCCCTATGATATATGAGCAATTTCAACTTTTGAGTATCTTCATATTTCCATGCATCATGAAGAACCACCATGCAAGCTCACTAACCTTCTTTCTCAAGGCACTTCCATGACCAACAAATCTACATCTGTACTATACAAAATAGGTAAATTACACTGAACCTTCTTAAGAACATATATTCAAATAATCATACCTTATATCTTTTTGAAAAATTGAGAAAAAATCACTCTTCTTCAAACTAGGCCTATCTAACCTCCTTAGAGCCCTACATGAAACTTGTAGAGCCAAAAATGTTTTGTAGACACATCTTTAGGACCTAAGAATTAATATCTAGAGAACTATCATATGTCCCATCAAGTACACCATTTTTAGTCACTAGGATAATTTAACATATTAAGATTCCTCAAACCTTAACTCATAAGGAAAACCATTTTTCTAGGATAGCCCAAAACCCTAGAATCTCAAAACAAGTAGGGTAAGCAAACATCCTTCTCATCAACTCACACCTCTAAAACTAATTTCACAATTAGAGACACCCTTCACATACTTCTAGGACAAGATTTTATCTTCCATAACTTTGGGAACCCATACATCCTTTAACCCATTTTAGGCTTGCTCATCGTTAAGCCAAAAACTAAGAAAATTGAGAGCACACAAAAATCTTTAATTGGTACATATATACCTTCAAACCTCAAAAACACCTATATCATACCGTAAATAAATTCATACACCTTTATAAGCACCAAACACTTCTTGACATTTACATCAATCTCATTAAGCCACCTAGAATCACCCATTCTAACTCTGTATTACAACTCCTTCACAAACCTCTAAAACATGCTCATGAACTTGTTTCTCCCCCTTAACCAAAAGACATTATCTAATTGGAATTATCATCTTGATCACTCAAAAATGCTTCTCCAGTGAAATTTGTCTCTTAAGAAGAATAGATACAGACACCTTTTATACCTCAATGCTATAAAACAAAAACAACTCATCAAATTCCATCTCCTCCTTGATCATCTAATATTTTTAGCTATTTTTCTTCTTCTTTGGATTAGGAGAAACAACTTCCTCATCCACTAAAATAGTATCCTTTTATTCTATGATGTAATTAACAATACATGGAGATAACACAAATTCATTACATACCTTTTTATCTAAAGAATCTTACTTGTAGATTGGAACCTCATCATTAGGCATAGACAATTGATATTATTTACATGATACATGATCAACAATAATATGATATTTACTAGGATCCATACGTACCTCAGGATTCACCTCATTTCGCACCTTGGTCTTATCCTTGAGCTTGATTTCTTCATTCTCAAGATGAGTAGATAATGAAACCTCTTGGTACTCTTTAACTTATAAAGCATTCTCCACCATAGTGAACAAACTACTTAGACCTATAGTCTCATCATGACACACACTTGTCACCTTTAGCTTCTATGTGTTAACTTGCCTTCTTCCTTGAACTCTAGGAGCCTGATTAAATTTATTGTTTTGTAAGCCTTTTTTTGGATAACCTAGCAATGTGACCTCTCCATTTACCATTTTAGCACACCATACCTTTTGTAAGAAATATATCTTTCCTTATCTTATTTGGACAAAAAATTGTAATGTTTCTTATGTCATGACAAACAAAATAATATCCCTTTTTTGAAGAGGACTCACCTTGTCTAATCTTATGTGGACAATGATTTGTAAAGTGCCCCACATCAAGACAATTAAAACACTTAATTCTATTCACACTTTTTGATTGATAACCCCTATCATAGTCCTATTTAAATTCATTTTTAATAGGTCTATTTCACTCTCTAGCCTTATGACTAGATTGATTACAGGTATAATTGTAACCATTGAATCTTACGTACCTCATGGAATTTGGTTGTCTGATCTAATTTGTCTTTACTTTTCTTATACCTTTATTCATTATTTGATGATTTTTCTTTAAAGTATGATTGTTCTATTTCATATTAGTCTTCATCTTTTCTTGAGTTACAGTATTTTATTCTTCCTCATATCCAAGACCAGTTCTATTAGTAACATGCTTTTGACTACTCAGAATATTGTCTATATCATATGAGCTCTTCTAAAATATCATATATGTCTTCACCTTACTAGCTATCTTTTCTATCTCAAATTTCAGAGATTCATTTTTAGAAAGATACTTTAAACATTCATATTATTTAAATTTTAGGCTTGTAAATGTAATTTCCAATTAACAACTGAGATGTTTGATCATATCTTCATACTCCTTGGTGTCTACATTCAATTTGGACTCATACACATTGAATTATTCTTAATAGTCCTTGAGTTTAGATATCATCATCTTATTTATCTTCTTCTCAATATTTAGTTCTTTAAGAGTATTACTCAAAATAGTCTCAAATTCCACCTCATCTTTATCAACATCTGAATCACTCCAAGTAGACTCCTAATGTGTTCAACTTTTTTCCTCAACCATGAATAGGGATTTATCTTTAGCAGGACCATCATCTTCATGATCATATTCTAAGTCATTGTCTTCATTCTAATTTGATGATCTACAATCTTCTTTGGTGTAAATACTCTTCTTATTCTTGAATGACCTCTTTTTTAGTTATACTTTCTAAACCCTTTCTTCTGGTATATCTTCTTGTCATCATCTTGGCCTTCAACATGATCTTCATCATCTTTCTTCTCATGTTTATGAGGGTACTTCCAAGCAAAATGTCTTATCTCTTCACATTTGAAACATTTGAAAGGTATTTTATCCTTATACCTCCTTGGGATAGTGCTCAATTTCTTAGTAATCAAAGCATTTAGTTCATCATCATCAAAATTATATATGTCATACTCTATGGATTTATTACCTTGGAACTTGTTTTTAAGCTTCATTTCTATCTTGAATTCTACTTCATTCTTTGGTGGTATATCATCATTCTTCCTCATCTCATAGGAAGTAAGGGTGCCATGCAATTGATCCATCTTCAACTGAGTATTATCATGACTCTCTTCTAAACTAGATACTTTCAAATCAAACTTGGGGGAGAAATACTTTAATAATTTTTGAACAATAGTAATCTCTTCAAGATTCTCTCCAAGACCTCTGATGATGTTCACAATCTCATCAAAACTCTACATAAAGGATGCCATAGTATCTTCTTCATTCACTTGAGACTTTAAAATTGCCTTCTATGAATCTATAACATAACAAGCCTATCTTTTGAATCTCCTTCAAAAATAGTCTTCAATTTATCCCATATTTCTTTGGTATAAGTTCAATGAATTACTTTGGTGAACCTAGTTTTTATAAGACCATAAGTGATGGAATTCATTGTCTTAGTTTTGTTCTCAAATACCTTCTTGTCTACAACACTAAATGGGGGAATAATGGGATCAACATAAGCATCCAAAATTGATTTCCATACATCAAACCATAGGGACATAATGTAGGTATTCATCCTATCAATACAAAATGCATAGTTGGATCCACTAAACATCAGTGCTTGCTTAGTAGAGAAACCACTTTTCACATTCTTACTCACCATTGTACCTTGGATCACCTTCAAGATATCAAGCTTTTACCAAAGGACCTCACTTTGATGCCAGTTATTAGGGATATAATCATTGAGAAGGGGGATGAATCAATGACACCAAATAAACCAACTTAAATTCTTATCTTTATAAATATTTAATTAGATACCAAAAGCATTTATGAAGCATATATATCATTTATAACAATGAATAAGAGAGATAATGCAAGATCAATCACATAACACATAACATATGTGGGAAACCCTCTTATAGAATAAAACCCAATAGAACTTAAAATTGGCCTACTATCCTATAATAATATGATCCAATTTATACCATCCAAAAATGATCAAGGAACTACAATGCTTATTTAGTGAGACTCCAATCTCATAAGGTGTTGCCACACCTATCTAGCTGAGCTGCAACAATAACCAGACCTTTTATCAATTTATACCTTTCAATGAGGATACAACCACCTTAGATTTTGAGCTACCACAATAACACATATTAACATAAAACTCTAAATTGATGTCTACAATACTTGATAATGGACCTTTGCTTATCACACTTTACCTTCATTCACACTCAAACAACAAGTGCACTATTATACCAATAAAATTATAACCTATAGATCATAAAAATAGTCCTCAATCTATTCTTCTCTTCAACACATCATCAAGTCACTCAACCCATGCTTTGATCCATAAAATACACATGAAAGCCTCTCTCCAATCACTCCTTAGTCTCTCATATAGAGTTTATAACCCATCATGTTTGGTTCCACTATTTTTAGAGTAATCTTGATAATCAACACCTTGGTCAACCATTAGGCATGTTTTATCCCTTAAAACATCTTTCACTTGAATACATGGCTCAAAAAAATATTCATAGGTGAGACATGGAATTTATGGGTCACCCTTAAGTAGCTACACCTTTTAATAACGCCCTTGTAGCTCTTATATGTGTCATGGAGGCCTATTCACACATTTATCTCACCCTTGATCAAAAAACTAACATAAGACTACTTCCAAATACATAGGTCCACTCCTTATATCCCTTAAGACATCCTTAAATTATCATATTCAACATATCTCACCTCTACATATGGTCAAATAACTCAAATAGAGACATGGTGTACATAGTCACCATGAACAGACGTATAGCCAAATTCTTAAGCATTGCTCATACTTAAGATAAATTTATCACACCTCTAAAATCCATACACAACATCCTGATGGAGTTTAAAACATATTCCAATAGCTAATTGATCATGAGACATTTAAAAAAACAAAAATACAAGTTTGAATATCATTCTTGAGCTACTTGTAGAAAAAATCATGAACACATAATCAACTTCTAGGCTCAATATATTTAATTGTACTTACTTCTAGCTCTTTAAATTAGGTTCACTAGATGAGCCATGGAGTCCTCTTCATCTTTTATTGTTACATCACCAAAAAAATTGACTTTATTAAAAGCTATGGAAAAAATACAAATCTCTAGTATTTCCTATGTTAAATTCAAATATTTGAATAATAATGGTCGAAGTTAACCTTGAAACACAATGCTTGAATCTTATGTCCTCACAATTTTGGATAAATCTCAAACCATTAATCATGTCTAAACTTCAATGCATAATCTACCAATTCCCAAACATTAAACCTTAGTCATGTTGAATTCATCTCATATAATCTAGGAATATTGACTAAATGCACTTTGTTGATCTCTATGGATTAGTCAAGACTTTAGTGATCAATGCTCATTTTTTAATAAAATTATACAAAAATCTACTCACTATTGGATTCCTATCCTGAACCTTTGCTCAATTGCTAAGCATCATGTACCTATCCTCATCTCACTTCTTCCTGACTTCTTAGAACAACATGCACCATTGATTTTACTTGAGATTTAACACTTTAAAAAATGACTAAGTATGGAAACCCTTTAAATATGCCTAAGTAGCCAATTTTGAACCTTAATAACTTATTATATGCTTACTCGCATGATCTCAAACTTGGACTTGATAATCTACTCACATAGGATAATCCAACCATGTGACACACTACCCTTAGAACCCTCGCATGTGTGAGATATATCACAATTAAAATTCTTTCTCAAAAACATCTATCATAGAGCCAACTATGTCAAAACTTATTTGAGCAGCCAATATTGAGCATGTATAACTTTTATTTTGCTTTAGCGCATGATCTCAAATTTAGTGTAAACTATCTATGCTCAAAACTAAATAAACCCATATGATTAGTTTATATTGACACCTTCACATGTGAAAGATGTAAAACCATAAAAATGATCACCTATCTCTTCTTGCCACACTTCAAAATTGGCTATGGGAAAACACACTAAAACTACTTGGGAACCCAACTTTACATGTGTATATATTTTCATGCACTACATTGAATGATCTAAAAATTAGAAAAAATAAACTAGGCACAAAAATAAACAAACCCGTATGATTATTTTGTCATGGTACCTCCACATGTGTAAATTATGACCTCATAGACATTCTTACTTAGATATTTGTGGCCATATTACAAATTTGGCTATGGAAAAAAAATGAATTATGACTGAGAAGCCAAATTTTCACCCTCATATCTTTGATTGCACACTGATGCATGACTTAAGATATATAAAATAAAAACTATGGACTAATGTGATCACAACCTTATGACCCACTCCCCTTGACTCCTTCCCACATGGTAATGGTGATGTCATGAAACTACCTACTCAAATTTTTTGCCACTGGACTTAATGTGTCTAGATGATAATAATGATGAACCAAGAAAATTTCACTTAAGTACAAAAGCATTCAAAGCATTCTTGACTTATAATAGGACCCCTTGAACATGCTCAAATCATCATACTCAACCCTTATCCTTTCTAGCCATGTCAATATTGAAGATAAACCAACCATACATAAAGTACACTAGAAGAAGCACCTTTCACTTTGTCATTGTTACATAGACTATCAAGACACTTCATCCATTCAACAAAGAAGATTTATGACATCACCATAATATCATCATGATAAATCTCCAACACATTTATCCTCTTGTTATATTTAACTAGGTTTATAAGTGAATGATAAGATATACATTGGTTTTCGTGACTGATCTAAGGCTACTACATAAGTAAATAGACCTTATAGGTGAAGGCAAACTTGTCAAAAGAATTTCAAATATACATCATCTATAGGAAATCAGCACTCTTTAATGAAACCAATCAACCATTCCCCTATCCATATCTAATGCCATTTTTTGAATATGCATTAAAAACCTCCATAGTTATCCAACATAGTCAAACATCCTATTTTTTAGACTCGATCACAATCCTACATTCCAATTTTCTAATTAAGTTGTATTTCTTTGTACTTTTCCTTTATCACATATTTACAAATTTAACAAGTTATAAATTAGTTTATCATTTATTGGATATCTATAGGATTTTTATTTTTAGTTAATTAATTCATTTATTTTTCAAAATTTCTTAAAGGACTAATTTCATTTTCCTTTGTACATATATTCTTTCCTTTTACTTTTTTGATACTTCTTCTATCCCTCATCCTAGCATTATTATATCCATTAGATTTATCTTAAATTTGATCACTTGGAATTTTTATTTTTAAACAAATTTGAAAAATCCAAATGAACTATCTTATAATTCTTTCAATGTTCAATCTTTATGGCAATCCACTTACTTAATATGGCATATTTATCCTAATGTGGCTTCCTACACTTACATGATCACATATATATATATTCCTAAATTCTTCATGAGAAAATAGAGACTCTTTCCCATTGGGGGCATATATATATATATATATATATATATATATATATATATATATATATATATATATATATATATATATATATATATGTATATATATATATCATTTTTACTACATTGATATTATTCTTCTATACATACATATAAGTCATATTACTTGTGTTCCTTCTTACTACACTATGATTTAACACCTTTTATTGGATTTTTAGAATATTCCCATCTATTTTATTTTCAAATCCTTGCTTCTTATTAATTTTTAAATATTTTAAATTCAAATATTAAAAAGAATCATAAAATCATGTATGTCAAACATTTAAAGAATTCAAAATATTAAAAAAAATTCAAAATAAAGATCTCAAAAGCATTTTCTTTTATTT
Organism: Torreya grandis; assembly: GCA_037957365.1. Taxonomy (NCBI): domain Eukaryota; kingdom Viridiplantae; phylum Streptophyta; class Pinopsida; order Cupressales; family Taxaceae; genus Torreya; species Torreya grandis. The sequence continues at coordinate 324,134 of JARHVA010006049.1, read as the reverse complement.
CCATCTTACTTATTTACACATTTAATCTATTTCATGTTAATTAGAAATAAAATTTCCTTTTTATTTAATAAATAAATATTTTTCAAAAGTTATGTGAGTGTGATACATGACATACTACTACATGGTTCTTTGATTTTGAGCTTCCCTTCTTGCCTAGTAACCTTGCTAAGTTACATGCATATCTTCATTCTCCATGAAAGCCTTAATAATTATATATCATACAATTATTTTATTAATTACTCAAAATTTACATTGTGATACATGTATAAGATATTTTATAAAAATGATATTGATACATATGATTGATGTAGACTATTCTAATTTTTTTCACATTCTAACATTACTACATTACAATTTAGGACTTACTTGTTTATTTTTTGTGGGGCTTGATATTATGTATGAAATATATAATTTTTTTTTTTGTAATATATTTGACCCTTTCCATTTATGTCTATCCCTTAGAGATATTTATTTTTGTGTCATTCACATATACCCTGTATGTGGCCTTTGGACCTTATGTATGACATTCTATGCAAATTTTGTGACTTTAATTGTATGTTCATTGCTTCTTACTATGGTTCCATGATTTATATCATAAATTAATTATATATTTATAATTTTAATCTTATTCCATGGTACATGTCATGAAAAATTTATTTATGTACTTTCATGATATATCTATCTAACTATTTCACATACAATTCAGTGATATAATCAATACTATGATGCAATACATTTCAGCTATTTAAATTATACTACATGGTTACATCTTTCACATATTATAGAAGATTTTTTTATATTATTTATGTGTATGCTATCACTCTCATCTCAAAAATGGGGTATACGAAAGGGTAAAATTATCTTTATAATTCAAATATTCATAGGCAAAAAAGGACATATTTAAGATAATAGACAATGTTTAGATTTACAAGATGTTTCAAAATTTTCATATTATGTGGCATGTGATATGCATGTGAACTCATTGATATAGTTACTTCAATACCTATTCACACATTATTGAAGCATATTAATGGGTGAAAAATAGTTATAAGTTAAATTATAATTTTATATCAATTCAGTACATATATATAGGCATGATATTCATTCATGTTCATGTTTATACATGGGAATTTTCAAAATTTTCTTTTTAAAATTTAAAAGGTACATAAGTTTAAAATATAACCCAGATATCTCTACAATGGTGTGATTTGGATTATTTTTCAAGTGGGCCAAGATATACTTTGTTTACTCTAAACATCTATAGTTTCTCTTTAGTGAACCAAATTTGGTGGCTGCACCCCTTATCTTAGCACACTTGAGTCTAGTGACACTCAGCATATATGGTTACATTATAATGAGCCATATTTTATATTTTCACACCTTAATTTATTATATAATATTAATTTAAATATTTAGATGAGGGTTGGGGCATACAATCATTGCAACTCAATGGATTTCACTGGTTTTTAAATTGATATTTAATCACTCTCAATTTTTTTAAGTATTCAACTATTCCTCAAATATCTTAACAAGGGGGCACACACTTATCCATTTTTGAAGTCAAAATTAAATTAGATTGTATAATCTCTTAGGTGTATTATTTCCTTACTCTCTTTTAAAATTTTAAGTTATAGAATTTTTTTTCAAATATGTGTAGGAACTACTCTTAGTGGCATTGTTGTAGGTTTTTCATAGAGGCATATTGCACAATAAGGCATTGCGTAAAAATAAAAATTTTGTGTGCATACTTAGGTTTACGTATCATTTAATCTAGTAATTTCACTTAATTTCATCACTAGATATGCGGGGTGTATACACTAACATTTAATCATTAACTAATTGACAATGTTTAATATTTATAGCATTACCTTGCTTGACCTATTCACTATTTTGTTAACTTCAAAATTTTTTATGAGAGCCTTCACTATTCTACTCATTATCTATAAATTATATAAAAAATTGTCTAGACATCCCAATTATACTTACAAGATTATGTCAACTAAGTTTTAATAGTATCACACCTTTTGGGATTAGACCATAATAGGTCAGATAGGACTGCAACCTGACCTTTTACACTAGTGTTCCCTTTTCCCCAAAATTCTATCATTTTTAAAATTTTAGACACTCCATGTTAGCCCTCTTTCCATTTCACTAAAGATAGTTTATGTAAATATTTCTAACTTTCCAATTCAAGTTCTAATTTATCAAAATAGTCATAGTCCAAGTCTGAAGCTTTTAATTTTAGATCAAGGACACTCATTGTCAAACATTCAATTAAATATATCTATTTGAATTCTTATATAGAATAACAAGATTCACACACACACACACACACACACACACACACACACACACACACACACACACACACACACACACACACACACACACACACACACACACACACACACACACACACACACACACACACACACACACACACACACACACACACACACGCACACACACACTAGTACGGATAAATAAATCAACTTGAGGCCATTTTGAACTAAGTAAGAAACACTCAAATTACATGATGTTTTTTTAGGATAGCTCAACTATTACACTTATTTACATTTTATGTCTACTTTATTTATTTTTAGGAACTAGGTTTTTCATATTTTATATACTTTTGTGCATCACATAAACACCCAAAATTTATCAACAAAACCTCTCAAACAACATTAGATACTCAAATAGAAAAAACAATCATATAATCAACACAAATGTGACTGAATTCAATAGACAAGGCCAAATACACCCCATACACCCTAGTGCAACCCTATCCTAGTACATTAGAGAATTATCTTTCAGCCATGAAATTCAATTATATATCAATTATGCACATACATAGTTAACATAAATTAGATCAAAACTACATTTAAATATTCTAATGAAATTTATTATTTATAACTCATTAAATTTTTTGTATATTACATTTAGGTTTTGTATCTATGTAATATAAATAAATATCTCAATCATTTAGTGTTTGTTTCATTCAATTTTAAATAAAAATAAAAACATTAAATATCTAACATATAATTTAGAGTGAGGTAGTGTACAATTGTGATTGATACAAACCTAAAGATTAACATATTGATTGCCTTTGATATAAAATCATATGTAAAGTTTTATTATAGTAGGAATTTTAGGAACTAAGGTATTTTTTGTAATTTTTGGAGGTGGTTTAAATAATTTATTTATGTTATTATCCAACCTAATATAATCTATTGTGACAATACTAGGATCAACTATATTGGGATGGCCAATGCATTTAGGTGTTTATAGAATGATTTTGATTGTATCATATAGGCTGATATAATATCTAAAATAGAGATAGGTTGATTGAGACATTTATATTTATAAGGCATGAATCATATGACTATATTGGCACTTATTTTATGTTGGCCAATATATTTGGTTATTTCATAAAACATTTTAAAACTATATAAAAGAATTCTATGTCATGGCCACTATATTTTTGGTGACATTAAGCATAGTTCTAAATATATAGACACATTTTAGTGTCCAATTGATTCATTTATTTTAAGGGGAGATAAAATTTTACTTATATTAGAACATTTTAGTTTGCATATAATGTAATTTTTTGAATGAGGAAGATGATTTATAATTATATTTAAATATTATATGTCATGGTTACTATAATTGGATGTAATAGGAAAATGATTTATAATTGTATCAATATTATCGATATAGTTGGGTTGATTTTATTTTGGTAGAATTTTATCATCATGGAAAATACAATTCTAAAAAGTGGTTTTTCATATTTTGATGATTTAAAATATTTTAAAATTAAAATGGGACATATGGGATGCCTAAAGGGTTCTATGAGCTTTAGTATCTAGATCACCAATAATGAATTTTGAGGTAGGAATATAAATTACGTTCCCTTTTTTTTATTTGACCTTAGATGGTAAAAATTGATGATTACCATAATATGCTTCCTATAGTTCATGTTCATCAAAATTTTCTCATTATTGGATGAATGAGGGTTAACCATGGTTTCAAAAACATTAACATATAGCATTTTATTTTAAGGATTTGTATGTTAATTTTTATTTTTTTTTGAATGGTGATTTCAATGTGATTGATTTGATTGGGATTTAGACATTTTTTATATATTTTATATCATTCATAGGTGATAGAATCATGATTGAATTATGCACTTAATAATAAGATAAAATCAATTATTTTAAGATCATGAGAAATTTAATGAAAATGACCTACCATAGTGTGCCACCAATAAACCTTATTGGGATTTTAATCTCATGATGGGGGTGGGGTGGCTTGGAAGGTTTAAAAATCAGAGGTTAAGAAGGTTGTAAATTTTTCTTGAGTTTTTGGATACTCAAGGGAGGGTTGGAAGGGGTTTTATTTCCTAGATTGGTGAATCCTAGTTTACATTATAGGGGAGGTTTGGATTGAGATGTATCAAAAGTATTTACATGGGTTAATGTTCGAAAAAAATTCCTATGAGAATTTTGGAATGGTTAAAATTGGATAATAGGAAAATATTTTATTTTGTATTGATCAATGGCCTCTTCTATTTTTTTATGAGAGAGTTATCAATTTGTAATAATTAAGGGCCTTAAGAGTGGTAACAAATATTTTAAATATATTTTTGTCACTCATGGTATGGTTTAATTTACGTACCAATTATTTATATAACTTGATGAAATCATGGGTAGATTCCTTAGGTAATTGTTTTGTAGTGATGAGGTTTTTAATTCTATTATTTGTAAGTTCATTATATTAGAATTCCTTAACTAAATTAGTGACTAAGTCTTCTAGTTGCATAGTTGAGTGAGTTAAAACTTTATTATAATGTTCTATTATATCTTCAACTAAGATTTTAGCTATAAGATTAATAGTCATATAAATGTCAATCTTAATCCACTCCATATAGAGGTTAGACAATGACATGACATGTAGTGTAGTGTATGGAGTCCCATCATATGTGATAGCTCCATAAAGATTCTAATATCCTTGGCAACACTAAAGGGTTATATTAGTTAGTTTTAAATATTTTTGATATTATTATTTTAAATTGGAGGTTGGGAGATAATATTTCCATTATAACCTATAAGAGGAAGATGAATTTAATTATAACTTGGATGATTTAAAACAACTTGAGAATATTTATTGGCAATTTAAAAAATATGGTATTTCACTTGGAGTATTTGGTCATTTTTGGAAGTTTTATAACATCCATTTTTTTAATTATTTGTTCAAGGACATGGGAACTATTGATAGGAGGATTTTAACAAAAAATGGAAGGATTTTTTAGATAAGGACTATTAAGGTAGGATTATCCACATTGATGTTAAGTGGATGAACATTGTTAATTTACCTAATCACCATGGAATATATATTGATGATATTAACACCCTCATTCTCATATAGGGTATAGAAAAAATTATTTTCATAATCTATGATAAGCATATTAGGATTTTTTAAATATTGAATTGGGTTGATTTGAAGCATGTTACACTATATGGACCTAGCTATTAATTGATAAAAATTGCACCATGTTGATTTTCCATAAGTGGTGAGAATAAAAGGAATGATAGATAAACACATGTAAAATCCAAATGGGTTGAGACTCACTAAAATGGTCATAATAGGAGACATTATTGTAGACACTCATTTTAGATCATTTTTTGTGTCTATAGTGGACTTCAGATTAATTTATATAAAACTATGAAAATAAAGCCTAGAAATCACAAAAATTCCCAAATTCATCCATGGATGGGATACAAGTGGCTAGAATCACATCGAGGGTTCCTAATTTTTGGTATTACCATGTACATAGTGATAACCTCTCTTTGATTTGACCCCAATCAAATTATGACCTAGTAAATTGACAAATTGGCCTTATTATATATTAATTCAAAACACTAAAACAATTCATAAATTCAAAAAAACATAAACAAGATTAATATAAAAGTAACTTTCATTAGTTTCTCAAGCAAAAATTCTAAATACAATTAGGGAATTAAATTTTTCTAAAAAAATAAAATTTCCATTAAAATGAGGTCAAAGTAAAAGGAATCAATAATATATTTTATAAATGCCTATAATTCAAATAAATTATGATTAAAACCTAATAAATATCTTATATTAGTTGTAAAACCTTCAAAATTACTTGACCCAACACATGATTAATATAAACTTGACCAAGGTTCATCTAGACACAACCAAGGTTAAAACTAAACCTAACCACACTTATGTTAGATTTAGTTTAAGAACCTATAAATACAAGTGTCATTTCCCATATCTAAACAAGATCTCAATATAATTTTATAATGTCATATTGATTAAGGACAAACTTCACCAAGCCAAGCCTCATGTGGTCTTATAGAAGTGCTTCCCAAATGGAAATTACATTGATGAAGGTCTTTATTTCTGACATGTTGATCATGAAAATCTTCTATGCCAATGAATGAGCATTAGTTTGTCAATGTAGGTAGCATAGTTTTTTTTATTTTCTATTTATAGTTTTATTCATTATATTAAAGTCATCAAATTAATTAGGAAAGATTAGTTTAGTTTCTATTATATTGTTTAATTTGAATTCTCTTTTGATTTCACTAACAAAAAAATAATGAAATTTGTCTCTTCATATTTCTAATGATACATAATGTCACACTCAATGGGATCATGCAACCCAAATGGACCAAAGGAGTGACATGTAACCTTTAAAAACCTTTAAAAGATTAATCACAACTTCAAGTTTTTAGTTTTATGACTTTTTTCTATCAAATTATTTAGCTACTAATTGATGACTTCATGTCGATTAAATGGTGACTTCACCTATTTTATCCTCTATTTTGTGACTTTTTTTTAATGTAAACTATGACTTCATCCCTATTTTTAATCATCTTCATATAAAATGGAAACTTTGGCAAATGGTGATGTACACCTACTGAATCATCCTCAATGAAATTGATATCTTCAATGAAAGAAAACATTGACTTTGCTCCTACATTTTGATGACTTTACCAAGTAAAATTTATCATTAACTCAATTAATTTGTATTGAATTTATAAATAAACAATGAGTTTTACTAACCTAATTAGTTAATTCACACCTGATAAATAATTAATTCACTATATACTAATTTTTTGTCTATTCTAATTTCATAGGAAAATAATGACTTCACTTTGTTAATAAAATGATGAATTTACTCTGATCATAAAATAATGACTTCACTTTTTCCTAAAACTAGTGACTTTGATTTGTGTTAATAAAATATAGAGAGTTTGAACTTAAAAGTTTCTCATTAGATAACTCTTTTTTATAAACATGAGTTAACCCCCTAACATTTTTTTGTAGGGAATTAAGTCAAGAAAATGATGTTTAAATACTTAGAAATTTCATTCACACTTACGATTTGGTGCTTAAAATTTACCTAACTATTTTTTTTGTCTCTCAAGGTTACAAGTGCAAAAAAAATTCAAGGACCACATTTCACTTCACATCTTATTTAGTTCTCTATAAAGACAACAAGCTAAGATTAGTGCTTCTAAAAGATTTTTATTTTTATTTGTTCATTCTTGAAAAGGTAATTATTTTTTATTCTCATATTTTTTATTTTTTATTTTTTGGAAAAATAAACTTCACATGTATGCTCTCCTCTCATCCCCTCTAGGGAACTTGTATGATCAAAAGTACCTTATTTTTTGCTTTTTCTGGTTGAGTATAGATAGGAATAAAAGTCACATATCCTGCTTTCAATCTCTGAGTGACCCCAAAATGACCCTAAAGTTTTTCCAAATTTTCATTTATTATTTCCACATAATTTTATGGTCAAGAGTTCATAGCCTCATCGTAAGTTATTTAGCAAAGTGTTGACTAGGGGTTTCATCTCCCAGTATCATTCCAACCCCACTCCATGATGGGCTATATAAATTGGGCACGTGATACTAGAATTAAATAGTGATAGAGTAGTTAGCATAGTAATTTTAATGTAAACCTAGATTAGTTTATGCTAGACATTTGAATTTACTAAGTAATACATAGCTGAAGTCATTATGAAAAATACAAACTTTACATAACAAGATAGCGAGTTTGAATAAAATTTATGTGATTCACCCTTGTGTTAGCCACACTTCAGACCATTTAGATCATTTTTAAAATAGTATATTTTAGTAAACCCAACTTTGAAATAGAATATCCTACTAAATTTGAAGTTATTCATCACTCCAAGTTCCTTGCCATATACTAGTTCTTGAGGGATAGAAGGCGGATTAAAAAACCCTACATACATGCACTCTTTAATTTTTATATTAAAAATTAATTCATTTTAATAATAATATATTGATGCAAACTTTGGTGGAAGTTATGCAAACCTTGTTAGTTCTAGAGTAGGACATGTACATAGGTGTTTTTTATATTTATTTTACTAGCATGAATTTTGTAGTCTAAAATTCTTTGTATATCAAGGTTAAAATGATTCAAAACCTTCAAAACAAGACACATGTTATCCACCACTTTAACCAAGAGATGTTCCACTATTAAAATCACTCAAATATTTTGCCTTAACTTGAGATTTAAAAAAGCCACTTTTGTACAAATTATTCAAAGGAGAGTTATCACACTACCAATTTTATTTCAAACACTTAACGTGTTTAAAGCCATGTTCAAAACCCATTCATACCTTTGTTTCCAAAAACATGCGATTACACTACCTGCTTGAGTCTAGCCTTTTAACACTTAGAAAATTTGAGTCTTTTATACTAAATTTAAAATTTAATATTTCAAATTTTAGATCTTAAAATAATTAGGTCTACACTAAATATTTGTCTAATTTGGTCATAGGTGGTTTACCTTTTATGTTTATATTATGCATCTTAGATTGATTACTCATTTGATTCAAATATATTTGCCTAGACTTAGGGGTGTTTTTTATCACATGCCTAGTTTAGATTTATTTATGCCACATTTAATAATGTCTTAGTTTCATTTAATAAGACGCTATATGTGCCTAGACCAAGTTTTATAATCCAAATACATTACATTTAGATTTATTTCAAGTTCATTTTTAGACAATCTTATTTCTAAGTTTGGCTTTATTACTTTTAACCAAAGACCTACCATTATTTTTCACATTTTAGAAATATTTTAGAAGTCTATCTTTATGATGCTTGACCAAATAAATAACACCTTTATTTTATTTATTAGACCTAGATAAAGATCATTTTAACTTTCCCAAAAACTTTGCCAAAGACCAATTTCACATTTTCATTCTAGATTTGCTTTAGACCTAGAATAAACAATTCATCTTTGGACTCTTTTAGATATCTAAAGTTTTTTTTACTTAGACCACATTCATTTTCCACATTAGAATATTTTGTGATATATCTATTCATAAATTTGAGGATGCCTCACTATACACATAGTGGGACCATGTATAATCTAGATTATGAGAACATTATCACCAATGACCCATTTTTTCAAGAAGATTATTTTGATGATGTATCATATGAGATTGATCCATATCCTTCTTTCACTACCCCATATATAAAATAAGTATATGACCCACTAGTTAAATATTTGAATAACACACCTTCTTATCTAGGACAAGAGCAAGAAACAATGGCATAATACCTTACTAATATCACACCTATTATTGAACATAAATAATAGAAGTATCTCTACTATGTAACCACACCAAAAATTTATGATTCATACTCATTTTATCATCACTTGATATAAAATGGAGTTGAAATTTTATTTAGGGTGGTATAATTAGGATCAAAACTCCTGACAAACTTCCCACATGAAATTATATCTAGATTGATTAGAACACCTGACAACATGACTCATGTCTAATAATTTGAATAAGATTCAACTAGTTATAATCAAGCTCTAGTACCAATACCTAAATAGGGTCTAAATGCACTTGTAAATGAGAAAGTTCAAATGAATGATCAATTAGCATATGTATAGAAAGCATGTCAATCATATCTTAACTTATCTAAAAACTTCAATGGAATGGTCATTTCAAAGATGTGACTCATAGAGTTACCTCCCCTAATAGGGGTACACATTGATTCTTCGAGCTATATAAATTATAAGATAGACCCTGTTGGATAAATAATTTTGGTAGGAGACATTTTCAATGCCATAATTATGACATAGTAAACTACAACTCCTATAGAATACCTCACACAAAACATAGTGGATAACATGTAAGTGTATCCCAATTTTAACCAAGGTAGGTCTAATATACCATAGAATAACACACAATAGGTTCCTGTTACAAATACCTTGAGTGGATTAAAATAATATAGGGTAAGTATGACTATTTCCAAATCACAATAAATAGCTTCTACTCTTCAACCAGTAGCTTCTTCAAACACATAATAGGGGCAAGTACCCAAAACCAGACCAAAACTCTATGAAAATATGTGTTGAACACTACACCATCTCAGCAAGTGGAAACTAATGTTTTTCCATCATAAGCATATATAAATGTACCAAAAACATCATAAACATTTACTAATCAACAACTTGTTCCTATTAGTCAACAAAGAGTGACATTGGTCAATAATAGATATATAACCTCCAGTAACTACCCAATTTATAATAATTTTTTACCTAAAAATAAGTTCCTCACTTGAAATAGGTACCTATTAGGAAATAATTACCTTTTATCTAGTGGGTACATCATATATAATATGTATCTATCTTACAACACCTTAAAAAATAGGTATGTATCTAACAATGGCTGCCATCTATATTAGGGTTTAATAAGTCAACAAGTTCCTAACCAACCCCAACAAGTGTAGTACATTCCACCTAAAAAAATTCCTCCACCATAACTATAGTGTAAAAATAAATGCCTTGTTTTAGATTAAGGTAAAAATAGGTTTTGAAGGGACCCCGAAACCCAAAAACAAAGGAAGAAGGATATTACAATAACCCCCCATAGGAAAAACAAACCTAACGCCTACTGCTGAGCAATATCAAAAACAGGTTTTACATGGACCTAAAACCACTAATCAAGTTCATTAAAAGAAAGACTTCAAGTTTTATAGAGACCTAAAAACTCAAATTCATTTAGAAAACAAAGAACCAAAAAATTGAGCCAGTTATAACATCCAACTATAAGGACCAGAATAGTATGAATAGAAAGAGCCTATTCTTCTTATTCCAGGATCATCTTCACCACTTCCTTTCCAATCACAACAGTGTCATGTATGGATATTGTAGCTAACGTAGCTAACTCTTACAAAGCTTTCTTCTTCAAGCTCTGTCTGGTCCTCTTACTGGGCCCCTCCAAAGATTTTATTTCCTCATTAGCTCATTTTCTAAGGTTTGCAGCAGCAGTAAATATGCTAGAAGTAACCTCTTCCATCTTCATTCTAGTTTCAATAATGAGCCTTGTAAGATTATTATCATAATCTTTAAGTTTGATAGGAATATCTCTCATCTGCATTTCCAGATTACTAATTTTTTTCTGATCAGCTTCTTGATTATGTTCCATTATTTCCATTCTCTTCTTGAGGCCCATTATTTCCTTATACATCCACGAGTCAACTTGAAGAATAACACCTGCTTTGCATTTTGCCGAATTCATGAAGGGAAGCCTCCTGTCACTCTGCCTAACATCACTAAAATCTTTAGTGTTCTCTTTTGGATTGACTTCATCCTTTTCAATTTGATCCTCCCTTTCTATTTTTTTCTATTCTTTAGTATCAATAGGGTTTTCATAGTGGACAAGATCATCCTTTACCTCTTCTCTAGTCTCCATAGCATGATAGGCATCCTGAACCATGTGTTCCTTCTCGATTTTCAAAGCTGGATCCTCAAATAAAATAAATGCCATGTTACAAACCTTAACAAAAATGTTTATTAATAAAAATGTATACCATACCAATAACATAATCCTAATGCATGGATATGTATTCCTATTCGATCGACCAATCAAATGAACATTCCCTAATATGTCATTCCTACATCATACCCATGTAAATGTAATGTAAATTTGAATACATAACCCCAATTTCAACAAGATGTGCCATCTAGATTCCTATCCCAAGAGTTACACCAAAACTAAGGATGTAATTATATCCATTCAAACTATGAAGCAAATAAATAAGTTCAAATTACAAGAGATATGCTCATATCCATTTAATATGGATTACATATAAATAAATTTTCCTATGGATTATGAACCACCCAATTCTGATAAATATAAGGATAAAGAAGACCCAAAAGAGCATTTAAAATAATTCTTTGTTTCTTGCTAACTAGTTTCCTATAGCGATATAAATCTACTCCTCTTTTTTATAAGTTTAGTTAGACAAGCCTTGGAATAGTTTCTTAAAATACCAAATAAATATATGCCATACATTGATGACATTTTAGATACATTTTTATAATATTTTTAATAAAATCTCAAACATGATATTATAGTGATAGATCTAGCTCAGAAAAATATAGAAATTGTAAAAGCTTTGTTGGTTACTTATAATGATAGAGGGCACTTGATATCCAGTTCACTCATAATCTACAAGATAAATAATTGGTCACACTATTTATGAAGAGTCTATAAAATGATATATCATATAATCTTGATCTGTAATATGCTCAAACTTTTGAAGAAGTTAGTGAGAAAGGTATATAAATTGAAAAATCCCTTATCAAAAAAGGGGTATCAAATTATCTTATTCCAATCAAACCTAGATCCAAAACCAACATCAAGTCCAATAATAGAACCAATGCCATAATTATAACAAAAACCCCATCTAAATATTAACTTTAACACCATATTAGGCTAATACTTTGGAAAAAAAACCCTATAATCACAATTATAATATTATCGATAATGGGTCAATAAATTACATGTCCAGAAAGTGAAAACACCAACTATTCATTTACCTCTTCCCATTTAACAACCACCACTTTCACTAATTTATCTTACACCGCCACAAAACCTTTCAAAAAAATTCATAGTTACAAACACCTCCTCCAATCAGAATACTACCCATAGCTAGAGCATTTTATGACCTCAAAGAACCCATTGAGTTCATATTCGACAAGTTAGTTTAATACAATATGATTAGTTAGCCTATGTCAAAGCCTTTTCTTATAGGAATTCCTTTTTCCAACTAGTAAAATATCATGAGTTTTGTGAGTACCATTAATTCTTTTTATTTTTTTTATTTTTTTGAGTTTTGTGAGTATCATCATTTTTTTTTAGGTTTATGATTACCATATAGTTACATAGGACTAGTACTTGATTGATATTATGTAATAATAACTTGACAATCCAAGGTTACTATCCAGGACCCATAGCCTTCTTCCATGAATGAACCTATACAAACCTCCATATGAATAAATTACAATCCAATTAAGAATACCAAAGATAAAACCTATAACATTGTGAAAAACATCAAAAGACACATACATAAATATCCATCATAGATTTGTTACACACATCTAGCATTCACAAGAGTATACATAATCAATATTTAATCCAATCCCTTGTAGCTAATGACATTATGACGAATAAATTTCAAATTATGGAAGGAAATTTGGCCCCTAGCCAATGACTTAACTTTTATGAAGTGATATGTCATTTCTAGGCTCATTGTATAACAACCCTTTGTATCGAGGTCAGTATATCTATACATATGGTTAAATGTGTCCTTGTAGACAATCATCCAAGCCTAAACATTGTGTCTCTAAATTTTCTTGGATATCCAATGGTTGATATTTAGCTAAATACCATTATCATCCAATCATATGATAATGAGGAATGGGAATCAAAAGGATCCATTAGTTTGATAGTGATTATTGGGCCTTTAACATATGATACATTTTTACATGTTCTTAACCTAGAGTTATCATACATATTGATCTTGGGATTACCATGGATTCATGAAATATAATACATACCTTCCATGTTACATTAATGTATCAAATTTCCTCATTCAAGGATGGAAATAATCATGTTAGTTGATCTTTAGCCTTTCCAATTATATAAACATATTGAGGTGGAGTATAAAAGTTACAAATATGGTCTAGGAGACCTAATGTCAAATGTATATGGTCTGAATTTCATAAAATTATTGTTATATTTCATATATGTCATATCAGTTTTTTTACTACTTCCCATGTTCTCTAAATTATAGTTATGTTGCATATATGTCATATATGTATATTTTTTATCTCCCTCTCTCTATATATTTATATATCAAAATTTATGTTTCTCTCTATTTTTAATGTTAATAATTTATTAAATATTTTTATTAAATGTATTTTTATTAAAAAAAAGTAATCTTACATGGCAATGAGTGCTACTAGCATACATATTTTAGATAAATATATGTAAAATACACCGACATATATCATTCTCTAGGTACTCAAAATTGAAAATGATATAGGTACATCGAGAATGATATCTATCAGTGTATTTTACATAGATTTATCTGATATATGTATGCTAGTATCTTATGACATTTGAAATTTATAAGGTGTATATTTTAAAGTTATATATTGGAAACGTAATAAATATAATTAAGAATGGATAGTTTCCCACTCTAACATTTTAGAGTGAGTATCCTTCCATTTCTTATTGAATTTTGGAATATAAAAAATATTATTTAATATTTTTTTAAATTTTCAATATGTAAATATATATAATTATTTATAAATAAATTATTTTAATTGATTTTAAAATAGTTGGAAAGTTTATATTATTTTATAAGGAATAATATTTTATATTATACAAATATAAATATATAATTATAAATTATCCATTCTAAATGTTTAAAGTGGATGCCTACCCTTTCTAAAAATAACTACAACTAATGTAAATCCACACTAAAAATATAGTATTTATATTTTTGTGTATATAAATATTATAGTTAGAATGGAAAATATTATTCCTTATAAAGGGATAGAAACTTTTAAACTATATTATAAAACTATTAAAAAATTATATATAATTACTATATATTCAAAGGGTTTGGGAATTTGATTTTGGATAATTTCACATGTTTTATAGGGTTTGAGAAATGAAAAGGATTATAATTTTCAAAAAAATTGTATGAACTTACATTTACTAGTAGTTATTATTGGAGTGGGTATATACCCTCTTTAAATTTTTAGAGTGGGTGAGCACCCATTCAAAAATTATTATTCAATGTTTTATATAAATATTTTAATTTATATTACTCTAATTTATTTTTTCATGGAACTAAAATATGCCATGATTTAATGTTATAGTGGATATGTATGATATCTTATTTCATAGGTGTGAGTTTAAAAATTCATTCAATAATAATGAAACTCAAAATTATCAAGACAATCAATTATCAATACGTCAAGATCTAAAAATAATAATCAATATTGATTCTTATTGAATGAATTGAAATAATTATAAATTAATAATAAATAAGCCTCAACTTGGAAATAGAGTTGACATGCAAAAATTTGAAAAAAAATAAAATCTAAAAAAAACCCTATTTTTAGCAGTTGCTATTTATAGTAAGTTTTGCATGCAAGCATGTGAAATTATAAAAACATTCCAAAATGATCTAAAAACTATAATTATCCTATAGGATTAATTTTAATTGAAGTTAACATCTGGTCATAAAAATATATAATTTTTAAAAATACAAAAATTTGAAAAAACAATCATTAAACTCTAATTTTGGACCCTCAAATGATCATGTATGAGATCCAAAAATATCAAAAACACATATAAATATAAAGCATGATTAGGGGATCACCAAAATTTTCAAGATGGTCATTTTAAGATGTGGAATAACTCAAACAGAGCTATGAGTCAAAAGTTGTGGCCTCTAAAAAGTTGGCCTATTTTTTCTGCATCATTCTCCTCTAGTTGAAAACAACTCAACTCCTGCGAGTAGCCCTGATTATACTGCTGCCATTTTTATTTGTCAATATTATTTATCTCCCATTCTATAATAAAAGTGTTTTCTTCCCAATTTAGTCCTTCCCATAGGACCAAATACCTATTATAATTTCCTTTCCTTGTGCTCATTGTCTTCATATCCAAAACCTCCATGATGTTTTTCTTCTTCTTTGAAACGTGTTACTCCTAATTTACTTCATCATCTTCATCAACTTTACCATATTATAAATATAATAAATGTAAATTTGAAACATTAAATGCTAGAGATATATCAAAATTATGTGGTAAGCTCACTTCATAAGTATTATCATTGATTTTCTTCACAATTCTGCATGGCTCAATTTTCTTGTATTTCAACTTGTTGTACATGCCTTTTGAGATCTTTATTTCCTTAAGTAAACCATTACGAAATATTATTATTCAAATACCTTTGATCTTCTTCTAACATATGTTGATGCTTTATATTTATCATTAATTTTCTTCTAATTTATTCTTACTCCTTACAACTATTACATATGCTCTGCAAATACTTCTACATCATCACTAATTCAATCTAAAATTGGTAATTGTACCAAATATAAAATACCCATAGAATTTTTTATATAAAAAATTTTAAATGGTAATTTTTCTATTGATATATTCACTGCAATATTATATGTAAACTCATCTTATGGTAAATCCAAGTCCCATTGCTTGGGGTTCTCTCCCACTATGCATCTCAACAAATTTTCCAAGATCCTATTCATAACTTATGTCTATCCATCTATTTTTGGGTGATATGTACTACTAAATTATATCTTAGTACCCATATTCTTCCATAAATTCCTCTAAAAATAATTTAGAAATTTTGTGTCCCTATCTGAAGTAATAGTTTTTATAACACCATACACTCTCCAATATTATATAAAAATAATTATGAAACTCTAATGGCATCATTTGTTCTCTTACATGCCATGAAATTAACTATTTTAGAAAATCTATATAAAAAAAAAATCAATTATTACTTCTCTATTTTTTTAGTAATCTCAACACAAAATCAATACTCAAATATGGCGATGGTCCTCTTGGAACCAATAATGTCATTATAATACAATATTTTGTGCATGTCCTTTAGCCACCTCATATATCCTACACCTTGAAAGATACCTTATCACATATCTCTTCATAATTAACCAAAAAAACTTTTCTTCCACCAAAGCTATTGTCTTTGTCTTACCAAAATGTCCAGTCAAATCGCTACTATGTAATTCTCTTATTATATTGTCTCATAAATACCCAAATGTAATGCATAATTATTTCTCTTTGAAGAGATAACCTTCTTATAAAAGACACTTATCATGAATTGTATATGTCCCACTTATTAATGGATTCCCACACTACTCAACTACCTTGCCAAAATATGGATCAGTGTCATATAATACTTTGATAGATTCAAATATAACTACTTCACTCACCATAGTAGTTAATAATGTTACTCTCCTTATTAATGCATCAGCTACCTAATTCTATTTTATTGATTTATGTTTCAACACAAAGTTATACCCCTTTAATAAAGATACCCACATTGCATGCCTATTATTCAACCTATTTGGTGTATTAGGATGCCTCAAAGCCTCGTTATTTGTAAATAGGATAAAATATTTAGGCACTATATAATGCCTCTAATGTCTTAATGCTTGTATAATTGCATAAAATTTCAATATCATAGATAGAATACTTTGTTATTAGCTCATTCAATTTCTCACTGAAATATGTTATTAGCTTCCCTTCTTGACTGAACACAACACCAATTCCCATAAATGAAGCATCAAAATCAACCTCAAGCACTTTTTTAAAATTAGGTAATTCTAAAATTGGTCTTTCTGTAATATTTTTCTTAATAAAATTCAATGTTTTTGGTGGCTACTCTAGTCCATGCAAATTTCTTCCTTCTCATACAATCTATTATTGGTGTCACAATAATACTAAATTTTTAAAAAATAATTATATAATTTTTTTTAAACCATGGAAAATTCATACCTCTATAATGTTTTTTAGAATAGGCCACTCAATAATTTCCTTTATCTTTTCTTCATCCATTCTGGCACCATGCGTTGAAATTACAAATCCTAAAAATACCAAACTATTTTGCATAAACCTACATTTCTTCAAATTTCTATACAAATTCTCCTTTATTTAACAAATCCAATGCCATTCTCAAATGTTTTAAGTGTTCTTTAGTCTTACTGAATGCTAAAATATCACTAAAATAAACAACCAAAAATTTACCAATATATTCTTGTAATGCTATATTGATCATCCTCATAAATGTTCTATATGCATTAGATAATCTGAAGGGCATCACCATCTACTCATATAATTCATCCCTAGTCTTGAATGTAGTTTTCCACTCATCTCCTTCATGTAATCGATTATGATAATAACCACTCCTTAGATCAATCTTGATAAAATATTTTTATCCTATAAGGACATCCATCATATCATCTAAATAAGGTATAGGAAATCTATATTTTATTATAGTTTTACTAATTTCTCTACTATCCACACACATTCTTCATCCTCCATCTTTATTTGGAGTTAGAAACACTAGTGTTGCACATGGACTCATACTCTCCCTTATCATCTTCTTTCTTAACAATTTAGTAACCTATTTATTTTATTCTACATGTTCTACTAGAATCATCCTATAAGGTACTTGATTGGGTAGAGCTGATCCTAAAATCAAATCAATATGATATTGAATATCTCTCTTTAGTGGTAAACCATTTAGCAACTCATCAGACATAACATCTGCAATTATTTCAACACTCTTGCTACTTTTATTGGTATTTACATAATTTTCATGTCTTCATTATTTACTACTAATACATAAAAACAACCTGCCACCTTCATATTTTGGATAAATTCCTTAGTAAAGAGCATTCTTTTTACCTTCTCTTCCTCTTTAAGAGGTAATAAAACTAACTTTGTATCACCTTTTCAAAACGTGTATGTGTTATTTTCTCCATCATGAATTTAATTCAAAAAGTGTATGTGTCCTTTAGTGGTATTAAATCCACCTCATCCCCTTATTGGATGGGATCCACCTCTTCTTGGAACAAGAGACGGTGTTCTAAAATTTTATCTATTTTATTTTTCTTTTACCTTCAAAGCTAATTGATAATCCTCCTCCATGTAAATTATTTTATGCCTACTTAATTTATCTTGAATAGAAAATTTCAAACCATTTACATACCTTGCATCCATATACTCTTCTATTTCATCATGCTCCACTTGTATGGAAAGCTTATATAACTCATATGTATACTCTTGTATATTGTGATCTTTTTGCCTCAAATTTTGAAATCTTTGGTATAGGGTTTGTGCATAATCCACAAGAATAAATTTCTCTCTCAAATTATTCTCCATATTTTCCATGTATTAATCTTCTCTTTACCGTTTCTCTATCTCTCTATCTGTAGGTGATCCCACCAAATCATTACATGACCTTTCAACTTCATGCATGCAAACAATACCTTCTTATCTTCTCTCATACTCTTCCACTCAAAGAAATTATTTATGCTATTCATTTAATCTATCAACTCCTCTAGTTGTAAACTACCTCCATAATCTAGAACATCAACTTTGATTCCTTTATTTCTTCCTTCTAAATCTTGAACCATCCTCTCTTCCATTGATGGTGGTTGATCTTGTTCTTCTTCTTCTTGCTAATTTTTTTCATCATGATCTATGTCTTACTCAACTTCAACACCACCTTGTCTTCTTTTCTAATTGGAGATAACCACTATTAATTATTTTAGTTGCCTCTACATCTTTTATATATTTTGGTTCATCTATGCAATAACTCTTCATCCTCTTGTCATTTCTTACTCCAAGATTTAACCTTGCTCTGATATCAAATAATGAAACCCAAACTTATGAACATAATAAATTATCAATAAGTCAATATCTGAAATAATAAATAGTATTGAATTGTATTTAATTAATTTAAATTATTAAAAATCATACATAAATAATTCTTAACTTGGAATTAGGGTTGACATGTAAAAATTTGAAAAAAAACTAAAATCTAAAAAAACCCATATTTTTAGAAACTAATATTTATATTAAGTTTTGCATCCAAGCATACGTAACTCTAAAAATCTCTCAAAATATTTTAAACACTAGAATTATCCTATAAGATGAATTTCAACTGAAGTTAATGTCTGGTCATAAAAATATACAATTTTTAAAAATACAAAAATATTTAAAAAATCATTAAAATCTAATTTCAGACCTTCAAATGATCATGTATGTGCTTCAAAAAATATTAAAAACACCTTTAGGTAAAAATTATAGGTTAGCACAACAAAAAAAATTTCTAGATGGTCATTTTGGTGCATGGAAGAGCTCAAACAGAACTACGGGTTAAAAGTTATAACCTCTAGAAAATTAGCTTTTTTTGCATCAAATAAAGACTCATAATTTATCATAAGTTATAATACTATTTTAAAGTATCATATTCGAAAAGGATATGATAATTAATAACACTTCCTCCTATAAAAAAAGTTAGTTTAACCCAAAAAAAAATCAAAACATGTGGCCACCATTTTTTTTACCATATAGAAGATTTTATTAAATATCATGGTCAAAAATGTTAATTTTGGTGTATATAGAATTAAATCAAATAATTTTATATAGTAGGATTTCATCAAACCAGTATCTTAACTAAATTACAGACCAATAAAGGGTAGTCACCCATTCAATATAACAAAGACTAATTTAAATAAAAACATACTCTATCAAAAATACTAAATTTTTTATTTATTTATTAAAATGAAATTATCTAAATTATGTTTAAACATATTATGAAATGTTTTCCATGACTTTTATTTTAAATAATAACTATAAATTTACACAAATTATAATTATATACTTATAATACAAATAATAAAAACTATAAAATAGATTTTTTATTTCATTTATATGTTTATTGAGTTATTTTAGACAAATCAATAATATAATATTTATATAGTTTTTCATTTTTTATAAATTAGTTGGGAAGTTTATACTAATTTTTTTATTAGATTGGTTAAATTAGGTTGGTTATATAAGGACCAAAAACCATAAATTTTTGACAAAAATAATACCCAAGGTCAAGAAACTAAGCGACAAATAAAGAAAACTAAAAAACTATAAACCAGTAGCAAAAAGAAATAATAGGACTAAGAACTAAACATAAATAGATAATTCTCTATATCTTGCCTTATATTTTTCCTTTAACACATTGTATGTATTCCTTTCATATGTTTTCTTTCTTAGTCCTTTAGGAGGGACTATTTTAGTCTTCTACTTCTTTAGAGAGGTGTGTTTAGCCTTTGGTGTAAGTAGAAGATCTTCAATTACATTTGTTTCATTTTCTTGGTTGGTTTCCTTATCAATCAATAGAATTTCAACTTTCTTTCTCTACTCCATATACTAATTTAGTTTATTGTTCACATATTTTAGGTCATTCCATTCCTTGATTAGATTGGACATGTTCTATCCTATGTCCATCAATTTTGATTCAAAGGATTCTAGATGTATTCTACAGTCCGAATCTAAATCCTCCATATTTCATACATTTTTATTCCTATTTTTTTCTTCCTCTCACCAGGAGATCACCACAATTTTGGGTTTTTTAATCACAAAGGATGGGGTTATGGTTTTCTAGAGGGGGAGGTGGGAAGGTAAATGGTAGGGGTTAGGAGTCCTTCCTCTAATTTTAGAAGACCTATTTCCTCAGAAGGGTATTCTAATGGGAGGTTAAGGATGGGTTTTTTATGTAGGTTTTTTCCATATTAGAATATTAGTAAGACTAATTCATGATGGATTATGTCATTTTTTTACTAACATTAAAGGCAAGGAATATCCTTTTCATAAATTTGAGGAGGTAGTATGGTAAATCTATTTTATACCCAAAAAAATGATTAAGAAACAAAAAATGGTGGGATGAAATGAGTATGAACATACATTCAAACATCAAATACTTCATGATTTGTAATCAAATAACTATCCAAACAAGAGGAAGGTCTTGCCTTGGGAAGCCATTCTTTTTATTGTTTTGAATCTAGTTGGTGTAAAAAAACCAACATTAGCTCTAATTTATGTCTTTTGTCCTTGAAATTATTTTCTCAATCACATCTCATTCTATTAATCTCCCCTATATGGTCTTCTGTCACAATAATTTTGGTTCCTCTCATTATGACCATTCTTTAGATCTATACCATCATAAATTTCTTTAATATCTATCGATCATGCCTTGATATGCATTGCATATACTTTGTAAGTCCACCCTTATATTTTATGATAATGGATATGATATATGTCTCCTTTTATTTATTCACATGATGATTTCTTCGAATTTTATTTGAGGAATGTTATATTCTTCTCCTCCAACTTTAGATTTTAAAGAATTTTGAAAATTTTATCACTTTTGGTATTATTACAAGGCATGTAATAATCATAATGTAGGGAGGGATGAATACTTCACATTCCCAAATATGTATTTAAAGTGTGTAACCAACTTGTATAACTATGCTAATTTTTTGGATGAATAATTATTAATTGAGTCTAATAAATGGGCTAGGATTTTATAGGTTTTGTCCCATGTGACCAATGTGGGAGCTTCTATGCTAAAGTTTACTAGGCAGTCCACAACATAATTGCCTTCATGAAACACATGGTAAATAAATGCCTTTCCAAAGGAATAAAGGAACCACATAACATTGTCAATAATAAATTTAATAGATTGTAAAGGGGTGGTTTTTTAATAACAAATCATTGATAATGTTTATTGAGTCATCCTCAATGACTAATCTGATAATCTTAAGTCTACAAATAAGATGAATAACCCATGATGGATAGGTTTATACCAATAACTAAAACATAATATTTCCCATTATCCAAATCCCAATATAGAGTACAAAATCACCCACTCCAAATGTTTATAATGTTTATAGTGGGGGATGCCTATTTAAAAGATAAATATTTGTTCTTGGTTTATTTTTCTCCCACTTTGATAAGCATATAGGTGGAAATAAGTAATATGAAAAATGACAAAATGATCATAAGTGATCTCGATTAATAAATAGTAATAAAGGTGGGGAGAGTGGGAGAAAGAAGAGAGGAAAATTAGAGAGAGATTTTAAAATAATAAATAATGATTAATTAAAGCATATTTTTATTTAAAGATTATTTTTTTGCATAGATTTTATGTAATTTATATATTTAATTACATAATATTTATCATTTTAATAATCAATATTATAACATTTTCTCATGTATGCACATAAAATTTAGTAGTAAAAACATATTGTGAATTATTTTGTGGTTACATAGTAAGTAACTGAGATTGATTATATTTATTTAGTCCTAAGTTCATCATAGTGACAACCTTCATAGTTTTGATATGTGAAATATAATTATTTTAGAACATGTGGTTAGGAGGAATGAAATGTATATTATCATAAATATCCCTTGTATTCTAATACATACGAGATCCATGAGCACTTTGGAGTGCATAAAATTTTTCAAAATAATTTTGTTTTCCTAATTAGTTGATGTAGTGTCCTATCACAATTTAATGCAATTATATTTATTTTAGGAATTTTTAACTACCCACTAAAAACATTTATAATGGATGATCACGTATTCCAAGTGGTTATTTCAATAATTTCATTGTCTAATTTATTATTATTAGAGTCTTGATATTTTTTAAATAATAAAAAGACTTCCAATTTTTAGTGTGGAATTACCTTTAATGGTTTTTATTTTTGGAATGAGAAGTTATTCCATTTTAGGATTTAGATAATTTTATTTATATTTAGTGGTTTTTATTTTTAGAATAGGAAGCTACCCACTTTAAAAACTTTTAGTGAGTGGTCACCCATTCCATTTTAGGATTTAGATAATTTCATTTATTAATTTACTATTTTTTATGTTTTACAAGTTTTGAGTAAATAAATAGTCTCATAAGTTTAACTATTTTGATGTATAATTACATTTAGTGATAATTAATTTTAAAATGGGTGGATACCAATTCAAAAAATAAATAACAATAAACATTTTTTATAAATATATAATTTATAATAAATTTAATTAATTAATTTATAATATTATATTAGGTCTTCATCCCATGTCATAATAGATATGTATGGAAACATATTTCATAGGTATGAGATAAAAATTATAATTTAGTGGGATGTCATCATTTATGATATACTATAAAATTATTTTTAAATGTCAAATTCAAAAAGGATAGATAATGAGCAGACACACTTTTTTATCATATAAATGATTTCCTTAGAGAGTCAAGTGAGCAAGGCTAATTTTGGCTTATAGATGATTATTTGAAAATATTTCATTGATATTTTCTTAAATAACTATTATCTTAATTTAAAGAGATATAGATAATAAGTGGCCACCCACTCTCCACATTTTAATAAAACATAGTTAAAATTAACATGCAGAATAAACCATTCTATCAAAAATACTTAAAACCATTATTTTTTAACATTATTTATTTAAATATTATATGAGAATATTTAAATTATATTTACACAGTATTAAATGTATTGGATTGTTTTTATATTAAATAATATGTATAAATTCAAATCAACTCTAATTATATAATTATAATATGAATAATAACAATTTTAAAATAGATTATTTATTTCAGTTATATTTATATTTAGCTAGTCCAAAATAATAAAAAATATGTTACATATTTCTAAAATTAATTTATAAAATTTAATGATTTAATTTTTTTTAAAAATAATGTGATATAAAATATATTTTAAAATATTATATAATTTAAACTATTTTTTTAAAATACATTTTCACATTTCATAACAAATCTAAATTAAAATAAAATAAATAAAATGACTTGTCCATTCACCATAATATTTAAATAGTGCAAAACAAATAGGCTTTCAATTTATATAAGTTGAAAAAATTAAAAGATAAGATTAAATCGAAAGGCTTCACATGGATTGATCTCCCATGCTACTGGCCTGACATTTATCTTCAAGTCATATGTTACATGATGCTTGAAGATAAATAAACTCATATATTTTCCCACCACTTTCTACTACTAAATAATTTAATTGGTTACAAAATTAATTTGCCTTTATTTCTACTAATGTCTATTGAAAGCACTATTTTGTTGCATCAAGTGAATGGCGCTAATCCCATCTTTCACCAAGTTTTGATTCTCCTACTAGTGAATTATGGCCAAGCCCTTCATGGTCAGGAGGTTCTTCCTATTGAATCCTAATCTAGGGATGACTCCTAAGAAGACTCCTTAGTGGATAATCCCACCATGGGATCCCATTATCCCTCTAATTGTACACTCAAGGAAAACCTATCTAAGTCCCCTTTTGATGACCTCCCCCTTAAGTTATTTATCCTCAAACCTAAGCCTATATCTCTTAATGTGGGTAATATTGACACTTGGATTGGTACCCCTAAGGATATGCCTAATTATCCTCATACAAGTGGTACCATGCAAAAATTTCTCTTGTTATGGGTGACAATATTGAGAAATGAATCTCTAGATGAGGGTCTAGCTCCCCTTGATGCACCTTTAAATCTCTCTCTCTAACTTAGTAATTTGGAGATGCAAAGGGATTCATTAAAAAACTAAGAAAATAAAAGGATGATGCACCAATGTATAATTTCCTCTTACTTGACTGAAACTACTACTTATGACAATAAAGCATCTATCACACAAAACTCACAACCTAGGTTTCATTTCTTCATCAATATTTCATATGCTAGATTCAAGAAGATATGTCATTCTTAGGAGGGAAATGAATGATTAAAAAGATATATACAATCATGAAATACTTATAATATACCTCTACACTTAGAAAATAATACTATCAAAGACATGCAACAATCTAATTTCTAAAAATTGGTAGACTATCAAGAGTACAAGCTAGAAAAGACAATCTTTTACTAGACTAGACAAACAAGATTCAAGACATTACTCAATAGTACTACATGAGAGTGGAAATAATACTTGTATATTTATTCAAAAGTATTTACAGTAAAAATTTGGATAGATTTTCCCCATAAACCAATAGAGGTTTCCAAAAGAGCTAAGAGAATCCATATTTATAGCTTTTGAGAGGAGAAGCAAGAAAAGGAAGTCCAAGGGTCACTTGGACATGTGTCACCTTGAAATAATTAGTTAAATTTTAATGTGTAAGGGAGGTAGGGTGATATATTCCATTTCATAAAGGTAAAATTGTCCAAAATAAGTAATAATAATGCTAAAAAGTGGCACAAAACTTGTAATTCTAGCATACAAAAATCCCTTCATGATTTTCCTTCTAAAATTACCTTATATCTACATATGGTTAAGTCTAATGGTTTGTTTGAGTAAGAGGGGTCACAGAAAATACCCCAAATGAATTGGATTGATCTTTAACATTCCTATTCTTATGGATAGTAGTTTCAAAATGGCTCTTTTCCATGCACCTTCTACACTTGGCATTCAAAAAATACTAATATTCCAAATTGATCCATGCACAAGAGGTAATGACACTTTTCAAAGGTGTTCCTATCATCATTTTCAAGAAAAAACCTTCAAAAAGCTTCCCTAGTTGCTTCTCACCACTTTCCCTAAGTGTTCACTAGCTGGTTCATTACATTGGCTAAATTTGAGGCCATAGATTGAAAAATTAGAAACATTTTCATGGGAAAATATTACTACATGGAGTTATAATAGGTCTTGAAACTCCCATAAAACTTTATTTCATCTCTTAGAACATCATAGACCCTATAGAATACAAAAAGGGTGAGAAAAACACTATTCTGCCCACTATCCATAAATTTCCATCCACCTCCTTACATGTGTGATATCCTATGTGAGTCATATACATATCTTAGGTGATTTCATGGTACTTTCATTTCATTTGGATGATTTCATTTAAATATCTTCCCAATCAAGTCACTATAGAGGTTTTGCAAGGGTTTTAAGTGGTTTAAACTCTTAACCTTTGTTCATAAATGTCAAACATTGAAACCCCTTATAAATTCTGCTAAGGGATCTTAAATTACCTTCCCTAACTTATCCAAAATTTTCAAAGTCCCATGAAAACATTCATGAGATATGAGTGATGGAAGTTGACCTTCGAATTGGTTTCATGCTTCTTGTGAGGGTTTCATTCTATCTAGGGTTAGAGATGGATTCTTGTTTAGTTTCCTTGTAAAATAAAAGATTCATCACCTCTTTATCTGACCTATAATTTTTTTTCAATCCTTGATAAATCTCATGAAGATCCAAAACTGGAGATGACCCCTATTTTAGGACAAGACCTATGCCTTGACAACAAGATTGTTTACACTTTGTGAACCAAAAGATGATAATTTGAACTTTAAATTAATTAATATATAATTAAAAAATACTATTTACCCCCATAGTCATAGTATAAAACACTATAGTTCTTAGATAATGATATAACTTTAAATGACATCTTATTTGGGGTTGGGTTTGCATGCTTTCCTATTAGGTCTGCCTGTAGACCTTCTTGTCTAGACCATCTCATTTACATTAAAACATTATATTATGATTTATTATTCTCTCCCATGGTTTAAAAAAATATTCCAACCTATCCAACTGATTATATTGACATTTTCTTCACTATCTAACACATTTCCCAAAAACTGTCATTCTTGTGCACAAAGAGATTGCCCTTGCTCTAAGACAAAATAGAGAGTATTAGGCTTGTTTTTTGGGAAAAGTGAATATTTTTTGAGCTAAAAAAGGTAATAATTACCAAATTTAACAAACTTTTTTATTCTATTCCATGGTTATGGGATCTAACCATCTCAATCTTCCCAAAAAGGGGTAAAAGCCCTATTTTTGCATGTTTTTGCTCAAATCTCCATATAGCTACTACCTCGACACAAATTTCATGCTCATAGATTAATAAAACATATTTATAATCCTAATTTAAATATCATGGAGATTTTTTAACTATATTATACCCCTAATTTTATTGAAATCACTTATTTGCCCTTTGAGCCAAGGGTCTCCTAACCTGCCTATACAGACTGAGACATACCTTGTATGGGTGAAAAGGTAATTAGGCATGTTGTTAATATTATATTAATGATAAAACATTAATTTTCTTATAATTAATCCTATTTATTTTTTTAACCTTTATCATCCTTCTTTTCTCCATACTAATCCTTTCAATCTTTCACCTTTTACTTTTGTCACTGCGTGTAGGACTGAGACAACCTTAATGAGCACATTAGGCTTGGTTAAGGATCATGGTAATTAATTTTATGATGTTAATTTGATCTATTTAATATAATTAAACCTTTAATATTCCTTTATAAATTCCTTAATATCCTTAAATGCTCCGATGACTTGATTGTGTTCACGCTTTCTTATAAGACTGTAAGTGGATACTTTGCCCTACCTATAGGTTTTCAAGGTAGGTATTTAACCTAAAAACTATATAAAACCATTTAATTATATTCATATAATCATATAAAATCATTAAATACATTTTTATTTATGATTTGACCACAAAATACCACCTTATTCTTGATTGTGACCCAGTTCTTAATACTTCTAGTTGTAGGTGCATAATCTAGGCCTGTAGGTTATTCAAGAGTCATTTAGAGAATGTTATATTTGTATAGATATTTTTGAGATTGAATTTATATTTATATTATTAAAAATAGGATATATTTCCTTATTAATAACCATTAACACCATCTCATTATGCCACTCATTAAAATATTTCCTTCATTGTATACGTTGCCTTGTGTATGGAGAAGGGATAGGCCCAAAAGCTCATTTCATGCAATACTATTATTATTCATGATATCAGTTCTCAAGACTCTTTCTTGAATTATTTAATTTTTTTTTTCCCTTTAAATAGTATGTCTAGGAATTTATAAATGAATTTTAGGGTGAGAACTCCTTAAGAATCCTACAAATATCACCGTTTGATTGAAAGTGATAAGGCAATAAAACAAGGTAAATATGGGCAATTTGGTTTTAGAAGGGTGATAGTTAGACTTACCACAAGATTATTACATTAAAAATATATTTATAAATAAATATAAAGCACATTATCACCACCATGAATCTCCTTAGATGTTGGAAAAACACAGGTCATGTACACAACTTTGAAAACTTCAAGAAATAAGCACCATTTGAGATCTCCTTAAAGAATAACGAGAAGTGAAGTGATATATGTTTAAAATATCATAGAGATAGTTTTTTTACAGCCTAAAATTATCCCATCATCATAACAAATCTCCATGGACCTCCAAAAACTAGAAATAGATGCATAAATATACCCCTTTTGGATGCAATTCTATAAAACATTACCTAGATTATTAATGATTATTCATAAAGTAGGAAGAACTAAAACACAAGTTATTTATATCAAACAAAAGTGAAATCAAATTAAAATCCACTTGGATAATAACTTCTAATTCTACCTGTACCTTCTATACCAATTTCTTGAAGTTGACCTTCCTTTGTATGTCAAGAGGAAAAGGAATAAAAATGAGTTGAAAATTAAATTTTTTACATTATCCTTGATTTTAAAACATGGAAATTGGTATGTGGAGGTGAATAGATACCGCACCCACATTTTTATCTAAATATCATGGGGATCTTAAAAGTGCCCAAGAGGGCATTTAAAACAAGGAAAAAACCCACTTTTTTGACTATAACAAATATTGAACTATCACAAACCTGAATTTGACATAAAATAACCTATCCCACATTTAACACATCTTAAAGACAAGTTGATCACTTTATCCATCCATACAAGTCCTCTTTCTTAGCTCAAAGTTGGCCCACAAGGCATTTTTTTCATATTCAATATGTTAAATATAATTATATAAATTAGAAAGGTCCTAAATCAAATTTAAAACCATGTTATGACTAGAACAACATATTTTATTCCTTTTACTAGGTTTGACACTTTTTTACTAGGGTTGACATTCATTGACTTGACTAGTACAAAGGGCTAGACTTTAGACCAAATCTAGGCTAGGGATAAGTGAACATATAGATAAAAAGACACTATTAAGGACATGAATAAAATTCTAAAAAGATACCAAAAAAAATGTAGGGGGTTGACTCAAATTTGACCAAAGTTCAAATTTGGTCAACACTTTTGGAAAATCTTGGGGTAAACATGTTTTTATATGCTTAAGACTAGTAGCATTATCCAAACAAGGGAAAATGGAGTAAATAAATTATTTAAAATGACTAAAAATAACATTCAAAAACAAAACATAAAGAAAACACACCACACAATAACAACAAGACCAAGTATAGACAGCACAAAATAAGATAAGGACAAACTCACACTTGTGCATAAGCACTTACAAAACACAATGAAAGAAATAAATTATGTACAAGGGAAGAGGAGTACCTTAGTAACAATGCTTGATGTGTATCCCATTGACTAGGATATGAATCTCCTCTGTATCCAACTTTGAAATTTTGAAAGCATTATGTGACTTGCATTGAGTTATCACATATGAGCCACTCTACAAAGCATCAAACTTTGTGTGTCTTCCAAGCTTGGACCTATCTTTATCCCATTTTAGGATAATTTCTCCTTCTTTGAAACTTTTTAACATGGATCTATTGTTAAAATAATTTTTTTTCTCTTGGTGAGTGGTCATAGTCTGTATAGCTTGATCTCTTATCTCCTCAAGCTCCATTAACTCACACAACATGATTTCCATTCTATCTTTGTCCATAAATTACAGCTAATAGGTGATTTCTCAAGCTAGTAACTCAAGTGAGACAGGAATCCTAACCTCCCTTCCATACACAAGTGTGTATGGTGAGTTCCTAATTGCTCTCTTTGGAGTGATCTTATTAGCCCAAAGGGCTATCTTTAACTTATAATGCCAAGTCCTTTGATTATTCTCCATTGTTCTCTTTATGATCCTAATTATATTATTGTTTATGGACTCAACTAGTCCATTTACTTGTGAATAATAGTTGGAGGAGGTGCTAAGATAGATGCCATGCTTCAAGTCCCATTCACTTGTCTTTTCTCCTAGAAAGGCTAATGCATTGTATAAAATTATTGTTGAAGGAGCTCTAAAAATAGTTGCTATTCTCTCATATAAGTCTAGGACTAATTTTTCATTTTCCTCTTTAAGAGATACAACCTCCACCCATCTTGTAAAGTAATCAATAGCAGTCAACACCCACTTGTGATCAACACTAGAAGGTGGATTGATTAGGCCTAAGAAATCCAAAGGCCATTACATAAAGAGTTATTAAACTTCAATTAGATGAAGAGGTAGGGAAGATATATTTTTTTGACATAAAAAAAATCACACTTTTTACATTTTATTACCCAAGCATGGGTGTCTTTGAAAAAACTAGGCTAAAACTAACCAACCTTCATAATCTTAGAAGTTATAATTCTTGGAGCAAAATGACCAAAAGATAGTCCATCATGGAATTCAAATAATAATTTACTATTATGATCCAAATAAAGACATCTCAAAATCACACCTAAAAAGTCCTTCCTAAATAGTACTCCATAAATAAGTACATAAGGAATATATTGTAGCCTAAAATACCTTATTCTAGCTCTATCAAGACCTTGTGGAAACTCATTGATTTGAAGGAAATGAATCATGTCTTGTGTCCAAATTATCATGGATGAAGGTAAAACTACTATAGGGTCATCATGGAGTAAAAAAATAACCTCCATTTGTTATTTCTATTCTAAAGTAAGGTATTCACATAGTCCTTTTCCCTTCACTATCTTGGTTGTTTTGATTTCGACATCATACTCCATCACTTTGGTGATCCAACCTACCCTTTTCTCATTCAAATATATACTCAATATAAAGTCATTTAAAATCAGATGAGTCACAATTGTGTTAATTTTTTTATTTTATACATGTCTCTAAACTTACTTAGACTCCTAAAAACTGAAAGCACTTGTTTCTCAACATAAGTATATCTTACCTCATAGCCTTCTAAACCTTAGCTAAAAAAGGCAATAGGTTGTTCCAAATTCTAAAAAAATTCTTGGGTAAGTATCGTAGAGATTAAATCATCATTCCCAAAAGTATATAAGTTGAAATCCTTGGAAAATTTTGGACTTTCAAGAGTAGGAGATTGGGCAATAGCTTGTTTGATTTCTTCAAAACTTTAATTTCTCCTTCTTGTCCAAGTGAACATTTCATCCTTTATTAGCATGGAGGTTAGAGGCTTTACCAAGTTATAAAAGTTAGGAATGAATATCCTCATGAAATTTATCTTACCAAATACACTTTAAAAACGTTTCTTATGCTTGGAAAAGATAATACCAAGATGGCATTCACTCTTTCATGATCAATTGATAAACCTTTCTTGGAAACAATATGTCCTAGTAGTTTAACTTCATGGACAAAAAACACACACTTATTTGGTTTTATATAGATCCAATAATCTATAAACCTCTCAAATATTTTATTTAGGTGCTTCAAATGATAATTTGCATCCTTGGAGAGAATTGTCACATCATCAAGATAAATCAATACAATGTCATTGATTAGTCCTTGGAAAGCCATATCCATTACACATTGGAAAGCAGATCCAACATTTAAAAATATAAATGGAATTTTCATATAGGTATATGTTCCATATTTATTAATTAAGGTTGTATTTTACTGTTCACTTCCTTTACCAAAATCTGATTGTACCTAGAATAACCAATTAGGAGAGAAAACCTCTCACTACCTACCACAACTTGTAGAATTTGCTCCATAAAAGGGAGTGGATAATGATATCTCAAAGAGACCCTATTTAAAGTATATAAACTCCACACACAAACTGATCTCCCCATTCTTATTTCTAAGAGGGACTAAGTTGGCCAACCACGAAGAATGCTTAATAGGAGAAACGATTCTAGACTCAATCAACTTAGTGAGCTCTTTCTTCCTGAGTGGTTCAATCTTGGGATTGATTATCATTTGTATTTGATTTCTAGGTTTGGAATTTTAATCTAGATATATTGTGTGTTGAGCCAATATTGGATTAAAACCCTTCAATTCCCTATACTCCCATGCAAAAATATCACTAAACTCCTTGCATTATTCAATGAAATCATGCTTCTATTGATTAGTGCATACCTTTACAAGTGCAAGTAGCTTGTCCTTATATATATATATATATATACCTTTTCATAGTCATCTTGTTTAATATACATTCTTAATTTCTCTTTATGAAGATATTCATCATCATTGAATATACTTTCAAGAGTCACTAGGCCTTTGGGATTCTTGTTAGACTTTAATTAGACAATTTTCCCTCCATATTGTTGTTGAAGCTTGGACTAATTTTTTGTAGATAACTCAACCTCATCTTATATAAAAATTTATATTTATTATTCAATCTCAAAAACCTTCCAATTGGTGGCATTATGTAGTATGGAAGGCCTAACAATCACCTTTATATGAGGTTGGTTCTTGTCTTTTTTTATGCCTTTTAAAACGTCAAATTGAGTACCAATAGATGCCAACCTATCAACATGCTTATTGTCTTCCCTTGGAATAGATGTGATGTTTAAAGCTATGAATTATTATATAATATCCCAAACTATATACTTTTAAGACTTGAGCAAGAATTTCTTGGTCAGATTATGCCCTTTAACTTGATTCACAACAAGCTCACTATCTTCATACACTTAAAGCTCTCTAATCCCTCTTTTCCTAGCCCATTTAAGGCCATGAAAAAGGGATTCATATTATAATACATTATAAGTGAATTATAATTTGAATATAAAGGTTTAAAATTACCTGTATTTTGAAGGTCAAACCAACATTGCTCTACCACCTACCCCAATCTTGCTTCTAGACCCATCAAAGAAGAGTTGCCATAAAACCATTCACCTCTTCACTTGGCTTCACTAGATTGGGTATGATGAAATCCTTCTCATGCATATAGTGCACCCAAAGACAAAATTATTTAATAAAATTTTAAGGATCATGCTCATAGTTTTCATTTCCCCAATCATCTTGGAATAAATCAAAAACTCCCTCAAGTGAAGATGATGGAGTTTGGTCAATGTGAAGCTCCTCTTCATCAATGGTGGCATAGTTAACATTTTCCAACTTAGGTGAGTATGGTTCCAAGTGATATTTTTGGATAGGTTCAGATTCAATCTTCACCTTAGTGCCATAATTTTTCCTAAACACCATGTAGGACCAATTAGCTACAAGTACCCACCTATTTTAGGTATAAAATCTCTTGACAAGCAAAGGGAAAAGTATGGAAGTAAATAAACCACCACCATATCATGAGGAATAGGAAAATTATGAAAATAATGAAGTATCAAATTAATTTTTTTTATTATCCCCAAGATATTGGCTAGTGTTCCATCCAATTGTAAGACTCCCTTAGTAATTGTGATCCGAGCAACATTTCAAGTGACAATTCGGGTGATGGTTCTACCCCAATTGGTGTTAGAACTTCTAAGAGCCATAAATTTTTCACCATAGTTCTGTTTGACTCCTCGTTTGAACTGCTACAAAGATAATAATGATGGGAATGTCATGATATGGAAAGATCTCTCCACTTATTAGTTTTTGACCCTTAAAAACCAAATGGAAGTGCCCCAATTTTTAATTTTAGTAGTGCAGTCTAAAATTAGTAAGTTTATAAAAATAGTAATTCCTCAAATTTTGTATTTTTGTGAATCAAGGAAGTTGAACCATTTAATCTCCCTCGATATTGATGACCTTCCATATCCTCTTTCTACCTTCAAAATGTATATAAATTAAGATGTAGCCCAAAAAGGAAATTAGACATCTCTTTTTAGAGATAGGCATATGTTTGGATCTAGAAATTTGATCAATAAAACATCTCTTCTTAGAGATAGAATTATTAAAATTGTGTTTTTTTTCTTGAATTATCTTTCAACAAAATATTTTGAGTTTTGGATCACATTGGCTCATACTTTAGGCCTCATTTATTCACTATACATTTGGGAATAACTAAAGTACTAGCCCCACTATCTATAATGCAATTATGAACCAAGAAATAAAAAATTATTAGAGATATATAAAAATGAGGAGTCTTATCATTCTTCTTTACTTGACCATCAATTGATTGGGTCCCATTCACTAAGACCACATTGTCATGTCTAGATGGGCTAGCTTGCTTACCCAATTCATGTAGTTCCTTTTGAAGTATATCTTTCTACCATAGCATTATCAAGGAGTACCACAATGATATATTCATGTGAAGCTTCTTCATCTTGTCCACCACATTTATATAAGGATTACTCACCTTGGGGATCTCTTTATGAACATTGGGACCTTGTGATGTAGCTTTTGGAGGTAGAGTTGTAGGAGCTAGCCTAATATTTGGAATCCTCTAATTTTCTTTCATTTTAGGATATGTATTAGACCCAATTATTATATGAGATGATTTAAGGTTCAAAATAGGTCCTTTATTAGTTCTTTTAGATTCATCAATAACCCTCCTTTTTTATCTAGTGCTGAAAGCCACACTAGCATTAATGTTGTTTGAATTTTCCAAGTGATTTATGGCACAAAAATCTCCCTCTATGTGATTAATTAGATTGTAATAATATTTCAATTGAAAATTTTAAAACCCATGTTGCGTTGACATTTAAAACTATTGAAATTCCATCACTTGATCTCCTTGCATTCCCATAACTTGATTGTGAATTTCATTTGCATAAGCAACATACTCTTGGCCTTGTTTAAAATATAGATAGCATGGTTGTTATTAAACTAGATTATATTTAGTGGGAAAAATGGAATTTGAGGATGAGGTATAATTGTTATTATATATTTTATAACATTATATTGGGTGATTTGACCTTGCCCATGAACATTTCCTTGAAAAGGAAATTTATTGGCTTGTCAAAACTAATTGTAGCACTGATATGGCCTATAACTTTGGGATTGTTGCATTTTGAGGGAAGACAACTCATTAATAACATTTTATAGTAATTTTTTCACATAATTTATCTTAACTGAAGCAATCATGATATATTTTTCACTAGTAGACAAAGGAAGTAAGGTAGGAGGAATAACTTGGCTAGGAGGCTATAAATCAGGGAACAATGGCATTAGAGGCCTAGGACCAATATTCCATACTTGAACGAGATAATGTTTTTCATTTATGGATATATCATAGGTATAAAGGATTTTATTCCCACCCATATATTTAATAATCATAAACACATCACTATTTAATGTCTTTAGGTAGTACAAAAATGCATAGCTTTGAGTAGATCTCACAAGAGCTAGGATCCTATCCCATGTTTTTTGAAATATAATATTAAAATACTACATAAAATCATGTGTTTTCATATTAATAGTGGTCAATTTCTTAGCTATAGATAAGTAATCAATCTTCTTCCCAAACCTATTAGTCAATAGATCTCCCAATTCATCTCATGAGCCAATGGAATTTTGAGCTAGGGTACCATACAAATCCAAAACTTTTCCTTTGAAGGAAAAGGCAAAAAATATAATAGACACATTATCTTGGGTAATTTTTTTAATATTATAAAAGTTTTATATGTTTATAATATGTTCAATGGTAGTAATAAGACTATCCCCACTAAAATATTGAACACTCTTAAGGGTTGCTCCTAGAATTTGATCATATTAGGAACGATTCAAAGGAGATGATTAGGTGAAAGGCACAAAGGGTTGCCTTATATAAATTTTGGGATGCTAAATATAGATGTTATGAATGTAATTTAACACAAACTTAGAAGCTTTAAACACAAAATCTCTTTTATAAGGATGAGTGGATACAAACCTAAACCTTTTGGTAGAATATGGAGGCAGTTGCACAAACTCATATGGTACACATTTAGTATCAGACCTAGTGGTTACCTTTGGCATGGAAAAAAGTTATGATCATTAACCAAAGAATTTAAATATTCAATAGAGTCACTACATACATAATGTAGATGTTTCTTATAACTTCAACTATACCAAGACCAGAACCAATATTGAACAATCTTCTAGGACATAGAAGTCTGACTGGGCATGCCAAAAACTATTAAAACTTGGATTAGGACCCATGAATATATTCCTAATTGTCCTAATCTAAGTGGAACCATGGAGAAATTTCTCTTTTTATGGGTGACAATATTGAGAAATGAATCTCTAGATGAGTGGCTAGCTCCCCTTGATGCACCTTTAAAGCTCTCTCTCTAACTTAGTAACTTGGAGATGGAAAGTGATTTGGAAAAAAAACTAAGAAAATAAATTGGTGATGCACCAATTTGTAATTTCATCTTACTTGATTGAAACTAATACTTAATACAATAAATCATCTATCACACAAAACTCACAACCTAGGTTTCTTTTCTACATCAATATTTGATATGCTAGATTCAAGAAGATATGTAATTATTATAAGGGAAATGAATTATTCCAAAGAGGGATATAGTAATTAAAAAATTATAATATACATATAAAATTATAAAATAATACTATAAAATACTTACAATAATATCCTTTTTTCAAATTGATCGACCATCAAGAGTACAATCTAGAAAAGACAATCTTTTATTAGACTGCACCAACAAGATTGAAGTCATTACTCAATAGTATAATATGGGAGTAGAAATAAAACTTTTATATATATTAAAGAGTATTTAAAGTAAAATTTTGGCTATATTTTACCCATAAATGAATAGAGGCTACCAAAAGATCTAAGAGAATGCATATTTCTATCTTTTGAGAAGAAGATCAAGTAAAAGAAGTCCAAGACTCACTTGGACATGTGTCACCTTGAAAGAATAAATTAAATTTGCATGTGGAAGAGATGTGGGGTGAGATATTCCATTTAATAGAGGTAAAATAATCCAAAAAAAGTCATAATAATGATGAAAAGTGGCATAAAACCTATAATTCCCTCATAGGAAACTGCCTTCATGATTTGCCTTCCAAAACTACCTTCATGATTTGCCTTATAAAACTAAATTATCTCTACATATGGCTAGGTATTATGGTTGGTATGAGAATTAGGAGTTAAAATAAAGTCCCCACATGTATTGTATTGATACTTAACCATCCCTATTCTTGTGGACGTGGAAAATCATCCCTAGTAGTTTCAAAATGGCTCTTTTCCATGCACCTTCTATACTTGGCATTAAAAAAATACCAATATTCTAAAATGATCCATGAAAAATATGTAATGACACTTTTAAAATGTGTTCCTATCATTATTTTCAAGAAAAAACACTTTTATGGGAAAAATTACTATAGGGAGTTATAATAGGTCTTTAACATCATATAAAACTTGGTTTTATCTCTTATAGCATCATAGACCCTACAAAATAC
Organism: Torreya grandis; assembly: GCA_037957365.1. Taxonomy (NCBI): domain Eukaryota; kingdom Viridiplantae; phylum Streptophyta; class Pinopsida; order Cupressales; family Taxaceae; genus Torreya; species Torreya grandis. Next base: position 285,862 of record JARHVA010006049.1, on the reverse strand, counting down.
AAAATAAGGTGAGAAAAAACTACTTTACCCACTATTTATACATTTACATACACCTTCTTACATGTGTCAAATCCTAAGTGAGTCCTCTACATCTCTTAGGTGATTTAATGGCACTTTAATTTCATTTGGATGATTACATTTCAATCTCTTCCCAATTGGGTCACTATAGAGGTTTTGCAAGGGTTTTAAGTAGTTTGAACTCTTAACCTTTTTTCATAGAAGTCAGACATTGAAACCCATTATAAATGACATTAATGGATCTTCAAGGACCTTCCATAACTTATATATATAAATGGTTTAAGTTCCCATGAAAACATTAATTAAATATATGAGTGATGGAAGTTGACATTCAAATTGTTTCATGTTTCTTGTGAGGGTTTTAGTATGTCTAGGGTTAGAGATGGATTCATTTTTAGTTTCCTTGCTAGCCAAAAGATTCATCACCTATGTATCTAACCTATAAACATATTTCAATCCTTAAGACAGTGCATGAAGATCCCAAAATGGAGATGCCCCATATTTTAGGACAAGATCTATACCTTGCCAATAGGATTTTTTACACATTGTGAACCAAAGGATGCTAATTTCGAATTTCAATGAATTCATAAATAATTAACACATCATATCTACCCCTATAGGAATCATATAAAACACTAAAGTTCTTAGAGAAGATTACAACTTGTAATGACATACTATTTAGGGTTGGGTTTGCATGCTTTCCTATTAGGTCTATCTCTAGACCTTCTTGTCTAGACCATCTCATTTGCATTCCAACCTTATAGTATAATTTATTATTCTCTCCCATGTGTTACCCAAATATTCCAACCTTTCAAACTGATTAGATTGACATTTGGTTCACTATCTAACACTTTCCCTAAAAATTATCATTCTTGTGAATGAAGAGACTACCCCTACTCTGAGACAAAATATAGAGTATTAGGCTTATTTTTTTGAAAAAATTGAATATATTTTGAGATATACAAGGTCATAATGACAAACTATACCAAGGGGTTTTATTTTATTGCATGGTTAGGGGGTCTAACCATCTCAATCTTCACAAAAGGGGGTAAAAAATCCTATTTTTTACATGTTTTTGCTCAAATTTCCCTATATATCCTACCTCCACACAACTTTTATGCCCATAGAATAGGTATTTAACCTCCCATAAATTTTGTTTACATCTCTTATAACATCATAGACCCTAAAAAATACAAAAATGGGTGATAAAAACACTATTCCACCCATTATCCATATAGTTCCATACACCTCCTTACATATGTGAGACCCTAAGTGAATCCTATATAACTCTTAATAGATTTAATGGCACTTTCATTTCATATCAATTATTACATTTTAATCTCTTCCCAATCAGGTCGCTATAGAGGTTTTATAAGGGTTTTAAGTGGTTTAAACTCTTAACCTTTGGTCATAAAGGTTAGACATTGAAACCCCTTCTAAATGTCATTGAGGGCTCTTCAATTACCCTCCCTAACTTAACCAAATGGCTTAGGGTCCCAAGAAAACATTCATGAAAGATATGAGGGATGGAAGTTGACCTTCAAATTACTTTCATGCTTCTTATGAGGGTTTCAGTATGTCTGGGGTTAGAGATGGATTCCTATAGAGTTTCCTTGCCAACCAAAAGATTCCTCACCTATATATCTAACTTATAAACATGTTCCAATCCTTCATATAACTCACCAAGATCCCAAAATAGAGATGAAACCTATTTTAGGATAAGACCTAAGCCTTACCAATAGGCCTATTTACACTTTGTCAACCAAAAGATGATAAGTTGCACTTTCAATGAATTCCTATATCATTAACACATCTTATCTACCCCCATATGAATCACACAACACACTAGAGCGCCTTGATAAGGTTAGAAATTGGAATGACATCTCATTTGGTGTTGGGTTTGCATGCTTTCCTACTAGGTCTACTTGTAGACCTTCTTGTCCAATATCATTCGAACCTTCTAATATGGTTTCTTATGCTCTCCCATGTGTTACCCCACTATTCCAACCTTTCCAACTAATTAGATTGACATTTGGTTTAGTATCTAACACTTTTCATAAAAAATATCATTCTTGTGCATGAAGAGACTACCCCTACTCTAAGATAGAACATAGATTAATAGCATGATATTTTTTGGAAAAGTGAATATTTTTTGAGCTCCAAAATGTCCTAATGACCAACTATATAAAAGGATTTTATTTTTTGCATTTTTTTATTCAAATATCCTTATAGATGCTACCTCCACAAAAATTTCATGCTCATAAGTTGCCAAAACATGGTTCTCATCTCCATTTTAAGCTCATGGATATTTTGGAGCTATCTTAAACCCCTATTATTAGTGAAAACACTTGTTTCCCCTTTGAGCCAAAGGTCTCCTAACCTGCTTGTATGGACTAAGACATACCTTGTATGGGTAAAAATGTCATTGGGCATGTTGTGAGTGTTCTAGACATGAGATTACCTTAATTTGATGCTAATGAAGCCTCTTTAATTATTTTAACCTTTCTCCTCCTTTGCTCCATAATCATAATTTTAATCCTTCACCTTTCACTCTTGTCACTGCCTATAGGTCTAAGATAACCTTAATGAGCACATGAGAATTAGTTAAGGATCATGGTAATGAATTTTAGGAGGGTAATTTGATCCATTTAATAGACTTAAACCTTCACTCTTCCTATCTAATGTCCTCATGCTCCTTATATGCTCACGTGAATTGACTATGTTCACACTTTCCTATAGGATTGTAAGTGGATACTTTGCCCTACCTATAGGTTTTCAAGGTAGGTATTTAACCTAAAAATTGTATACAACCCATTAATTATCTTATTAGCATCATATTGAATCATTCGACTGACTTTTATGCTTGATTTGATCACAAAATACCACCTTATCATTGACTAATACCAATTTCCTAATAATTCTCATTGTAGGTGCATAATCCAAGCCTACAAGTTATTCAAGAATCATTTGGAGTATGATATGAGTCTATGGGATTGTTGAGATTAAATTTAGATTTATATTATTTAAAATAGGACCTAGTTCCTTCTTAAGAACCCTTATCACCAACTCTTGATGCCACTCATTGAAACATTGCCTTCACTATATACTCTACGTTGTGTATGGATAGGGGATAGGCCCAAAAGGTCATTTCATGAAATAGGATTATTATTCATGACCTAATTACTCAAGACTCATTCTTGAATTATATATAATTATTTAACCTTACAAGAGTAGTTATAGGACATTCCAAATGCATTGTAGTGTGAATGTTCAAGAATCCTATAGATATCACTATTAACTTTCAACGGGTTTCTTAACAACTTTGAGGAGTTCAAATTTCACCTTCCACTTACCCTTGGGCTCCCAAAATTAACATAGTTAATCTCGGTGAAAATGGATACAAGGCCAAAACAACAAAATTTATGAAAAATTCTTCCACCATGGAAAATATTAATACATAAAAAATTTAGAACCTTTGTTTTCCACATTTGGGGACTGAGAGCCCAAAATGGAGATGACCTTTCTTAAAGTGAAAAATTGCTTGTATATCATCCTAGGTCTTCATGACATAAAAATAATGAAACTTGGGGTATTTTAATCTAAAAATTTATCCCACCATGTCCTTCAAACTTTCTCACTTCCATACAACTTCTTGAACCAAAACACAAACTTGACTGAAAGTGATAAGGTAACAAAACAAGGTAAAGATGGACCATTTGGCTTTGGAAGGGTGCTAGTTGGACTTCCCACAAGATTATTACATGAAATATATATTTATACATGAAAATAAAGCACATTATCACCACCAATAAACTCCTTAGATTTTGGAAAACCATAGGTCCTACACCCAACTTTTCAAACTTCAAGAAACAAGCACCATTTGAAATCTCCTTTAAAAATAATGATAAGTGAAGTGTTAGATGTTGAAAATATAATTTAAAAATATTTATTCCTACCAGATAGCATACCATAAATATAAAAAATCTCCATGGACCTCTAAAAACAAGAAATAGATGCATAAATATACCCCTCTTGGATGTAATTCTATAAAAGGCTACCTAGATTGTTAACGTTTGTTCATAAAGTAGGAGGTACTAAAAAAGAATTTATTGATATAAAAATGACTTTAAATTGTATTTAAATACAATTGTATAATCAATCCTCCCAATTCTACTTGTACCTTCTATACCAGGTGCTTGAAGTTGACTTTCTTTTGCATGCCAAGAGGAAAAAGAAGAAAAATGAGTTCTAAATGCATTTTTTTCATTATCCTTGAATTTAAAATAAGTAAATGAGTGTGGGGAGATGAAGATACACTCCACCCATGTTTTTAGTTTAAGATTAGATCATGGGGACCATACAAGTGTTGAAGAGGGCCCTAAAACAAGGGAAAACTTCCCTTTTCTAACTATAACTGAATCTTGAACTATCACAAACTTGAATATAATATCATTTCACCTTTAACACATTTACCATAGATTGATGACAAGGTGATCACTTTATCCATCCATACAAGTCCTCTTTCTTAGCTCAAAAGTGTGCCCACAAGACATTTTTTGCATATTCAATATGGTAAATACAATTATATGACTTAGAAAGGTCCTAAATCACATTTAAAACCATATTGGGACTAAGACAATGTATTTTATGTCTTTGACCATGTTTAGCCCTATTTGACTAGGGTTTACTCTCATTAACTTAACTAGTACAAAGGGCTAGACTTTAGACCAAAGCTAAGCTAGGGATAAGTGAACATCTAGATCAAAATACATCCTTAAGAACATGAATAAAATTTTAAAAAGTTAAAAAAAAATGGGGGGTTGACTCAAATTTGACCAAAGGTCAAATTTGGTAAATAGGTACCCCAATCGAGACTACCCAAAAAGGGAAAGACATTTTGACTAATAGGATGGAAAGGAACATATTATAACTAGAGAATATTAACTCTAAGGTTCACCAAGTAGGGATGGCCCTTACCAAACTCATTCAGGACTGGAGCTCTTTGTATAAACAAGCTAATTTCATGGTTCAATCTACCCAAACTGCCTAATCTCCTACCATTCAGTTTCCTAAATCTTTAAGATCCCCCCTCTAGGCTCCCCCAAGGGGTTCCCCTCAAATCAATCTTCCTTTAAGGTTAAAGGAAAAAAATAATCCTTGTATGCTCTTCCCTAGTGAAGATACTAAAGGCCCCAAGAACTGCAATCAAGCAAAGGTTTCCAAGGTAAAATAAAACATCCTGACGAATATCCCTGAAGGTGTTGAAGACCCATCAGAGGGGATTTCCTCCTAAGTTTGTTTCTAGTTTTCTAAGTTTTTGGTTCTTGATTTAGTCTTATAGTTTTTTATTGTTTTGGTTACTCAATGTTATTTTGGCCTATTTAAACTTTTTGCACTACATTTTGGTGGTTTCAAAATCCCTGTAAAGCTTGGTTTTTACCTTATCAAATAAAAAAAGGTTTATTTTTTGTTAAAATGTTATAATTTTTTTTTTAATTTTATATATTTACATATGTTTATGTAAAATGAAGGTTTATAAATTATGTATAATATTAAAAAAAATTGAAAGGGTTGTCATTAGATTGATGAAAATAATAATTGTTTATATCCATCTACCAAGGTACAAATATTTCTAGATATTTGACATGAAATGTCAAATGATTAAGACTAAGATAAAACCATGAGTGATTTTGATGGTGTGGATGCCTTTTTATAATAATTGTTTAACCAAAGAATTTGCTAATTTAAATGTGTAACTATTCAATATTATAATCAACTATATATTTACTCCAAAATATTGATATAGATATTGACATTATATATAATTCAATGATTTCTTATATTTTTTATACATTCAATCCAAAAATAATAAAATAAAATAAAACAATTTTTTTATTCATTTCTTATTATATTTAAAATATGCATAAGAAATTTAAGTTATAATTACATAAAGTAAGTGGAAAGTAAAGAATAAAATAAAACTAAAAGGCTTGTTATTTTTGAATAATATTTCAAATAAAAGTTTATAAATTATTTATATTAGGTTCATGAAGTAGTGAAAAACATGGATATAAAAGAAAACTAGGATTTAAGTATTTAATTTTATCAAAATTTCATTTTTTAAAAAAAAAAACATTCAATCACTTTTGAAGAAAAGGAGTGAAAATAAGGAAATAAGTCTTCAATAAATTGTCTATCTACATAATACATATACTTATCATATGTTTTATGATTTTTTTAAATTTTTTATTAAAATTTTAAAGTACTAAAAATGTACCAAATTATTTTTTGATCTTTTAAGACTAGTGAGTGTTTGTGTTCATATAGTGAAAAAAAAATACTCTTTCAAATTTTAATATTTTAGGTAGATTGTTAGTGTTTCCTTCATACATTTTAATGTTTAAATTAAATTATAGTTTTATTCTTTCAAAAAATTTAAAATCTTAAATAAATTAAGTATTTTTTATAATAAAATTGAAATTTTTAATTTATAAAAACTTATTTTATTAAAATAAATTATATATAATTAACATTCTATATATTAGTTTATAATAAATTATAAATAAATTAGACATTTAAAATTATAAATATTAGTTTCAAATGAATTAAATTTACTTTGTAAAATGTTTTATAGATTTAAAATAATTATACTAAGTTTCTCATAGTAAATTAAACACTATATTAAGGGTTTTAATTTTTTTTTGTTATAGTTTATTAATTATGGATCATGGGAAAGAGGCATTCACATCCCTTTAGTAGTTCTTTGAGTTAGATCATGATGGAATTATAAGAAAGAGGTCATCAGTTTTCAAAGAGTAATCATTGGTTCTACCCATGTATTTTTATTTCAAGTTGTGTGGGTCTTCGAGTATATTCTGGCTATAAGAACACATTCTTACAAAGAGTTGATATCACCTTATCTATTTCTATTTTATACTCCAAATTATCTAAGATGGGATGGGATATTTTGAGGGTTTGAACCCATTATTATAGACTATGTTAAGGATAAAATGGAGTTATGGAAAATCTTATAGATATGAGGTTTGGACAACCTCATGTAGAGGGTGGAGGGGCATGACAAGTTTGTTTTTTATTCTTTTGTAAAGAATTGGGGTTATAGGATTATGGTTTTCAATGGAGTATCAATGGATATTATTGAGGAACTCATAGCTCAAGTAATAAGGTTAATAATTAAGGGTACCAAAGTTTTCAAATTAGGTAGAGACTTCAAAAAAGAGGGATAATTTTTTCTAAGATGGGGAAGGTATAGTTCCCTTGTAAAATGGATTTTATAGGGAGGAGCTCCCTCACCCATTCTATGAAGTTGTGAAAAAAATTATGCTTTATATAACTTTGGAAGGTAGGAAAAATGTATTGTACTACTCTCATTTCATTTTCATTAACTACTTTCACCAAAACATCCTCTTAAGACTTCCCTTTTATATCTCAAATTCCCTTGAAAGATATGTTTTAAAGGTGAAAATGGAAATAATAAGCAATCACCTACAACAAACTATAATATTCATGATCTATAAATACTTTAAGGTCATGTATAAGGTAGTTCTGAGTTTCCCCACATTACTGGTTCATAATTTATTTTTGGGTGGTTTTAAGCATAAAATAAGAAGTGCCTTAAAGGGGAAGAGGTGAAGTAATAAAGGTGACGGTATGTTGACCATTAGAAGCAACTCTAGGAATATTCAAGTATATTTTTAGTATGGTGTTGAAGAAATGACTACTTAAGTTCTTCATTGGTTAAATTCACTGGTCTATGAGTAATGTAAAAACTAGACGAGGGGGAAATGAAGGAACTAGCAAAAGCTTATGAATTACATTCTCAACTTGTAGTAGACCTCCATGTAGGCAAAATGAATAATTCAATTTGGTGGTTATATCATTGAAGGTTATAAGTAAGGTAACTAATCTTATGGATGAACATAATCTCTAAAAATACATTATGATATGGTTTATGAGTGAGAATTCTTACCTAAAGTATCATGCTAGAACAATCTTCTAGGAAAATAAGTCAAATGACCCCCAAAATAAATTTGAGTGTCACTTTGTTTTGAGTAAATAATAGGATAATGAATAGAGTCCACTACATGTAACATAGTTTTGTATGACATATCACAATCCCCATAACAAAATTTACATGCATGAAAACCTTAATTAGGGTAATTACCCCTAGAAAATTCTATGATAAATATTATTTCCCTAGGAAATCTACATGCAATTTAGGGCATATAGATATACAGTCTATAATGATAAGATCTGAATGAAGTGTAAGGAGACAGACACCTTCCCACTTGGACCACATATTTGTCATTATCCTATCTAAGATAATGAAATCTATGTAATTCAGGGTATAATTTGGGGTAGCTTAAGTACCCCTTATTCATACTTTAGATTCTTAGGTGAAAATGGAAATAATAAGCAATCACCTACACCAAACTATAATATTAATGATATATAAATACTTAAAGGTCATGTATAGGGTAGTTATAAGCTTCCACACACTACTAGTTTATGATTTATGTTTAGGTGGTTTTAAATTTAAAATAAGAAGTGCCTCAAAGGGGAAGAGGTGAAGTACTACAGGTGATGGTATGTTGACCATTCGAAGAAACTCTAGGAATCTTCAAGTGGATTTTAAGTATGGCGGTGAAGAAATGACTACATAATTTCTTCATTTTTTACATTCATTGGTTTATGAGTAATGTAAAGAGAAAATGAGAGGGAAACAAAGGAACTAGCAAAAGCTTATGATGTAGATTCTCAACCTATAGTGGACCTCCATGCAGGCAAAATGAGTAATTTAATTAGGTAGTTAAATCATTTAAGGTTGAAATTAAGGTATCTAATGTTAAGTAAGAACATAATCTCCAAAAATACATTATGATATGGTTTATGAGTTACCATTCTTACCTAAAGTACCAGGTTGAAACCATATTCTAGGTAAATAAGTGAAATGACCCCCAAAATAAATTTTAGTGTCACATTATTCAAAGTAACCAAAAAAATAATAAATAGAGTCCACTAAACTTAACTTAGTTTTACATGACATACCATAATTTGCATAACCAAATTTGCATACATGAAACTCTTAATTAGGGTAATTACCCATAGAAGATTATATGGGAAAGATTATTTCCATAGGAAATCTACATGCAAATCAAGGTGTATTGATATATGGTCTATGCCAATAAGATATAAAGTGTATGTAGATAGACACCTTACCACTAGGACCACATAGGTTTCATTATCCTATCCAAGAGAATCACATCTATGTAATTAAGGGTATAAGTTGGGGTAACTTATCTACCCCTTCTTCATACTTGTGATGATTAGGTTATTGAGGATATATGAATGTTATGAATATGTTAAACATCTAGGGAATTATTTACTATTCTTGAGTTCATGATTTGAAAAGTTATTTTATAATCCATGATTCATAATATATAAGTAACATTATCCTATTTGACCAGTAAACAAATTTCAATTATACTTATAAATCCCTAAAATTTTAGTAAGAGTTTTATTAATTTTTTTTAAGTAAAGAGACCATTGTAGTATTATCCATATTGAGATCATTATACCATGATATAAAAGATTTTATGGGTCCTCATACTACATTCTCCCACTTATCATTTTACAAAAAATATTTTACCATTGTGATTTAATTAAGTTATCAAGATTTTTTTCAAGCATCAGTGTCTTCACACAAGTGAACATCATTCCATTAATGAATACTCCTTAACTTGTTCTCATATTAACCCAATACCATATTTTAGGTAAGTATTTATATTTTAAATCTCCAAAGTACTATTTACTTGTCACTTGGTTGTTATTATAAGAACCAATTATAGTGTAGGATTAAATATAAACCAATAATAAAAGTACATCATTTAAGCTTAATCCATATGATTATAAATTATTTGTTTTATTCATTAGTTTCCACAATTCACATTTCTAATAACATCAAAACCATTTATACTAACAATACTTTGTAATTCTTTATCATATTTAACTCATAATACTAGATAATCATTTTCCACTTTTTAAGCCAATGCATACCTATACAAAACTAGATTTTAATCCACTATTTAAAACTATTATTGTTTTTTATCGTAATCTTATATTATTCTAATTATTTAACTAATTTTTTTCAAGGATAACAATATTTTTGCATGTTCTAGTAATCAAATTAATTAATCCTTTGAAGTAACTACAACTTATAAAATGGAAAACAACCTTCTTAAATGTAACTTGAGCCCTAATGACGTCATGGTATCGATTTATAACTATTACTCATTTATGGACATCCAATTTAAATAGTTATGAATTATAATTTAATAATAAAAATAATCTCTTCAATTAATAATGAATTTACTCCCTTAAATAGATCGTATGAAATATTCAATCAAACATAGTTTCAAATACATCGCTTGATGAGTCTAATATATGACTCATTATAAACATGTATTATCTCCTCTAAAATTACTAATCTTCCATTGGGGGTTGAGTTTTCCATGTATCTTTAGGAGTTATAACTAGTTTAAAGTAGAATATAAGTACTTAATTTTACTTAGTATATGTGAGTCTTAGTTCCTATTGTTGACATTTTTTTTTCTAACTCTTTACATGTTTTAGACCTCTAATTTTGTGTATATAGGTAATATAACATGATAAAATAAATGATAGTAAGTGTTGGTATGATTCGATTACCTTAGAAGAAGATTCTAGTAGAAGATCCATCATTTTGGTATAGCTATAGACTTCACCAATCCTAGATATGGACTTCAATAGACAATGCTATGGATTTTGATAAAATTAATATAAAATCTCTTGGGAAGCTTTTCAAGTGCATTTTGGGATACCTCAGAGTATTTATTATTTATAGTATTTCTCTCTATATACATATATCTATATATACACACTTTACTTTTAGAGAGAAAATGGTCTCAACTCAAAACTTTACTTTGCCAAAAATAATATTTCACATGTCAAAAAATGAATTTAAGAGAAGATGTATAAAACTAAAGAAAAATGATTCTTTAAATATAAAATGAACTTATTATTATGGCAATGATCATGCTTATACAATAGTATAAAAAAGATTGAATTCTCATGTCTTCAAAATTTAAAAATTATCTTAAATTGATGCATTTTAATTTGAAAGTAAAATAGTTTATAACTTACATAGAATTTATGGTTTCAAGTAAATATGATCACAATATTGATTATCAAACTAAATTTCAAACCTATATCCATAATAAAATAATTTACAAACTATAAACTCAACTTATATGCATCTTATTTATGTAGAGGAAATGATGTAATTGAAAGAATTCAAAACATGAAATGATTTCATGACATTTCATGGCTTTAATTATTTGTCTTTATTCCCATTATTTGATCTATGATAGCCTTATTAAAACAAATCCTCTACCCTTTCTTGACACCCTAGATTATTTTTGCCTTCAAAAATTTTTAAGTCTTATTTTTTTCATAACCTTCTTTCTTATGTTCTTGACATCTCAACATCACTTCATCATATACCTCATACATAATTATCAAAGTCTCACTCACCCTTTTCTCACACTTGGCTCTCTCTTTAATTTAATTACTTAGGCCTAAAAGTATAAAATAGTGATCTATAGCTCCCGACTCCCTAACTGATCCTCATATGATCATTTATCTATATATTATGACCCATTTACATATCCAAATAAATAAAATAAAACTTGAGCAAGAACTCTCAATAAATCTCCTTTTCTCTCTCTTTAGGTTTCTTAGCTTGTGGCCCTTTTTAATCACAAACCTCATAGTTATGACCAATCCAAAATTAATATATATAATATAAATATATATTTAGTTACCCATTTATCTCTTACATCTCTCAACAAAATTTTATCTCATATCTCCTAAGGTAAGTATATTTTCTTGTACCTTCCTCCTAATTAGGCCTCTATTAGGCCTAGTTCAAGGCCACATCATGTTTTCCATAAAAATACATATTGTAACATATTAAAAACACCATAATATATTATATTATGTTAAATTATAATGTATTACCAAATTTTAAGGTTTTTGGATAGGTAAAAAGAGAATTATGTAAATTTCCTTATAAAACCCTAGGTCTTGTTCTCCACAAGCCTGTGCAAGGCCGAGAGTGAATAAAAGGTAAATTTTGAGACCCTTAAAACACTTAAAAAACCTATACCATGTCTTCCAAAGCTCTCTTCAACTCTTTAAGCCATTAATTATGTTAATATAACCTCCAAACCTCTCCAACAATCCAAAATATAGGTTTTTGTCTTTTTTTATTATTGTGTTTACAAACTAAGTGGTATTGAGAAATTAAATTAATTTAAAATAATATAAAAAGGATATAAATATTTTATATTGTCCAATAAATATTATTTTAACTCCTCTAATTTCTAACCATTTATAATCAATCCTCATAAGGATTCAATCAACCAGTACATAAAATTTTATGTGAAGAAACATGACTGTGTACAAGTTCATTAAATATTAATATTAAAAATGAAATATTGATATAAAAATGTATTTTTTTAATAAACTAAAAATATCCACTAATTTTATAACCCTAACCATTCAATAATCAAATAGACAAATCCTCAAAACTACATCACCTGCTTACTCTTATTGACTGTGCACAACCCAAAATAGCTCGTCAACAAACTATGCGCACAATATTGAAATAATTTAAAATATTTTGATATATAAACTAATAAATAAAAATATAAATGTATAATCAACACCCAAACAATAATTATTCCTAAATTATAAAACCAATAATAAATAAATGACAATATACCAACCTCTCTTTTCTCTTATTATTAGACTATAACACAAAACAAAGATGTCTCATAGTTTGGATTTTATCACCAAATTATATATTAGTGTCAATAACACATTATTGTTTTAAATAGGAAACAATAAAATATATTTAAACTCACCTATAATTAATTCAAAGCCTTCCTTTATTGATTGATCACTTTCGTACCATTTACAAAATTAACAAGACAGATAGGGTTCTTTGAAAGCTTGATCTCTCTTTATTTTATCATTTATCTACTTTTGTATCCTTAGAAAATATAATCATATAATACTATAATATAATCACACACTCACCTATATTATCACTCAATAATTATTATTATACTAAACATGAAAACCAACCTCCTATTCTTGCCATCTCATGTTTAAGGGTAGATACATTTTCTTGTTTTATTGATTTGCATTATTTTATTTATGACTTTTAAATTTAATTACCTATTTAACACATTATATTCCAATATAATATCCATACAAAAATTATCCAACCTCTATAATTTTCAACACATCACTGAACACCATTCAAGGCCTAGGTAAGAATTCAAAATTTCAAATTGGCATATTGGCAGGAAACTAAATAGGAGAAAATGATAAAAAATAAAAATACATATACTAACTCAAAAATTAACCAATGGTTTATATAATACCACTCAAACCTAAAATAAACTATAAATTAATACAATGAGTCACTTAAATATATTTACATTCTTGATTGTTTATGATGCTCTACATCAAACTCCCCAAGTGGGAGAAATTTGAGTTCTTACTCAAATGTGCTTGGTCCATTTTTTTTAATTATTTAAAATTATTCCTATAATTTTATTCTAATATACTCTTTATTTGACTCCTCTTGTATTTTTTCTTTCTTCTCAACTGATTCTTATTTCTTTATCCTCTTGCCTTGTTTTGCTTCCTTGTAAGCTCGTCTTCTACCTCTATGAAGAACTTGAACTATTGTAATTTCATATTCACCTCATCATATATTTTTTATATCTTTGATTTATATTCATTACACTTTTCCTCAATTATTTTCTCCTCATTCCTCACTTTCATTTCTATTCCACAACTTCCTTCTTCATTGTTAATGGTTTGTTCAAGTACTTCTAGTTGGTCTATCTTCTCATTTACTTTCCAAAACATCATGGTTGAGTTACTACACATTTGGACACCATATTGGTAGCCTTTATCATCTAAAAATTAATTATTTTTATACCTTACATTTTATTCATTCACTTCCTCAATTATACCCTTGATTTTCTCTTCACATTCTTGTTTGTCATTAATTGGTAAATCCATTTCCTCTTCTTTTATTGGCTACAACTTGACTTGTTCATATAATATATTCATATGTAACTCTTATAATCATTTTTTTTTACCCTCTTATATCATATTCATCTTCTTAGTATCATCATTTGGATCCTCTTTTGCACTAGCCACTATCTATTCATACCATTCATTTATCTCCTTCTTCTTGGTTTACTTCCAGATCTCAAAGTTATTTTAATCCTTATAATAATGAAACATTCTTTCATTTTATTCACTTGATAACATACAAAAATAATTAGTTATAAAACCTAGAGGCTCATATACCTTTCTTGGTCCTTTAAACATTGGTAATATTTCTTATAGTTACTCCTCATCTTGTGCTTCATCCTCTTCCTCTTTAACAAGAATTGATCCTTATTATAAATAAGAGATAGACAACTCTTAAACATCCTTCATGATCAATTCATATTCTACAAGGTGTTGATTACCTTATTTTCCATGCATACCAACATACTCACTCATCTAAAATTTCTCAATTTCTCTTCAATTTCTTAAAGATCCACCTTTTCTTTTATTTATCTTCCCTCATGTTTCTCCTCTTTCCTTTCTCAATAAGTAGCCTTATAGGCCACTTAAATTTATTATTTTCCATAATCCAACCATATTTGTTTTATTATTTCTACATTTGGCCTATCATGAGCATCACCTTATTCATGTTTATAGACTCTCCCTCAAATATTTCACTTCCTATTCAAGCTCTAACCCTTTCTTTATATTATGGTGGTACTCTAATTCAGCCATGTCCTTCTTCTCCTTTTCCTTCTCAACCTTCATCTTCACTTGTCCAAGTCTTTTTTCACCTTAGAACTCTTTTTTCCAAGTTTTTCTCACCTTGGAACTATGAATCTCAATTGGAGTCTCTCTCTCTATTCGCTTCTTGATATTTTTATAGCTTTATTATAAGGGCTTCTCTACCATAATATTTATACTCTTTTATTTTCTCACTATACTTCTGAAATCTTCATTGGAACCTTACATAACAACCTATAACATCTATTTTTCATAAACTTCATGTAATATAAATTATAATAAAATTTCCAAGAGATTACCTACTTTGATAGCACTTGATTTATAGGAAATCAAACACTTGAAAGAATTTAAAACATGCACTAATTTCATGCCATTACTTGGCTCTAACTATCTTTATTTAATCCCTTTATTTGATCTCTTATAGCCTTATTAATACAAATCCTTTGCCCCTTATTGAAACTTAGATTACTTTTGCCTTCAGTAGGTTTTAATTTTTAGTGTTTTCATAACATTCTTTCCTATGTTCTTAACATCTCAACATCACTTCATCATACCCCTCATACATAATGATCAAAGCCTCACTCACCCTTTTCTCACACTTGGATCTTTCTTTGATGTAGATACTTAGGCCTAAAATATTAAAACAAGGAAATATGGGTCTTGAATCCTAAAATGAGACTCATATGATCATTCATTTGTTTATTATGCCCCATTTCCATATCCAATCAAATAACATAAACTTTGATCAAGAAATCTCATTTAATCTCCTTTTCTCTCTTTAGGTCTCTTATCTCATAACCCTCCTTAAGCAAAAGCCTCATAGATTTTACCAATAAAAAATTTATGTAGATAATATAAAGATATATTTGGTCACCTGTTAATCCCTTACAACTCTCCACAAAATTTTATCTCACAAGTCCTAAGATAAGTATCTTTTCGTGCACCTTCTTCCTTCTAATTAGGTCTCTATTAAGCCTAATTAAAGAAAACATCAAGTTTTCCATAAAAATGCATACTATATAATACTAAAAATATTATTACGTAATATATCATGTCTAATTATAATTTAGTACCAAATTTTATGATCTTTGGCTAGGTAAAAAGAGAGTTATGTAAATTTCATTCTAAAACCCTATGTCTTGGTCTCCATAGGCCTATATAGGCTGAGAGTGAATAAATAGGTAAAATTTTAAATATAAGACCTTTAAAACACTTAAAAAACATTAACCGTATCTTTATAACCTATATTAAACTCTTTAAACCATTTATTTTACGTATTTAACCTCCAAACCTCTCTACCAATCCAAAATATAGGGATTTGTGTTCTTTCTAGGATTATTTATATAGACTACATGGTATTGATCACTTAAATGAATTTAAAATACTCTAAAATGTATTTTAATATTTCTTAGGGTCTAACCAAGGTTAATAAAAGTCATCCTATTTCTAAAAATTCACCATCAAACCTCATAATGATTCAATCAACCATTAAATAGAAATATGGGTGAAGAAACATGAATGTGTGTAAAGGTTCATTAAATATTGATCTTAAAAAGGATATGTGAAGATATAAAAGGTTTTTTTTAATTACCTAAAAAACTGCTCTAGTTTTATAATGCCAACCATTTATTAATCACATAGACAAGTCCTCAAAACTACATCATCCACTTACTCTTATTGACTGTGCATAAGCCAACATGGCTCCTCAAGAGAATTTATACATAATACTGAAATAATTAAAAAGATTTTGATCTCAAAAATAATAAATAATCATCCAAATACATCATATATTCCCAAAAAATACTTACTCATATATTATAGAACCAACAATAACCAAATGACAGTCCACCAACCTCTCTTTTCTCTTCTTATAGTGCTGTAACACAGATTAGAGATGCCTCACAATTTCAATTTTATCATTAACTTAAATATTAGTTTCAATGAGACATTATTATTTAAAATAATCAATGATAAATTATATTTGAACTCAATATTCATTCATTTAAATCTTTCCTTTAATGAATTATCACATTCATATACAAAAACCATTTACAAACTTGACAAGGCAAATAGGGTTATTTGAAAGCTTGATTTCTATTTATTTTCTTAGCTATCTACCCGTGTATCCTTCAAAATTATAATCCTCTACTAACCTAATCTATTAAATCACTCTCTTCAACTAGCATTCAATGCTTCTTATTATACTAAACATGCAAACCAACCACCTATTCTTGTCATCACATATTGAAGGGTAATTACATTTTCTTCTTTTCTTGATTTACATTATTTTGTTTATGACTTCTGCATTGAATTACATCTTTCACACAATCTATGTCATTATAGGACCCATAAAACATTCTCCAAACTTTATAATTTTAAAAACATCACTAAACACCATTCAAAAAATAGGTAAGAATTTAAATTTGGATTTTGGCTGAAAACTCAATAGGGAAAAATAACAAACAATATAAAGACATATACTAAATCAAACATTACCCAAGGGAATCTATAAGACAACTCACACCTAAAACAAACTATAAATGACTAAAATTGGGCACTTAAATATATTTACATTCTTGATTCTTTGTGATGCCCTACATCACTTGTTAGCATTGTTTACGTTCTACATAACTAATCATGAGTTTACCAATTTACTCAATGAACTATCAACATTATAATGAGAGTATTAAAATATATATTTTAACTTAAATTAGTAATCTATTTAAAAAATTTATTCATTCGAAGCATAAAAATTATACCAGTCAATACTATCATGGAAGGGGTGCAATTAAATAACTGACTGAGTTCATATAATAGTAGTACAATACAATCATCAACTTCAATTATTAAATAAAATAATGTTTCCACATTTATAAAACATACTAAAATTACATAATACAGTGAATCATCTATAATATAAAATAAGTAACTAACTAAACCATAGCCAAAATAGCCTCTCCTTAAGAACCATCCAACTTTAATCATCATATGAGCCCCCTAGTAGGTAGCCCTTATCACCCTCAACCATTAGAATAGTAGTGGATACTAACTTTAAGGTCTTAAATGATGACTACATGAGAAATAAGGAATATAAAGTCCATTAATAAAAATTTTAGTAGTTAATAGATAATAAACTGATCACAAGATTAAAAATTGACTTAAAAGATAATCACCATAAGGCATACAAATATTAGAAACTTCTATAGTAATCTAAAGGTTTATTGTCAATGATTACATACCCAATTAAACATGTTAAGCCTTCATCATTTATTATAGCTATGCCAATGGTCAAATAACACAATCCAACAACCATAGTGAGTTAAAAATCATCACCTATAGTCATGATGAAAAATACAACACTCGCATGCAGATGGTATTCAAAACTAGTTAAATAAATCACACAAAAATTTAAACAACTCATTCCTTCACCATGTAACCAAGTATAATTATTTAATCACTTGAAAAAATTGTTCAAAGTGATGAAATTAGTATAACTGAACTTCATATGATGATATTTATTTCTTAAAATAAATTGTAGGTAAATTATAATACCAAGGTTATAAATGTCTTGGTCAAAGTTTCAATATCATAAACCCATTTGTGTCAAAACTCAGGGTACCAGATTAAATTTTATATGAAATAGAATATCAACCATGCAAGTTAAATTCACCCAAAATGGCATCATATTAAGCTAGGTTTTTAATCCAAATTTAACTATTCAACCCAACCATTTTAATAGGAAAAATAGATAAAACTAAGAAAACATCATGAGTAGATGACAAAATAAAAACCAAAAAATTAATACACAAATTTTACCCAAAATGGCCTTAGTACTAAAACCCCAATTAGAGTCACAAAAGTTCATAAGAAAATAGCAATATAAAACCCAAAAAAATATAGTAGCAAGCCTATACAAAAATGGACATAGTAATAAAATCCTCCACTCCAAAACCCAAAACATTTTGTTCGATTCTAATGCCAAAATAGCCAAGAAAAAATATAGGTAATAAAATATTTAATCTGCCCATATTCCTAGCAAGAACTTATATAAAAAATAGAGATTCAATGTTAGGATTCAAACCTATAATTTTAAAATAGCTTGGTAACCCAAAATAAATACAATCTATATTCCAATGGTATTATTTTACATCAATTTAATTAATTTGGGGTGTTTTCAGGTTCATCAGGAAGTATTATGACATCCTCATGACCTTAAAATAATTTATTTTGCTTGAAAATACAAAACAATATTCTTTTTTATTTTTTCCAAATTTAAAACAACACTGACTTAGAAATCAAAATGCCTTCCAAGAATTGTATAAATTTTCTTTCTTACTTTCCTAAAAGATTGCTTGTTTTACACCATGCCTAGCCTCATATTCTAGCTAAGCCAAAAACTTCTCTCTTCTCCATCCTCTCTCTTGATAGGTGTTTTAAGCCCATCTACTAGGTTGATGCCATTCTTATTCCCTCCTAAGGTTTATTATCTTCCCCCATATTTTATCCTACACCTCTCTCCTCAAGTACCCTTAAAAAAAACAAAAAATAATAATGTTCTGGACAAATATCGAAATCCCCAAAATGTGCCAAGATAAAGTCATCAAATAATTTGTTCCATCGACCAATATTTTTGTCATATTAGCTTTTGTTTTGGAATCAAAATGTACACACCCCCTAGATGGGTTAAAATTACAAAATTGAATCTTTAACAAAGCATTTAATTAGGTTCTCTTACTTTGGAATTAAATAATAGAAATAGGATCAAATAAAATAAATAAGGGGGATTTAAGACAATAATATAAATAATAATAACCTTACATGTTAAAAACACCAGAAAAACTAATAAAAATATTAATAAAATGAAACAAGTAGGCAAGTTCATAGAAAATCAAGCATGATCTCAAGTAGGATGAATAAAAATAGAAATAATAAATAATAAAAGATGATGACAAGTGACAAAAAATCATAAATGACAAACTATTTCTACATAATAGATTATTCATTATATCCCTTTTACCTGTGTTAGTGTCACCCAACTACTCAAAGCCTTGATTTGTTGTTTCCATAATCATCATAAACCATCGTTAGTCTAGCTCATGTACCTATAAATACATACATAAATGGGTATTAATGACACTTGAATGACATAAACAGGCATAATAATATTATTAAACTAAATAGTATAAAGTATAATAACTAATTAAAGATAATGATGTAACCAAGATAACCAAATCACCTTATTATAACATAACTATAAGTATAAGTATCAAATAAACATGATATGAATCAAATTATCACATAAATAGTAAAATATCATCAAAATAATAGTTTTAAAAGTATAGTTAACAATATAAAATTATATTTAAAAAACATACAATATTCTATAAATATGTATGTAAGATGGATTAAAACATCCTCCTCCCTTTAATGAAGATCCATTTGAGTGATATATCAAAATAATCAGGGATAGTGATATCTAAATAGTTTTGTATATTCCCAAGTGGAACTCATTATACTTAGTGGGTAACATTGTATCAAATTTTCTAAATTTATTTGTTTATTAGTTTAATGTTATGATGACATGGGGTTTTGATTAGGTTTAGCTACATTTTTTCCTCTTCTGTAACCTACAAATTTTTTAGATATAATACATGAGATGGATGAGATACACATTTCATTAATAAGGAGATATGAAAAACGTCATGAATTCTTGATAGAGAATGAGGTAAATCCAACTGGTAAGTAATAATTTTGATCTTGTCTACAATATTAAATGGGACAATAAAGCGAGGAGCCAGCTTTAAGATTTTTCCAAACTTGATTGAACTCTTTTGTGGTATTACACACCAAAAAACTTTTTCACCAACAAAAAAATCATGAGGTGTGATTTTTATATTAGAATAAATATTTTATCAATCTACGGTAGGCTTCAAGTTCTGGTATAGTATGGCACTCTGCTCATCATATTCCAATAATAATTTAAGACCATTAATGGCCTAATTTTCTATGTTGTCCTAGCCATGTGGAGTTCTACATTTCTACCCATATAAAGCTTCAAAGGGAGCCATTTTAATTGGATAATGATAAGAGTTTTTGTAAGAAAAACTAACTAAATGGAGATAATCATCGCACTTAGTATATTAATCCATAACATACATGCACATCATGTATTCAACTACCTAGTTTAATTTTTTAGTTTGACCATCCATTTTTGGGTGGTATGAAGAACTGAAATTGAATTAAGTGCCAAAATCTACATTTAAAGTTTGCCAGAACCTAGATGTGAATAACTTATCTCCATAAAAGATAATGGCCTATATCATGTCATGCATTTGAACCACATCTTTCAAATGGTGTTCAATAAAAACAATAGTATCATCAGTCAATTTTATAGTAATAAGGTGTCTAACCTTGGTTGCTTTGTTGATTACCACTAAGATAGTGTCATGTTGGCTATAGTATTTAGGTATCCCAATACTAAAATTAAGTGGATCCAATTCCCATTTTTATCTTGGTATGTTGTTTTGGTATAGAAAACCTATGGGATGGTAGTGTTCATCCTTTACATGCTAACATTCTAAACAACTTACTACAAATTTGGCTAAGTCATGCTTTAGACTAGGCTAGAAGTAAAGACTTTTCAGCTCATATGTCATTTTTGTGACCCCTAGATGGGCAAAATGGGGTATTTCATGCACTTCCTTCAACATAACATTGTAAAGTCTACCTAATTTGAGTACAATTTTTTTATTTTGATGCCTTATAAGGACATCATTTTCAATAAAAAAATCAATAAACTCTTTTACTAAAGGCTCAAAAACTAGTCTTGCACTTACTTCTTGGTAGTTTTTATCAACAAAATATTGTTTTTGGACACCACTTCTAAAATTTCGTTGTAAAATAAATAAGCTAGTAAGATATGTACCTTTACTAAGTGCATCAGCTACACTATTTTCGTTGCACTTCACATAAGATATAGCCATGCCAAAATTGTTGACAAACTCCAAACATCTATGTTGGTGGGTATTCAAATCATATTGTGTGAATAGGTGATCTATGTTATGGTGATTATAATTCACCTTAAAATGTTTTCCTATAAAGAAAATTTTCCACTATTTTAGGATGTGCACTATGGAAGAAAGTTATAAATAATTCATGGGATAGTTATGTTTAGTTTATTTGAGATTATTAGACTCATAATCTAGCATTTTACCTTATTAGGTCAATATGTCATTGATGGATTCATTATAAGAATTAGCCCATACTCAAAATGACCATTTGGGTCAAATATAATTAGAATAGGAGCAATTATCAATAACTATTTTATTTTTTTGAAAGCATCTTCACATTGAGGTGTCCATACAAATTTTATACTTTAATGATGCAAGGACATAATGGAGTTGGCTAGGAGGGAGAGAATTTTCACAAATCATTGATAGTAATTATTCGGGCCAATAAAATAACATACTTTGTGAATGTTAGAAGGATAAGGACACTCCTGAATGGATTGAATCTTTGTTGGGCATACAAAAATTCTATTATTAGAAATCATGTGTCACAAATAATGTATTTTAGTCTGATAGAAGGTGCATTTGGATAGCTCTAAAAAAAGTTTTTGTTGTCTTAACATTCACATAACTAGTCTCAAGTGTTGATCATATTTAGCTTCATTCTTGGAGTAGATGAGAATATAATCTAAGAAAACTAGTATAAATTTATCCAAAAAATCCTTGAAAATGTTTTTCATTTGATTCATAAACAAAACATGTGTGTTTGAGAGGCCAAAAGGAAAAATAATGAATTCAAAATGACCATACCAATTTTTGAAGGCTATTTTGCAAATGCCACCCTCTTTTATCCTTAGTTGATGGTAGTAATAGATTAAATCAAATTTTTAAAATATTGATACATCTTTCATTTGACTAAATAAATCATTGATCTAGGGCAGTGGGTAGTGATTCTTAATCATTACCTTGTTGAGAAATACACAACATTAATGTACCATATTTATTCCTTAAAAATACCACCAAATCACCCTAAGGTGTCACACATGGTTAGATGCTTCCATTATCCAAGAGTTCTTGTAGCTTAACTTTTATTTCTTGCAAACCATCGACATTCATTTTATAAGGGGATTTTGATTCAAGGGTAGTCCTTTGCATAACCTCAATGGAGAAGTCAAATTCATTTTTATGAGAAATATTAAGAAGTTTTTAAGGAAAAAAATTATTAAATTATTTTATAATATAAAAATATAAAGAGGACTATTCTTGTTGCATGGTAAATTCCTAAAGTTGGACTATACAAAGATTACACCCTTTTCTCACAACCCTTTTTAAAAATAGAGATAAAGGAATTTTATGAGTTTTTAACCTATGAAGGCCTTATATTTCTACAAAATTTCCATTTTCATCATCACATTGCATACATTTTTTGAAGTGATCAAGTGTTATATGGTATTTTTGCACTAGATCCATGCCTAGTACAACATTGTAAGACCCTAAGGGTGCCCAAAAAAAATTCACCATAGTTATGAAAATACCAATATCATGTTTATTTTGCTCTAGACATTCCTAAATAGGTACCCTTTTACCAGTAGAAAACATAACTTCCTGACCTTATCCTAATTGAATAAATTTATGCATGCATAAATTTCCTATAACAGGTGTAACAAAGTAATTCATTATACCATAATAAATTAATATATTCACATAATTACGATATATTTTAAATCTTATCTCTATTTTGTAGCCTAAAAATTAGTTTTTTAATTTTTTTATTATTGCATACACTCTATAGTTTATTGTATCTTTGGGTAGTCCATGTGGTAGTGGTTATCAATGCATTCCTAGTACACTACTACCCTTTGAGGAGCCATTGGGATAGGATTTTCACCTATGGCTAACCCATGTTGGTTGTTTTGGTGCTATTATTTCTTAAAATACCCCATTTTTGAGGTGTAGGAGACTTAAAATTCTTTATTTGTCCTTGGAATCAATTGAAATTTTTGTTGTTTCCTTAGATATTATGATTTAGGTCTATTTTCATGAAACTTTTATGTGTAAAATGTAGATTTTTTATTTTTTTTGTTTTAGTTTAAAGTCTTATATCACCCTTTACTAATACTTTTCTTTTTATTCAACCCTATGAGTAGACTCTATGGCAGATTCTAGTGGTTTAGGATTAATCATATTGGTATCATGAATCAATATCTCTTTAACCCTAACTTAAACTTGGTTATTTTTATTTCCTCATCATGAATGTAACCTACATGATGTATCATATTTAAGAACTTTTTTTCATATTAAAAAAATATTCATCTTTTATTACTTTAATATCTATAAATCTATTATTTTCAACTCCTTGAATTTTTCACTCAAATACCTTTTCCAAAATTGAATCTTAGAATTTAGCCAAGTAAGGGCCATATATTGATACCCCTCTAAGGCACATTAGGATGGTTTCACCAGAGGGCAGTAGAATCATTTAACTAGTAGATATCAAGTGTTTCCCTATCATTGGATGGGATGTCATGTAGGTTGAAACATTTTTTCAAATTATGATTCATGCATTAGTTATGTCTCCATATTCCTCACCTAAAATGGTAGGTGGGGGAATATTTTTGACTTATCTAATTATTGCATTTATTATTTTTATTACTACTTCTTGGAGTGCTTTCACATATACTTGAACAACTTCTAATTGTGGAATTTCTCCCTAGCAAGAACCCTCAAGATTATTAAGTCTACATTCTTGATTTTCAATCTTGTCTTGAATGGCATTTAAGGCTATTGATATTCCATGAAGGACTTATTCTTGCTTATCAGTTGGGTTATCCCCAACTAAATTATAATTAAGGGATTCACTATTGTCAATGTCATGGTGGATGAGAGGTTTATTTATATTTTCATTCAATTTTTGGGTGGAATGACCCCAACCTCTACTTCTACTTTTACCTCAACCTTTACCTCTCAATACCAACCTATCAATAACTTTATCATTGTCAACAGATTGTTGATATCTCTAGTCTTAACCATTTTCCTAAGGAGTCATAAAAAGAGTCTCTTATACAATATTATTAGAATTAAACCCTTCTAGAGTCCTAATTAGAATTATATTTATAATTTGATAACATTAGCACAAGATCTGATACTAGGTGAAATGACCCCCCCAAAAAGGAATTGAATGTCACTTTATTCATAATACATAGTAGAATAATGATTAGGGTCCACTACATGTAACTTGGTTTTGCATGACATATCCAAATCCTTATAACCAAATTTATGCACATTCAAACCTTAATTAAGATAATTATCCCTAGTAGATTCTATGGGTAATATTATTTCCCAAGGAAATCTACATTCAATTTAGGCCATATTCATATGCAGTCCATAATGATAAGATCTGAACTTTATTGAGGTAGACATCTTCCCAATAGGACCACCTAGGTGTCCTCATCCTATTCAAGATACTTACATCTATGTAAGTCTGGGTATAGGGCAGGGTAGCTAATCTACCCCTTCTTCATGCTTGTGATGATTTGGTTAATAATGATATTTGAACATTACCAATTTGTTAAACAATTAGGGAATTAGTTATTGTTCCTAAGTTCAAGAGTTGTAACATTATTTTATAAACAATGATTCATAATATAAAAGTCACATTATCCTATTTGACTCAATCAACAATGTTCATTTGACCAGTTAGCAAATGTGAATTATACCTATAAAATCCATGAAATTATAGTAATAATTTAATGGATTTTTATCATTATACCATGATCTATAAATTTTTAGGGGTCATCATACTACATGCTCCCACTTATCATTTTACATTAAAATATTTACTATTGTGATTTAATTAAGTTATCAAGATTCTTATTAAGGATTGATGTCTTCACATAAGTGAGCATCATAATATTGACCAATAATACTCAAATAATTCTTATAGTAATCTAGGACCATCTTCTAGGCAAGTATTTAGAGTTTAAATATGTAAATTACTATGTAAGTATCACTTGGTCATTATTATAATAACCAATTATAGTTTATGATTAAATTTAAACCATTAATAAAAGTACATCACTTAAGATTAATCCATATGATTATAAATCCTTTATTTTATTTATTAGTTTCCAAAATTCATACTTATAAGAACATAAAAACCATTTATACTAATAATATTTTGTAGTTATTTATCATATTCAACTCATAATACTAGATATGATTTTTCCACTTTTTAAGCCAAGGATGCTTGTACAAAACTAGCTTCTAATGTACCACATACAACTATGGTCATTCATTGTCATACTCTTCTAATATTTTAATTATTTAATTAATTAATTTGAAGGATCAAAATATTTATTCCCATGGTGGTAATTAAATTAATTAATCCTTTTGATGTAACTACAACTTCCAAAATGGAAAACAACCTTCTTAAATGTGAATTTCATCTTATTGACATCATTGTAATGATTTATCATTGTTATTCATTTATTGATAGCCAACCAAAATAATTACAAACAATAGTTTAATAATGAAAAATCTCTCTTCAAGTAATAATGAATTTACTCCCTTAAACAAATCTTATGAAATATTCAATCAAACATAGTTTCAAATACATCACTTGATGAGTTCAATATATTACTCAGTATAACCATGTACTATCTCCTTTACACTTACTAATCTGACATTGGCTATTGATAATTACATGTATCTTTAGGGTTTATAACTAGTTTAAATTATAATATAGGTGGTTTTGTCTTAGTATATGTGAGTCTTAATTCCTACTATTGACATTTTGTTCTTTCTATTTTCATATTTTAGACCTCCACTTTTGTGTATATAGGTAATATATAAAGATAAAATTAATAATAGTAAGTCTTGGTATGATACCATGGACTTAGAATAGGATTTTGGTAAAAGATCAAGCATTTTGGTAGAGCTATGATCTTCACCAGTCCTAACTACAGACTTCAATGGGTAATGTTATAGATTTTGATAGAATTTCTATAGACTCTCTTGGGAATATTTTCAAGGGAATTATGAATTATCTAAGAGAATTTACTACACACACACACACACACACACACACACACACACACACACACACACACACACACACACACACACACACACACACACACACTTATTTTAGAGAGAATGTAGTCTCAACTCAAACTTATACATTGTCAATCATAATATTTCACATGTTACAAAATGAGTTTATGTGTGGCTCTATAAATCTCATGTAAAGTGATTATTTAAATATAAATTCAACCTATTATTATGCCCATGATCATGCTTATATAATAGTATCAAAATATGTTGAATGCTCATGTTTCCAACATTTAAAAATGATCTTACCCTAATGCATTTTAATATGAAAGTACAATAGTTTATAAATTACACAAAATTTATTATTTAAAGTAACCATGATTACAATATTTATTATCAAACAACAATTAAAACCCAAAGCCATAATATAAAAATTTACAAACTATACACTCAACTTATATGCATCATGTTAGTATTATTTTCCTTAAACACAACTAATCATGAGTTCACAAATTTACTCAATGAACTATCAACATTATAATGGGAGTATTCAAATATAGGTTGAAACTTGAACTAATAATCCATTTAATTTTTCTATTCATTTTAAACATAATAAGTTAATTAGTCAATACTATAATGGGAGGGAAGTAATTAAATAATTAACTTAGTTCATATAACAACAATATAGTATAATCATCTACTTTCATTATTAAATAAAATAATGTTCTCACACTTATAAAACATACTACAATAACATAATATAATCAATCATATATAATATCAAATAAGTAATTAGTTGAATTATTTCTAATAGAGCCTCTATCCATAAACTATTCTATAATGACACATCCTATGAGCCCCTAATAAGTGTCCCTTATTACCCAAAACCTTTAGTTGGGAGGTGGAGCCCAGATTTTGGGTCTTACTAGCTAAGGACATGAGCAATAAGGAATATAAAATCCATTAATAAAAAATACATTAGTTACTCAATAGATAATAAATTCACTATAAGCTTAAAATTTGACTCAAAACACAATCACTAATAGGCATACAAATATTAACAACTTTTATATTTCTATGAAGCTTTATTGGCATTGATTACATACTCAATCGAACCTAATAAGCCTTCATCATTTATTATAGGTATGCCAATGATCACATAATATAATCTAACAATCATAGTGAGATAAAACTCATCACCTATAACCATGAGGAAAAATACAACATTCACATGAAAATGGTATTCAAAACCAAGTAAATAAATCACTAAGGAATTAAATAACTCACTCCTTCACCATCTAATTAGGTATAGCTTCTAATCACCCACAAAAATTGTGCAAAGTGATGAAACCACTATAACTGACAATCATATGACAAAATTTAATTCTTAAAATAACATTGATAGTATGTGATAATACCAAGGATCTAAATGTCTTAGTCAATGTTTCAATATCATAAAACCATTAATGTGAAAACTTAGATTACGACATTAAATTTATATATGAAATAGAATACCAAAAAACAAGCTAAATTTACCCAAATTGGCACCATAAGAGGACATGGTTTTAATACAAAAATTAACTATTCAACCCAACCATTTTAGTAGGTAAAATATATAAAAATATGAGAACATCATGAGCACATAAAAAAATTAAACCTAATAAATTAATACACATCTTCTACCCAAAATGGTCATACTAATAAAACCCCAATTAGAAGCCCAAAATTTCATAAGTAAATAGTAATATAAATCCCAACAAATTTATATTACCAAGCCTCTACAGAAATGGGATTAGTAATAAAACCTTCATTTTGGAAACCCAAAATGCCTTGCTCAATATTAATTCTTAAATGACTAAGAAAAACTATAGGTAATAAATTATTTAATCTTCCCATATTCCCCAAAAGGATTTATATTAAAAAATAGTGATTTTAACATTGGTGTTCAAATCCATAATTTTAAAATAGCTTGCTAACCCAAATTAAAAATAACCCATATGCCAAAAGTAGGATTTTACATTGATTTAATTGATATAGGGTGTTTCTAGGATCATTAAGAAGTCTTATGACTTCCTCATGAACCTATAAATAATTTATTTTGCTTGAAAATACATAATAAAATTCATTTTCCTTTTTTAAAATTTAAGAAAACACTGACATAGAAATTTATTTGCCTTGCAAGAAAGGGATGAAATTTATTTCTTACTTCCCCAAGATATTACTTTATTTTCACCATGCCCAACCACCCTTTCTATCCAATCCATAAGCTGCTCTCTTTTTCCTTCTCTATCTTGGAAATGTTATAGAGCCCATCTAGTAGCTACCATGATTCTTCTTCCCTCCCAAGGTTTTTTCTATTTCCCCATATTTTATACTACACCTCTATCCTCAACCTTCAACAATAACAAAAAATAATAATGGTATGGATAAAGATCTAAATCCCCTAAATGTGTCAAGATTAATTCATGAAATAATTTGTTCCATCAACAAATATTTTGGTCATAATATCTTTTGTTTTGGAGTCAAAATGTCCATGCCCCCTAGATAGCTTATGATTATGAAATCAAATCTTTAGCAAAGCATTTAATTAGGCTCTCTTACCTAGGAATTAAATGATAGTAGTAGGATCAAATAGCACCACTAAGCAGAATTTAAGATAATAAAAATATAAAATTAAATAATAACCCTACATGTTGATAAAACACCAAAAAGGTTAAATAAAATAATAATAAAATGAAATAAGCAAGCAAGTTTACACAAAATTAAGAATGAGTTCAAGTAAGATGATTAAAACTAGAAATAAAAAAAATGATAAAACATGACAACAAGTGATGAAATCATCATAATTGATGAACTTATATTGCTTAATGGCTTATGCATTATATCACTTTTACTAATGTCGGTGTCATCTGATTTCTCAATGCCTTAACCCATCATTTCCCTAACCATCAGAATCTGCTACTAGCCTAGCTCATGTACCTATACCTATAGCCCCAAATGGGCATCAACAACACCTGAATGACATAAACTAGCATAATAGTATGACTAAATTAAATAGTACAAGGTATAAGAACTAATAAAAATTAATGTTGTAACCAAGATAACCAAATCATATTTTTGTAACATAAATACAACTTTAAGTATCAAATAAATATGATTTGAATCATATTATAACATAACTAGTGTAGTGCTATCAAAATAATAGTTCTATAAGTATAGCTCATAATATAAAAGTATGGTAAAAAAACATATAATAGTCTATGAAATAGGTATGTTAGTTATGTTGTAACATCAAGTAATGATAATACAACATCAAATTTATTATGGAAATAAGCAAAATTTATATGAGAGATAACATAACAATATTGATATCCCTTAGGTATCTTTTAGGAGAATTAAACTAAGGTGTTAAGTCCAATAAGAAAATGGAGTGTAGTGAATGTGACAAGGAAATTGAAAAACAACCTCAAAATCATTAGAGATTAGATTCTCATTTGAATAAAATAATTAGCAAGTGGAAATAAATCTCATTTAGCCAAAAATTCTAGTTGTTTTTATATTTTTTGTGCTATATTTTGGTTTTTTTCTGGCTATTTTTTAATGTTTTATATCTATAGTAGACTCTAGTTTTTTATCTTGGATATGAGGGCTTTGTCTATTATATCTTGTATAGGGTCAAGTATCTAGTTCAAAAAACACCTTTTTACTCATAATAAAGAAATTTAAACAATATATTATACTAAAAATACTATTAAATTAAAAAAATTAAGTTTAAAAGAATTTAACTTATTTTATCACAATAAACTAGTCATAATATTAAAAAATTTCACACACCAAAAAAAATTGATATTAGTTTGAAATAATTTATATTTAATTTTTTTAATAATAAATTAAAAATACAATTAAATAAAAATATTTCAAGTGAATTAATCTTATTTTATTTGAAAAAGGTAACCATTGTATTAAATTATAGATAAATTGATATTAGTTTCCAATGAATTAAAAATAAATTATACCTAGTTAACCTTCAAAATATTAATTTAAATTTAAATTATTTTAAAATACATTAGTGATAATTTATAAATAATTAACCTTTCAAATATTAGTTTCAAATGAATTAAACTTATTTTATCATGATAAATTAAAAATATTAATAAATAAAAAATAAGTTAGATATATAATTACAATATTATTAAGCTAATAGCTTCCCTTAAAATATCATTTGTTTCATATTTAATACTATAATAAAATTTTATATTAATATTTTTCATAATTGTAAAAGATAAATAATAGTAAAAATAATAATGTTTAATTTAGTTGTTTTATATTTAATACTATAATAATAACTTTGATTCATTTACTTCATATTTAATACTACAACAAAATTTTATAATATTAATAATTTTTTTACTATATTTAATATTAAAAAAATAAATATATTATTAAAATGATTGAAAATAATAGTTTTTTCATATTTAATACTCTAATAAAAATTGATAATAATAGTTTTCTAAAGTAAAAGATAATTTTTTATGAAAATTGAATGTTTGATCTATTGTTCAACAATGCTTAGCTTAGTTAAAACAATTTTAAAAGGTACTACCTAATCATTATCATAGATGTTAATATGGTATAACATTATCATAGATTTAATCAAAAATATTAGGCAGCTACCCACTATAAACAACATAAAAAATTATGTTTCAAATGAAAAAATGTAAATATAAAAGTGAAAAATATTATCCATTATTATATTGTTGTCAAAAATAAAACTATAAATAAATTGAGAGTAAGATGCACCTCTCTCTCTCTCTCTCTCTTTATATATATATATATATATACATATATATATATATATATATATATATATACATATATATATATATATATATATATACATATATATATATATATATATATATATATATATATACATATATATATACATATATATATATATATATATATATATATATATATATACACACATATATATATATACATATAAACACTTGACATTCTAAAAATAATGAGAGTGAGTAGCTATCCATTATAAATAATATTGAAAATTAGATTTAAAAAATTACCTTTCCAATATGATACGCTCATTATTATTTTTTTAATTTGGAATTCTAAAGAGGCTAAGAATGGGTACCCTCTGACTATATGTAAGCTAGAAAAAATAGCTTTCAAGCATAAATTTATCGAGATAAGAGTTAATAATATCTTCTAAATTTTGTTGTCAAGTGTCAAATTATAAATAGATTGAGACTAGATAACCACCCACTATAAACAAGATAGATAAAATACACAAAAATAGTTTTTTAGTATATCATTCTCAGAACATACTTTTGTCAAGTGTAAAATTTTAAGGAGACTAAGAGCAAGTGGTCTCTCGCTATAAATAATATAGAAAAATAGATATAAAAGAAAATTCAACCTAAAGAGATAAAGAGTGAGTGGTTGCATGCCCCCTAAAAATAAAATAGAAAAAATGATTTTATGATATATCATTTTCAAAACATATTGTTTTTCTATGTCAAATTCTAAAGATATTGAGAATAAATAGATGTCTACTTTAAAAATATGAAACATCATCATATTAATAAAATGTAGAGAATTACAAGAAAGAAATAAATACATTATTAATTTAAATGTTAAATAACAATCAACTACATTTTTTATAGTTTATAAGTATTAAAAAATATCAATATTAATAAATTATTTTCCATTTTCATAGTTTCAAAGTATTGAAAAAAATATCAATATTAAAATATCATTTTTTAGTTTTGTGTTCTATTTATTTCTTTCAATTTGTTAAATAGTTTTATTTTTATTTTAGGTTAAATAATTTTCTTTAGTATTTTTAAAAATAAAATAAAAAAATCTTTTTGAGACAAGGGGTTATTAATTTTATATTTTTTCCATGAAATTAAGGGTTATACCCCAATACCCAAGCCATTAGACAACATTGTATATATAATTGATTTTATATGTAAATATGAGTATATTATAATACCCCATATTATTATATTGAATATTGGCTAGATGAAAACATCAATCATCTATTTTTTGTGGTGCACAAATAAGTGATTATTTTCAAGTAGTTACTTACAACTGACCTTGCAGATAGGATAATTGACTAAAAGTACTATTCACCCTTTGTCATTAACAATCTAAAATAATGTGATAAGATTATTTAAAAATAATATAATGATTAATTTTTTCCTATAACTTACACATGTCCTATGGAAGCATTACCCACTTTTAAAAGAATGTGTATATCCCTTGTTTAAATAGACCATCTCTCATATATTTTAAACATATTATTTGCATGTATTAATTTTCAAAATAACATTTTGAACATGTTTCCTTATAAACATGATGGTTTTTACATGATTTTAAAAACCATTTTAAAGCTAAACCATCTATTATAAATAGTTTTATAGGTTTTTAAAACATGATTTTAACATGTTAATTATATCTAGGTTTTATCTATATTAAACAATTATTTGTTTAATATTAGAAAATGTTGTCTCTAATTAACCAAACACCCCTTAGGGACATTTAATTTATATATGGTTCAAATAATTAGGAGAGAAGAGATGATGAGTTTTTTGTGAAGATTTACTTCTCAAATAACTATAATAATGACATATAGTTTTCTCATTTATTGTCAGGGGAGCATGAAGCGGTTGTGATTATAACAACTATAAAATCTAGTGATCATGATATAGTCAATATTCAAGTGTAACATATAAAAAACCCATAACATGAATTATATATAATTCAAATGAAGATATAGGTGCCATTTTATATTTATAATAACATGGTTCATTGAAAAAAAACTCCCAAAAGACTCATGATATTCGTATGGTTATAAAATAAAACAATATATAGATGGTGACCATAGTGATGTATAAAAGAATAAAATAATTTTAAATTAAATTTTTATTTCATTCAATAAAAATTACCAATATGCGTTTACTTCATCTATCATTTGTTTCTTGGGTATGGATAAAGAAATGGGAAAAGTAAAATTTCATTCAAAAATGTTTACAAGAAAAAAATAGCCAAGATGGAAAAGGATAATTCACTATCATAGTCTTTTGAGTTAAAAAATCAACATGGGAAAGGACTATCTTAAATCAGGCTAAAAATAGTATAAAAGGATTGAGTCTTCAACATTTCAAGAGATTAATATTTTATTATTTAATGAAAAATTATTATAGATTGTAGTTGAATTCTACCAACATGCATCTTAAAAATCCTAGTATCATTATATTGATATATAATTTCAATAAAATCATTAACTCAATGATATTTAACCTTTTTACTCTTTATAGTCATGAAATATTGCTTCCATTAGAGAAAATAAGTGGTGATATCTTAGATATAGAGCTTTGATGATGTGAGTTTTATGCACACCACAAAATCTTATAAGGTAGTATCTAAATTTTAGGATTAATTAAAATTTCACTATAATGCATGAGTTTTAGGGTATTAAATTTCATACATAACCATGTGTTTGAATAGTGGTGAGAAATCATTTATTTAACTCGGATGGTTAAGATGAAATATATTTGAAAAGATACTAAAAATTTATTAGAGGTGGATGGGTGGATTATAACCTAAAGTTGAATGGATAAAAATAATATAAAAAGAGTGAGAGGTATTGTTGGAAAGAAGTTTTGTGACTTAAATATGTTTTAAAACCTTAGAAAATGATTATTTTTATATGCATTGGACAAATTTTTGAGAACTAACACCTACTATAAGACTTTATCAGTACACAAAACATACAAACATAATTAGGAGTTAAAGAAAATAGATATAATAAATTCAGTGTTAATAATCAAATGTTGATACCAATAATAGATTATTATCATGTATTCTTTATTATTTCAAGATTATTATTAATAAACCAAGAACATTAAAATTAAGTAAAAACATTGTTAGAATAATTTCATTAGAAACACTTCTATATAACCTAAATAACTAAAATAAAAATATGATGGAACTTCCTCAGTCACAAAATATGTTTGTAATAGAAACACATATGAAGATAAACTTATAGAACAATCACAATAATTTATTATTATCCTTAATTTCAAAAATTATCCTCCATTTGGAATGAAGAGGATATAAGTATAATAGCCTTGTGATAGGGATGCCTCATACTTCAAGTAAAGTCTAAATTTATAATTTATAACATAATACCACATCCAAATTTCATGCATGCCATGAATTTTTAACAATGTATTTATATAAATAATACTCCATCAAAAATGAATCTTAGATAAAAAAAATATCCTAACTAAAAAAGTAATTCAAATTATAACTCATACTTGTAACAATGAAAAAGCTATCTACAGTGTTGATGTGACGCCACTTGAAGATTAATCCTGGATGTTTTAAGACTAGGTATTTTCCACTATAGTTGGATATGTTTCCATCATTATATTTTTTACCACTATAATTTTACCTATAGCAAACAAGTGATAATAATGGCATTGTGATTGGAAGTGTACAAAATTGGGCCCCTTTGATGTTTGCACTATTATATACCCCAAAAACTGAGATTGATTATTCAATGGGTGTGAAGGGATAAATGATGTATCCATTTGAACATTTTAATGCCTTAGTGCTTACAATCCATAATATAAATCACAACATAAGTCAACATTTATTTTTATTTTTTTATATTAAATGGTGGACCTTGTAAATAATTGGGTAATCTTAGCCATCAATTTTTCATGGATTATCATAGATGATTTTAATGTGACATTGAGTGTATCTTTGTTTTCCACCTTGTATTTTACAAATTTTATCAACCAAATTATTTTTCCATTGGTCTTATACACATACCCTTCTATTTTAACCTTGAAACTATCAACTACCTAGGGAAGGTTCTCAAAAGTTATCCCTGTGAATAACTATCCTAGAGGCATGTAAATTCCAATGACTCTCATTTCCTTAAAAATAAAAACTTCCCAATGTTCATGATGAAAAAAATAATTCACTAGGGTGTGCATCTCCTTATGCCACTCCATAAATCTATCCATCTTTGTGGTTATGTGGTTCTAGGCTAGTGTGACATCTGGTGCTAGCATTATATTTAAATGTGCATAATAATTATTTTTTGTAGCCTTTCATATAAATTTAATCCTAGATCCAATATCCATCATAGTCTCATAATTATTAAATACATTTACCCATTTAAGGTGTGATTCATATCTTGCATCTATTATTGAACTAATCATATTATATAATGTTTTGGTTACACCCTGCACATTATCCAAAATATCCCTTGTAGCTTTAGTAACATTTATTTATTAAAAATTATTATTTTATTTATCATAACTTATAAATATGTACATAAATACTCCCCCAGTCACATCTATAAATCTATAGGGATCCTATATTCATTTGAATCTCCTAAGTGAGTCTTCTTTTTCTTTATGAGGGAGAATATATCCTCCCTTTGTGCTTATTCCATGAATTCACCTTCATCCATCACAGTATTCCTCTTGACCTTAATCATTTTATATGCATGTCTATATAAATAAAAAATGTCCTTAGGTAGCTCAATGATGATTAAATCTTGCTTGCCTTTTTCCTCTTCTTGTAACTTCTATATTTATGGAGGAATGTTTACTATAGCTTGATTTATAATATAATCCCTAGGTATATAAGTGTAAGGTATGGAATTACCTAGAGTAATCATTTGTGATGAATGGAATGGATGGAAGGAGATAGTTTTGATGTCTTGAGAAATGAAGGAATAACTTTCCTCCACATTGTCATTTTTATCTATGGTCATGTATCAATGATATACTTAGTCTTGTTAGGTTATTTTATATAGAGATTATGTAATAAAATATTGAAGTGACTTGGGATATTAGCACACCCAATTAGTTTTATTGCCTTGTATATAAATGGTGTGTATCAAAAATGGAGGATACCATCTCTTCAAGATGTGCCTATGTATTGGAAACTTATGGATAAATGGTGCTAAAGAAAAAATGTGTTACTAGGGTTGAATTAAAAAATTCTAAATATTATATAATGGATGAATAAGTAACCTCAATATAAAAATTTATATCAATATAAGAATAAATTATAGTGGAAATATCACTATTACAACCAATTGAAGAAGTGAGTGGAATTGGGTTATTCCTTCTAAAATAATGTTCCATTGACTAGCAAGGAGTCTCATTAGGATCTTGAAACACTATACCAATGTCAATAAAAGCCTTAGTTGAAGTGTCAAGAAAATTATCACCTTGAATAATAGTTGAAATTTTTTATGTTAGTGAAACAATACTTTCATAGTGTCAATTATTGTAACTACTTAAGTGGTTTCTGGCATGTCCTCTATTTATTTTACTCTTTGTTCCTCTCCCTTTTAACCATGTTTATTTTCTTATTCTTCTATACTTTGCACTTATTCCTCTAATTGTCATATTATTTATTTTTGATCTTTTATTTATGTATAATTGGGACCTAATGGAACACCTATGTATTACACATGTCTCCCTTATTATTTTAGGACTATAAAAACTTGAGGATACACTAGGGGAGTTTCAGGTTTTATCTTCTATTTATATTAAACTATAGATGACTCGATAGAAGTAGTAATTGTTCTTATGGATGAGATGGAGTAGTAAATAATGGTGGAGGCATAGGTATTGTAGATGGTGACTCAATCATAATGTGGTAGGAAATTATGAAGATGTCACCAAAATCAATACATGAGAAGATGTGGCCAAAAGAGAAATAGATGGTTGTGGAAATGTAGTTATAGCAAAAATTAGTGAATATGGAATAGAATCACTTACCTATTTTATTTTTGTCAATAAAATCATCTATGTGAGGGAAGGTGGACCAATTGGTCTATTGGTATCTTTTGGTACTCTCATGCCTAAAGTGAGTGAAGAGGAAACATCATTTGGAGGTCTTAGAAGACCTTTGAGAATGTTAGACCCAATCTATTGATTAAAATTTATAGATGTGATTGTTTCCATTTGAGGAGGAGGATTTTGAAACTATGGTGCAACCTCCTCATCATTATTTATCCTCTTAGAATATTATTTAATAATATTAGGATCACATTAGATCCTTTGTGCCACTATCACTAACATTCCTACCTTTATCATATTTATTATAACATCAATGTCATCTTCAACATTCAAATATATGGGGTCATGTTTAAACCAATGATGCCCATATTTAGTTTTAACTATGTTCATGAGCTTCTCAACAGTACCCCTGATGGGTATTACTTGGATCTTAATACCTAAATGGAGTTTTTCATAGTAAAAATGCACCCTAACTTTACCATTTAATAGATATGTTCCCATTTTGTGTATTTTAATTGGCTAATACTTAAAGGTATCTTGTAAGTAATGTTGACTAATGTTTACACTATTAGATAATTATCCAAATCAATTTATTTCTTAGCCAACTTATTAGGGACTTAACTTGGTAGATAGATTGGGGTTGCATAGGTTCCTTATATTATTATCACTATATTGTAAGGGTAGAACCAATATTTCACCATATTCTTGATGTTTTTCTTAATTGGTTTTGACAACCTAGGCATAGATTATCCATAAATGGATCTACAGGCCATTATTAAAATATAACTACAATAATATGGATTTTACTTCTAAATTGGTATATGTGTGTGAGGATAAAATAATCATAAATACAATTTTTAGGATACTCCTAAGATGGTTCTTATCTCTTATATTGTGACATAGTCACTCTGACATTCAAGACATCCACTGTATACGACATCATAAAAGAATTTCCATATGGTAAATTATTTTTCTTGGACATTTAAAATTATATATTGGCACTAATAATCTCTCTAAGGATTACAATCTTATCATAAATTAATATAATGTCATACAAAGGAACCCATATTTCATGGACATGTTAAATGCTAGGGAATTCATAAAACCTATTTTATAGTATCATAGCTACTCTTATATCGAGTCTAAAATTAACTATGGGAATCAATGAAATAGGGCCCTTAATTATAAAAATGTTTGGTTTTGTGGTCTATTGTCTCAATTATCTTGAAATGTATCAGTTGACAACCATGCATATACCACATTCTAGTTATTAGCCATCTCATGGAATACAAGTCTGTAGTATTTCTCAATTACATTTCTAGTAATATATGCCACAAACATTGTGTTTTGTCTATGATGCACCATATTACTTAAAATTTAACCAATGAAAAATAAATCTTACATTAAGTTGATGAAAGGCATTAACTCTAATTTTATTGTAGATTTATGTAAGCGTACTACCTTGATTACATGTATGTTATCAATGTATCATGTTTTAGATTGAGGTAAAAATAGGTTTTGAAGGGGCCCCAAAACCCTGTAACAGAAAGAAAAATAAAGAATGTCTAAGCCCACAGGCAACGCCTAAAAAACACTACAAAGAAGTAGCCAAAACAGGTTTTAAATGGACCTGAAACCATTAGAGACACATCCGGTCAAAACCCAGAAACAGAAATTTGGTAGTATAACAAACAAAAGATAACAAAAGGAGGACAAAGAACAGTACCAGTTTCTAAACCAACAAGAAGGACCAGATTATTCATCCAATTCCAGTATCAAGTTCATGGCTTCTTTTCCTTTCAAAGCAGTTTCCTGGGTGGTAGCCTCCAGTAAAGCTCCTTTTTGTGTATCTTTCTTTCTAGAACTTTGCCTTGTCCTTTTGCTAGGACCCTCTAGTGCTTTGGTCTCCTCATTGGCTAATTTACCTATATTGATAGCAACTGCACAGATGTTGGACATTACTTCCTCCATTTTCTTTCTGTTATCCTTTATTAGTTCCCGGAGGTTGTTTTCATAAGCTTTGAGCTTGACAGGGATCTCGCTTAACTGATTTTCCATGTTGTTTACTTTGTTCCAAACAGCTTTCAGAGAATCTTCCAATGTTTCCACTTTTCTCTTGAGATCAATGATCTCCCTACACAACCAGGAATCAAATTAGGAAGAAGACTCAGCTTTACAGTTAACCCAGGTCATAGGAGTGTGAATTTCTTCATTCTGATTCTTCCCTCTCCAATCCTCAGACTTTTTATTGGGGCTAATCCTTGCTTCTTCAAAGAAGTCTTCTTGACTCTTTTGTTCCCGCTCATTGATTCCAGTTTGAATTTCCTTCTCCATATTTTGAATATCATCCTGGACAGAAATTTCCTTTTCATTCTTAGAAGTTGGGTCCTCACCAGGATCTTCCTGAACAAAATCATCCTCCAACACTTTTTGGTTTTCCTCCATCTCCTCTGTTCTAATAGCAGAATCCTCCTCTGTATTAACTTTTTCTTTTTCAATTTCCTCAGATCCTTCTTCATCATTACAAGAGTTGGTGTCCCAGCTCTCAGTTTCGTCTTCCTCCTCCGGTTTTTCCTCCTCGGGTTCTTCAATTCTCTCCCGACCCTTTTCTTCTTCTACATTCTGTTTATTAGGACTAGGGGTCTTGATTTTGCCTCTCCTGCTTACATTTTCATTCTTTTTATTTCCTGGCAACTTACTTTTCCCCAGTTTGGGATACTTAACTAGTGTCCTATTCTTGCAATAGCCTTCAATAAGCAGGATAAGGCCTTCGTGAAGAATAGGGCGCAAATCCTTTTTCTTATGAGCATAAAGGCTTTGAATTAGGGAGTAGCGAAGATAGAAAGGAAAAGACAAGCTAACCTTATGCCTAAAGTGGTTGAGGAATACAAAATGGAACTTATGCACTCGTTTGCTTCTTCCATCCAGGATGAAGTACTCCCTTATACAGCTTAGGACGTCCCTCCAAATCCCTTTAATCTGGTCCAGCTCATAGAAATCCCCATTTTTGACCAGCTTCTGCTCCTCCTCATCTATTTTGGGGAACTTACAAAAGGCCTCATTCGATATGCTGGTCTGCTTGGAAAATTTGAGTCCATCCATTGGCAACCCTGTAACCTCAGCAAGAAAATCCTCAGTTAAATTTACAGTTATACCATGCAAGGTGACTCTGTCATCAGACCAATTTTTGAAGAAGGCCGTCGTGATATGTGGTTTAGAGCCGTGAAGTCTTTACATGTAGCTCGTAACGTTCCCTTTTTGCAAAATTCTCCATACTTGATGTTTCTCTCTCCATTCTACACAGCTCTTGGGCTCCTGTTTACGGGGTTCACCCTTCCTTTCATGTGCCATACTCATTTTCTTTGAATCCCAATTACTGTGGATATTACCCTGGATCCTCCTGCTATCAAGTTGATTGGGACATTGACTTTGTTTTTGGCTTTTCAGGATCCGCTTCTCCCTCTTGAGGACCTTACTCTTTAATAATAGAGTTCCTTTCCCCGTGCTGCCACTCCTCCTACTCATTATGTTTTTATTACACTCCAATCTTACCTTCATTCGCATGTGTGGCATCGAGAAGAATGATCGCCCTTAAATCCATGATCCTATCTAAGGTTTCGTCCCACCTCACTTTTTGACCTTCCCGAACAGCATAGTTAGCAAGCCAATCTGTAACACCATTGGCTTCACGGTAGGTGAGGGTGATTTTTATATCTTCAAACTTATTCAAAAGAGTTTTCATCTCCTTTACCTTATCCTCTATGGTCCAAGATGTAGTATTCTTGTTATTAAGGATATTTATAACATTCATAGAGTCCCCTTCAAGCCACAATTTGGAATATCCTGAGTCCACAGCTAGTTTAAGGGTCTGGAGGGCAGCTGTAGCTTCTGCGATGTGGCAGTTAGATATACCAATGGGAATTGCAATAGCATCAATAACCATACCCACATGGTTTCTCAGGATACCACCACAACCAACATTCCCTGGATTCCCTTTTGCTGCACCATCAAAGTTACCTTTAATCCAACCTTGAGGTGGACTGATCCAAGTAACACCTGATCTGGGGTTATCAAATTTACCAGGAATAGAATCCGTCCTTAGGGGATTATCCACATTGAGATTAGAGCTTAGATTTTTTTGAGAAGAAAAATTTTCCTTTAGAGCTCTAATGATGTTCTGTCCTACCACCCATCCAGGGAGCTCTTTGTTTCTGAATATTTAGTTATTTCTTTCCTTCCATATTCCCCACAAGATATGGGGAAGAGTAATTTTCCATAAGAAGAGAACTTCAGGATTCTTAGAAGGGCAATACCAGCTTTTGAGAGAGAGTTCAACATTTTTTTGGTGAATCCAAGTAATACCCCACAAATTAAGAACCTCCTTCCAAACAAGCTGAGTGAAGGAGCAATTCACAAAAAGATGATCTCTATCTTCAAGGTCTCTCTTACACAAAATACACCAGTTAACAATATTGATTCCGCATTTTTGTAAATTATCAATGTATCATGTTGTGTCTATGGACAAATAATGTTATACCATGTATGGGTTTACTACATCAAGATTGAAATAAACATATGAATAATGGATAAATTAATGTTATAATGTGGCTAGATTAAACCTTGTGTCCAAATACTTCATTCTTCCAACAATGGAATATGTGGATGGAGGGGGAACATGA
Source organism: Torreya grandis (assembly GCA_037957365.1). Classification (NCBI taxonomy): domain Eukaryota; kingdom Viridiplantae; phylum Streptophyta; class Pinopsida; order Cupressales; family Taxaceae; genus Torreya; species Torreya grandis. Next base: position 243,310 of record JARHVA010006049.1, on the reverse strand, counting down.
TATGGGGATGCCATTCAAAAATTTTAAAGTAAATCTAAATGCAATGAGATGTAGGGATCATTTTTAGTCATTGGAAGATAAAATTCACACACTTAATAGAATAATATGAAAATAGTGTAGTTCAATTTTGATTTGAGAGTCAAACATACTACAAATATTTCATTGGGCTCAAATAATGAATTCATTGAGTTTCAAATTCATTAAACTTAATTATATAAAATGAATTTTGATTTGTTCTTCATCAATTTTTATTTCTTTTAAATTTTTATTTTGGAATGTCAGTTTTAGTGGGTTTGATTACCATGTTGCATTTTTTTGTTGCTTTCATATGTTTATTCATCCTAATATGAAAAATGTCTATTGTCCATAATTTTAAATATAAATTTCATGTTTCTAAAATTGTTTTATTTTAAAGGGGACATGTGGAACCCTTTTGCTTACTTACTTGGGCCTAGTTTCACATTTATGTTTTGGTCATGGGTGAGCATGAATATGACACTTTTCATGCTTATTATTTTCCACTTAATTTTAGATATTATCCTTATTCTATGGTATTTCAATCCCCAAATTATTGATATTATGAAACATGGAGAGATATCCCTTATTCAGGGTTGTATGAACTTTTATTACTATGTATTTATCTATTTAAATATAGATTAAAATGATGTTGACACATGGACAACCCCTACTTGTTAGATGGACTGAATGATCATATGATATATATTTGATGACATCATATATGAATAAATAGGATGATGGCTTGTGGATAACTATAATTTTTTTGTGTAAAATGAAGACTTAGAAATTGTATGATTACCAAAAGATATATGAATGAATGATATCATGTTACATGGATAACCCACACTAATATAGATGATCCTCAATTTTTAATTATGTACCTTGATTGGACCAACCTCGAGTCATTAATATTCTAACGTGTGGATAAATATCACTCATCAAGAGGGTAGTGAAGTTTTAAATATTGTGTAAGGTTTTATCAATTATGGATGAGTGGGATGATATATGTGGCATGATCTGAATCAATAAAGTTCCCAAATGAGTTTGTAGATTGTGTCTTGGAATTACGGGCCAAAAATAAATAAGAATTAGATGTGTGTCTTAATTTTGTGGACCTTAAAGAAAAATATACTATGATATTTGAAAATGAATGGTGAGGAAGGTAGATAGAGATGTGAATAAATATCTCATGATGTTAGGAAGATCCTTCACATTTATACATAAAAAATTACTTTGGATAAGACATTATATTAGTCAATTAGTGAATTTTACTTTCCTCCATAATAATTAATTAGTATTAAATTTGTAATAACGAATCATGTGAAGAATAATTTTAAATTAAAGTCAAAATAAGGAAAAGGGAAAGACGTGATAAAAAAAATTCTACTTATATGTGAAGATAAATTCTTGCCATGATTATTATTCAAAAAAAATGTATATAAAAACATAGTCTTTATTCTTTTTCATAAAGATGGTGCCATTTTCTTTATATTTGGAATGATATATCAAAATTAATAATTTTTTTTAATTTAAAATTTAAAATTAATTAAATATGTGTTTAAAATATGAAAACAAAACTTGATAAATCATTAATCCACAAGAAAAAATATGTCACATGTAAAATAGTCAACTTTTGATTAAACCTACAAACTACTAAAGATGAAATCAAGGCACATTTATTTGGCATAGAAGGCAAAAAAATTATTAAGTGAAAAGGTGGAGCTACTTGTGAGAAATTACAAGTAGGATAAACCAAAATAGGAATAAAAGCCTATAGTTATAGTGTAACACATATAAGTTATTATCAATTAAGATTTTACAAGTTGAATGCTAGAAATAAACAAGGAAAAGAGAGGTAAGAAGGATTGAATTCTATAAATAAGAAATAAAAAGAGAGGTAATAATGAATTTTTTAAATAGACTAATAGAGATAAAATCTCCAAAATACATAATAATTCAAATCAAAAAATAGACACATGTCAAAAATTGATCTTAAAAATAAACATTATAAATCAAGGCAAAATGCTAGAATTTAAAATGCCAAGGAAATAGTTTTTACCATGTCAAGAACACATTATCATAGTTTTAAATGATATAAAATAAAGTTTTTATCAATTTATCTCAAACTATGAATTGGGATTTTTTAATATTTTGAAAATTTGTTTTGAGTTTAAAAATGTAAAATACCCACTAAATTTTAGAGTAAACTAGAATGTAATTTAAAATATATACCTAGTTTAATGTGATAAGTTTTCATTTTAAATGACATATTCATCACCCAGAATTATGTTAAGTGTAAATATATTAAACTGAATGAAAACAATAGCATATTTTATCAAAAAAATTGTTGAATTCATATGAATAAACACAATAAAATGTGTGAAATGGTTTAATCCTTAAAAAAAATGAAGTTAAACTTCTCCAATTGTGCACCTTAAATGCCTACGCACACTCAAATTCAAAGTTAAGAAAACATGCTTTAACGTAATGTTAGTATTTATGCCAATAATTATTGATTAAATTTGAGAAACATAAGGCACATGAATGTATAAATGAACGAAATTACCTCAATATTAAATGGTCCATGAATGTGAGACAATATTTATCAATTGGGGAATTTGTCAAATGGATAAAAACCCAATGACTATTAGAAGGCTTGAAAAGCATTGATCCCTAATTATAATCTCAAATGTAATTTAAGAGAAAGGGAAAGTTGAATTATGTTAAGCCATAGATAATAATCTCAATATATATTATAATAAGAGTGTCTCAAGTGTGAAAAAAGAGAGGAAAAATCAATAAATAGATCTAGAGGAAGGAATAAATAGTTATAAAGAATCCCATCATGATTTAAAAATTATTATTATTGTATTTTAAATGTACCCAATCCCCATAATAAATAGGTTGATGTGTGTGAAATTTTTTTAGGGAGTTAGTTGTGAAAGTATCTCCAAGACTCCATAAAATAGGAACAAAAAGGTGTGTCACTTCATAAATATAGGAAAAATTAAATTTCTTATAGTAAAAAATGTAAAACTAAAATAGAATTATGATAAGATTAAATTAACACAAATGACTTAGTAAATGTGAACCCAAATAATATTATTTTCCAATAGTCCCACTTAATCTTTATTTTGAGTTATAAAAGTGGAGAAAATATTTATAAACAAATAAGGGACTTGACATAACATAATAATTTATTTGTATAGAATTAACTAGAGGCTTAAATATAATATTTTTTTAGATTATGTAAAAATTGGTTTTTAGGGACCCAAAATTGTTAAAAAAAAATCAAAACAAACTAGATACACTGAGTAGGATTAAATAATATTCTAGATCCCCCTTGGAAGCATTAAAAAAAAATCCCAACTTGGATACATGAATAAATGATAAGGAAACAAACAAAAATATAGATCATTAAAATTTAAAATAACCAAAATATATAGGAATAAAATTAAAAAAATCTCATAAGGGACCAAACCTTCATTTTCTTATTGTCCCCCATCTTGATCTTACCTCTAGTTATTTTTCTTAGACCTTCCATGAAATTTTTCCCCTCCAAGTATTTAGTCAACATATATATTTATCCTAAGTGACCTTCATCTTAGTGAATCACCTATCATTTTTATCAACTTAAATTATTTTTATTGAGTAAGCTCATTATATTCCTTTCTATGGATGACCTCTAGCTCAAGATCCATTATTCCTTTAGGTTCTTTGCCAACTTAGCTATCCATGCTACTAACCCTAGAAAGGACCATAATAATCTATCAAACTAGTTTGATTGGTTTTAATCCTTTTCAACTCACACACCTAAATCATCAAAATCCTCTTGACAGTCTTTAACCTCTTTTAAAAAATTACCTAGATACCACCTTCTCATTGTCTAGCTTAGGTCCTTACACTAAATCTTCCTTGTTCCCTTAACCATTCCCCACAAAATTAGGAGGGATAAATGTATACATGGTCTCATTTTCATATTTGATATCATGATCACCCTCTTAATTATCATCATAAATAAAAAATACACTCTTTCAATTTTTAGATTTGTTTCATCCCTTTCCTTCTAAAACATGGGAGAGGGTCTATTTGGATTCCTTAGAGTCATCCTTCAAGACTTTGACTCCTCTATAGGCCTAAAACATTTAATTTCATTATAGATTCATTCAAATATAAACCTAACACATAATTCCATCAAAGGCATGGCCTCCCTCATCAAAAATAAGATTAGGGACTTGTAATGATAACATCTAAATAATCATTTTGGAAAGCCTCGACTGTTGTCTTTAGGTATATCAATATATAAAATGCCAAACTCATCTCATATATATTTTTGAAATGATTAATTAGGACAAAGTGGTGGAATTACACCAATAATATATTGACTTAGAAGGTCAAGTATATCATTAGATGGAAACATATCTCAAGCCATTTGAAGGGAAAATCCTCTCTTAAAAACCCTTTTTAACTTTTAGGACTTATTCCTCTCAATTTCAAAATGTTTTAACTAGTTCAAATTTCATTATTTTGTACTTAAATACCTTAAAGCCCTTGGATTCCATTAATTTTGATTTAAAAATAATTTCCTCCAACATATTTATCACAACCTTGCATATTCTTACACTTTTGTTCTTCTAAAATTACGTGAATTCCATTGATAAAATGGGATGATGGCCTGCTATGCATTCCATAAATGGAATAATCCCAACTCTAATTAGGATGTTACAAATTATGTATTATTTTAAAAATCCTCAGAAGACATTGGCTTAACATGGTTAGGATGACCACCTATTTTTTGAATTATAATAAATGGAATCTTTCCAATCTTAGTATTAGGATAGATAAAAAATAGAAAAAGGGTGAAAGGCCAATTCACATGCTTGTAAATAATATACTTGATCCTCCTTAGTTGATCTTCCTTCCTCCCACATAACACAATAATTAACCTTAGCCAAGAAATGTGATCATTCCCATAATTCCAATAAACTATGATGAGTGAGGAAGAAAATCCCTACCTATAACATAAAAAATTATTTGATATAGATTATCAATAATGATTACAATAAAATGCTTACACCCCCACCTTTTTTCTAAATTAAATAGGATATTAACCCATATTTCCCTCATTATTTGGGAATTTCTTCCCACTTTTCCAACATTTGACCTCTCAATATTTTCCTCCCCCCTAACACCCTCTTTAACAGGCCTCATGTCACCTATGAGCTTGATATAAGTATTAATGAATAAAATTTAAACGACCCGCACATTGATCATAGTCCCTTGATAAAAATAAATAGTCTATAGATTTTGAGTCTCCCCCATGGTTTCAAAACCCCCTAAAACCCCATAAAATATAAATTCTTCATAAGATAAAAAATTCCAAAGCCTCTCCTCATTATGTTTTGTTAAAATGCTCGATCCCCTTAGTGTCAATCATGATAATAGAACTTTATACCACCCTTAGTTATAAAAATGATACCAATATTAATAGTATTATTCATCCATTTTTTTATTTATTAATTAATGAGATTCATTTATAGTATTTTGAAATAACCTACAATATTTCAAAGTTCTCTGGGATCATCTTTCTATTTCTTTATCCATTTCTAAATTCCTAGTTTTCTGGCCTATCGGTCTCACTTTTTGTTTGGGCCCATCCCCTACTTTCACCATTTTTTCCCATGCCCTTACACTTATAATTTGTATCCACTTTTCTTCCTTGGGTGATTTTATATCCTCATCTAGTTTTTCACCATAGAACTAGGAGTTTTAGGGGTGTTTCCTACTAAATTGCAATCCTTCATTCTAAATTCTAGCACTTCATGAGATTTATCCTCTAACCTTAAATGAAATTCAAAAAATTTAGAGACTCCCTATATATATTTGATAAATCATAGTGGTGAATAAGTGTACATATTATTTAGGGTGGCATGATTTCTTGATAACGATGAGTCCCTTTCCTTATCTGATAACTTCTTTTCTTAGGTAATGATCCCTCCTTCTCCCCTCAGTGGATAGGACATACATCCTTATAAAATGGTTTCAAGATGAATGTATATTTTTTTAGGCTTGATATGCATCTTTCAACTTGGGCCTCATAAATACCACCAAACCTTTCCATCTTGATTTAGATTACCTCTACCTAAATTTTACTAAATAAAAAATCAACTGGTTTAGTGTCATCCTACCTTGAATCTCCCCCCTTAGGAGGATGTATAACATTGTCATATTTATAGGTTTCAACTATTTATCTTAATAAATATTAAATTGATTATTATACATGGAGAGATAACTTAGTTACTTACCCATTCTCTAAAATAGTTGAGTCTACAATATTCATTTATAAAATCGAGGTAGTCTACTTAGTCTTAAAAAGGGAATGATCCAAATACTTAATGAGTTTATTTTTTTGGTTATATTTAGTATCATGCCTCATCATATTAACCTTAAATCATGTTCTTACCTCATTTTCATACTTAATTTTTTTCTTCTAGTTCTCATATTTAGACATTAGAACAATCAACCTTATGTGAGCTTTGTCTATTTGGGCATAAACATTGAAATAATTTGCAAAAAGCCTCATTTTAGATGTAGTCATACGATTTTTGCCAATGGGTTATTTTATAGACATTGATATCCCTATGATGACCTACTCATATCATAATTCTTAGGGGATACCTAGGATGGAGAACTAAATTTTAACTTATACCATCAAGTCATTATTAAGGTTGAACCCTAGTTTCTATGTTTTGAGTAAAAGGAAGGATTTTCCTAATGACCATGGTCCTTGTAAGAGGGTCCTAACATAGTTTTTAGACTGGGTGAAAGAGATAACGAATAATTTTTTTCCATGGTGATAACCTCTATCTATCCCTTGGGCTTCCATTTATGGCTAGGTGACCATTCCTAGAACTTATCAATATTCATCTTGAACCCATGGAATCTAGCTAAAAGATAATTTTTGATAATATTGTTAACCATCTAACCATTGAATTTTACTAAATGTTTTTTTTAAAATAATTTGTACATGTTTAATTGGATTTCATGCTCAATATGTAGTAATACTAAAAAATGCAAGTAAAATATTTATTAGAATATCACTATTAAATTAAAAAATAAATTTATTTCTATCTAAATCTTAGTATTGTTATTTTTTGTATTGCCTCAAAAAAGTTCCTTGTTCTTGATTTAGATGGATAGTTAATTTATAATATATGAAATATGTAGATGAAAAAGTTCAAAATTAGTTCAGACTTCCTATTTATTGAATGTTCTTGTTATTTATTAAGAATATATATATATATATATATAAATATATATAAATATATATATATATATATATTTTTTCTTAATAAATAACAAGAACATTAAGAATATATATATATATATATATATATATATATATATTCTTAATAAATAACAAGAACATTCAATAAAGAGGAAGTCTGAACTAATTTTGATCTTTTTCATCTACATATTTCCAAATGACATTTTAATATTCATCTAATACACATATCAACATATACAAAATTGATCCTGGTCATGAGGATTCACCCTTTGCTAGACAAAATTATTTCTCCTGCTCAAAAAGGTTTCATCTCGGGCAGGTAGATTCTTGATGTTGTGATCACTATATATATTCTTAATAAATAACAAGAAGAAGTCTGAAGTAATTTTGAAATTTTTCATCTACATATTTCAAAATTACATTTTAATAGTCATCTAATACACATATCAACATATGCAAAATTGATGTTGGTCATGAGGATTCAACCTTTGCTAGACAGAATTATTTCTCCTGCTCAAAAAGGTTTCATCTCAGGCAGGCAAATTCTTAATGCTGTGATCACCACACATGAGACTATTCACTCTGTGGATAAGAGTATAATCCCTAAGATGGCTCTCAAGCTTGATATTTCTAAAGCTTATGATAGATTCTTATGGACTTTTCTATTTCAAGTGATCAAAAAATTTGGGTTTAATGATGAAATGTCTCACTTGTTATGGAACACGGTCTCTTCTACAAAATTATCGGTGCTAGCTAATGGTGTTCCTAGAGGGTTTTTCTCATCCTAAAGAGGAATTCATTAGGGAGACCCTCTCTCCCTGTACTTATTCATCATTATGGCTGAGGCACTGAGAAGATACGTACAAGCAGATATAGCCTCAAAAAAGCTAGTGGGCATCAAACCTGCCTCCTCCCTTCATCCTATGGTGGTAAAATAGCTTTTGGATGATACCATCTTCTTTGGAATCTCATCAGTGATTGGAGCTAGAATATGGAGTAATATCTTAAATAATTATGCCAGAGAGTCGGGACAAAGGATAAATTTCTAGAAAAGCAATGTGTATTTCTTCAACACTCCTAATGAACTTAGACATATAATCATTGATATATTAGAATGTGTTGAAGTTGGCCTACTAACTACCTACCGAGGTCTCCCACTCTCAATAAAATAGGTATCTCCTATATTTTGGAATGGAATTGTGGAAAGAACAAGAGGAAACTTCTTGGTTGGAAGGGGAAACTACTCAACAGTGCTGGTAAACTGCAACTTCTTCGGGCTTCACTGCAAGGTATTCCTACATACTTCTTGTCTCTTTTTAAAATTCTTGTGTATTTTGCTAAGAAATTGGAATAGATCCAAAGGAAATTTTTATGTATGGGAGTGGAAGACAAATAGAGAATGTCTTTAGTCAGATGGGAAAAAGTGTGTCTTCCAAAATCTCATGGTGGACTTAATATTAGGTCCATTAAGAACATGAACAAAGCCCTTCTCTCAAAATTTATTTGGAAATTGATCCATAAAAACAATGATTGGGGGAAAATAAGGTATGCCAAATACATGCATAGCATTGATGATTCGAACTTTCTTCAATAAACAGGATTACCCCAGGGATCTATGATATGGAATAAAATGCTAAAAAGTAGAAGCCTTATAAAATAGGGAATTAGATGGAAACTTGGAAATGGCTAGCATATTAAATTATGGGATGATATTTGGTTAAAGGATAAGGCTCTCATCACAAAGGGAAACTATAGAGAGATTGCTGACTTGACTACCTAGTTTATTGGAGATAGGGTCAGTGATTATATGGAAAATAATGATGGGATGACGAGCTGGAAAAAACTTTTGGATTGTTGTGTACACTAGCTTGAGCTTTTCTCAATAGTTTGGGAGATCTAGTAGTGTGTTCAAGAGATTAGAATCCCTCTCTTTCCCCAAAAGGATGAACAATACTAGTGGACAAATAAGAATGGATTATTTTCTATCAAATTTACTTACCATCTGCTCATTCCTGAAGCTCAAAATAAAGATGTATGGAAAAGGGTTTGGAATCATAAACTTATTCCAAAAATTAACATGTTCTGGTGGGCTTCTACTCATAAACAAATCCTTACTCATGATAACCTTCAAAACAGAGGGTTTACTTTGGTTAACAGATGTTTCCTATGTGGTTCGAAAGAGGAATCAATTTCACACCTCTTTATCCACTATGAGTTTGCCTAGGAATTATGGGGCACAATACTTAACAACTTTGGTATTGAATGGGTCTATAATTCTGACCTTAAAAAAGTAATTCTCAACTGGAACCCAACCTTCACACATCCCTAGCTTATGGAATTATGGAAGCAAGCTTTGCCATGTTTGAGTTGGACTTTATGGAAAGAGCACAATCACAAAGTTTTCAGGGACACTGCTAGAAATGCTTCTCAGGTGTTTAACTCCTTTGTTAAGACCATTATGGAAAGTGTTACAACATCTCATATTCATGTTGTGGAGAAACCCCTATCTCAAATTAAAAGCCAAATTATAGCCAAAGGGAAGGTTTTAAACAAGATCCCTAGGTATAATAACTCCAAAATACTGTAGAGACTTAATACTAAATGGATCCCCCCTAAACCTAACTGGATGAAACTCAACTTTGATGGGGCATCCAAGTTAGATGGTAAATCTAGTGGAGGAAGAATTATAAGGAATGATAAAGGATGGATGTCTGCTATCTATGCTAGTGGAATTGGATGCCAGAGCAACAACTATGCTAAAGTAATGGCTTTACTATGGGGATTAAAGTTAGTTATATTACTAGGAATAAGGAACTTGAATATATAAGGAGACTCTAAGATGGTCATAGATTCCATTAATAAAGCTTTAGATGTGGGAATCAAGATAAAAGACATCATTACTGATATCCAATTTCTTTTACAAAAGCTTTTCGAAGTTGAGATTTCCCATACCTAATGAGAATTCAATAGGGTCGTTGATGCTTGTGCCAACCTTCGGTAGAAATTTTCAAGTTGAACGGTGTGGTGACAAGGTGTTCATATTCCATTAAACATTAGGGAGATCATTTAGAAGGAGATGACTTGTCAGGAATGAGGTGTATTGATGACCCTAAAAAGACCCCTATTGATACCACCATCTCCTTCGCGAGGAAGAAGGGCAAGAAGAGAAAGGTTGATGAAGAGGAAGAAAATATTAAAGAGACTACGAAAGGGACCCACAAAAATCTGGGTAGGGCCACAAGGGGCCAAGGTGTCAAATCTCACAATCCTTCCATAATTAGTAAGGAAGGATTCCCCTCTAAAGTGTGAAGGTCAGGGTGGATTGCTGGTAAACTAGCTTTGAAGGCTAGACTGATTGATTATTTAGAATGTGTTTGAGAAGAAACAACCTAGGAGGAAGAGTCTAAGGAGCTAAAAATCTAGGAAGTTTTGGAGGACACTGGAGGGAAGTAGGCTACTAGGGATTTTGAGGTTACTGAGGAGCAGGGTGCTAACACTATGGGAACTACTAACAATAAGGGGAAAATGTATGTTGAGGAAGCTGGTCAGGGCACTGAGAATGAGATTGATTGGAAAACTAAAATTGGGGCACTGAAGGACTGCATTCAGAAGCTAGAGAAGGTCTTTGCCAAAGGGCTTTGTAATATAATTCTGCTGAACATGTCTATGCTGGAAGTGGTGGGTAATATTATGTATGATAACAATGTGGAGAATGAGAAACTCAATAATCTTATAAAATCAATAGTTATGTAAGGGGAGACCTCTCTAACTTGTGTCTTCCTATGGCTTGTGTTTTGTTTCTCTCTATTATTCTCAGCTATACCATTGTCTCTCTGAAGGCATTTTTTATTTGTTTTCCTTCTTATCTTTTTTGACTATATAGGGTTTGGCCCCTGGTTTGCTACCTTACTTTATCAAAAACATATTACAAATTGAAATTAAACTAGTACAACAAGCTAAAGTAGAGGATTTCCCTCTACTATTTAGGTTTTGAAAAATGTGATGAAAAAACCTATATTAATCATTTGGATATAATTATCGATGAAATATGGGTGAGTTGGTAAGGTGATGTGGATATTGCAAACACCACCCATGTTCAATTCTAAATATGGTATTAGAAGCTAGGTGTGATCGATCATTGGTTTTCTTGGGTCAATTGTAGCCACTCATTAGTATTCTTAGGCTAGTTATGGTTAATTATTGGTATTCTTGGACCATTTATGGTTGTTTTCAGTATTCTTAGGTTTTTTGTGGCCATTCATTGATATTTTAGGCCTGGTTGTGGTTATTGTTAGTAAATCTAGTACTTATGATAAATGACCACTTGGGGATTTGGGCCCTCAATTTTGTGTTAGACTAGTTGGAGCTATGGTCAAAATTAAAGTACCTATCTAAAAAACTATAACTTTGATATAACTTGGATGGATGATATATTTTTATGTCAAACAATGTGTTCCCAAATAAAATTTTATCATACCTATGAATGTCTATCGAAGTCAATAATTATAAAATAATAATGGAGTATGGTCACAATATTTACATAATTAACCTTAATTGCGAACAAAGAGGATATAAAACAATTTGTAAGAATTCCTAATATATTTGTATATGATCTTTAAAAAGACCAAAAAAATGTTTAATTATTCATTCATAGTGTATGGTATAGACTATTACTTGCCTAATTCAAACATTTATTCTATACAAACTCACTTATAATTTTTTTAAATTGTTTAAAAAACTTGGATTTGAGATTTATATTTATAAATATTCATTTAGGGTGTATACCACATATTATTATTTGTTTGGATAAAAAAAAAATCATAAATTTTCCTTTTAGTACTAGTATTTGTCTTATTAAAAAATATTTTGTATCAATGATCCTTTGAATACTATTACTTTACTAATTAAAATATATATTTTTATAAAAGTTTAATCCAATTTTATTTTATTTTTCTAATTTAATATTTGTCCTTATATATACTTATTATTATGTTTTATTGAATATTGATACACTAATATTCCTTTGTATACTTTTATTTATATATTTAAAAATTAATTTATATAAAATTTAATTATAATTTTTTTTAACAAAAAAATATTTAGCTTTAGATATACGTAGTGTTATGTTTGATTGGATATTTCTACACAAAGATTAAAAATAATTTTATTTCTCTAATATTTTTATATTTCATTCTAGTTAGATGAAAATTATTTATATTGGGAGTGGAGTAACTGATGTTTGGAGTTGCATAGATTACTAAATGTATATCACCGTTGTTATGAGTTTATACCAAATTTTTTGAATATTTTAGAAAAATAATTATGATATTTGGTTATGGTTTACTTATCTACACTCAAGATTACATCATTATTTCATTCAAAAATTCAACTAGCTACATGATGCCATTTTTTTTTACTTGGGGGATATCTTAGAGTGAGATAGGTTACTTATTTCTTAAAGATAATAAAGACAATGTTGTGTCAATATACATAAAAAAATGAAATTGGTTCTAGACTAGTAAAAACAAGTGTATGAAACTGAAAAAATACGTCTCATAGATAAAAATTATTCATTGATTGCAACAAACAAGATGCCCTTTTTTTTTTAATACCTCCGAGTTGTAAACTTGATGGAACACTGCATTCTGATAGAAAATATTCACACACTTATGTACATGGTTAGATAATGTAGGACTACACCCAAATATGTGTTGTTCTTTAAAAAAATACAAATAAAGCATTAGTGACTTTGATTGAGTTTAATTTCAAAATTGTTAGTGACATTGACTGAGTTCCTTTTCCTTTATTAAAAATATATTATATAAACACATGACTTTAATTGAGTTGTCTCATGTTTCTTGAATTTTATTTATTATAACAAACTATTGATGTGTATTTTTTACAATAACATAAATAAACAAGCTATTTCAATAAGTTTTTACTTATTATTTGTTATATTAACCTTATACACAAGTGAATTTGGTTAAAATTTATATTTAGATGAAATTTATATTGAATATATAATTGATTATTTATATTATATTCTTCTTGCATATTTAGATGGAATTTGATTATTTAGATGGAATTGATCTTAGTGACTTAATTTTATGATCATAAATTTTAATTTTGTTCAACTTCAAAGTTGTTTTAATTTAAACAGTTTATAAAAAGTAAACTTTTATAATTAATTTTAATTTAACAAAAGATATTGAGCTTAAAATAATTACTACTTCCTCCAATCAAATGTAATAGAATTATTGCATAGGTGTTTATGTGTCTTCAAATTTGGGATATGGAATTCTGTTAATTCCAAAAATGTAAATGAATAAATTAATTAACTTTTTCAATAAAAAAAATTAAAATAACATAACTTTAATTTTATATATAGTAAATAATAATGCAAATAAATTAGATGAGTTGATTATACTTTTTTATTTAAATCCTATAATATTCTACAAAGAGATAGAGTTAGTTTAGAAATGTAGATGAGGTATATATAATAATTTATATACATTGTCAATTGATTAATATTATGAGAAAAATATTCTTAATGATAATGGTAATGATATCTCTAAAGACAATGCTACAAAAGGATATCTAGAGGATTGATAGATCTTTGGTTAAATATATCAGACTACTTATCCCTTAGCTTAAGATGAACTTTGATGGTGTTGAGAAAGACAACCCAAGCCTAGTTGGTCAAGGAGGTGAGGAGTAATAATGGATGTTAAAGGCAATGTTATAGCTTCTTATGTGGGCACCTTGGGTGCCCAAACAAACCATGTTGTTAAAGAATCAATAACTCTTTTGGGCATAAAATTGGTAATCACTTTGGGAATTCATTTTATAAAAGTCAAATGACACTCCCTTGACATCATTAAATGTCTAAAAGTCAATATTGACCCCTATTGGAACATTATGAATGAAATGGAAGAAACTAAAATACTCCTCCAAAATTTCAAGTGTATTTGAATTGACCACACCTATAAAGAAGATAATGAAGGAACAGATAGTATGGTAAACATTAAGGTACACATTTCCTCCTTTTAACATTGGTGTAAGGTGGTTGAAATCCCAAAGTAGGTTACAATGATTATTTAAAAGGATAGGTTTTGTTTTCCATGTGTGAGGTAATTATAATAAAATAATATATGATTTATCTCATTAAAAATAAATCCATCAGCAAGTAAGAAAATAATCATTGTCATATAAAGGTAATCAGGTTGAAGTGAGGAAGGAAGTATGTTAGTCCCAAAATTTAAGACATTGATATGCCAAAAATAAATCACTCAAATTTTTGTAAAATTTTCATCTACAACAAACTCATGAGAAGAAAAGAACAAGCTAAGCATGGGTGGTAACCATGACAGGGTTGAGCTAATTTCATATGTAGAGGTGAAGGAAAATATATATGCTTAAAAAAAACTATCCAAAGGAGGACTCAAATTTTATGGGAAAAATTTGGTTAATGATTTTTCCTTCTCCAAAGAATTTTATATAGGTTGGGAAGACATAACACTTAGGATGAGAGGTCTCAAGTCACTATTAACTAATAGGTAACTAGGGAAATCATTGGCATGACTTGTAAAGGTGTGAAGGCATTCAAAGACCAAAAAAGGATGGATGAGTTAATGAAAATATTTTTTAAAATAGACAAATTGATTAATTCATCTCAAAAAGGGTTTCCTAGAGTAGATTTACTGAGGAAATGACCTGATATATGTATTCAGATCATGATATATAAATCACTATAAACGGTAAACACATTGTCATCTTTTCACATCATTATATTTTGATGAACCACATCAAGGGGAATATAATTAGATTGTCATTTTTTCTACTTAAATCTCTAGATTTTTATTTTATAACTTTCAAGTTAAACACTTATTTACACCTCATACAACAAGTTATCATTCTAGTAATTTTGAAGAGAGGGGAGCCCCTATAGGTGAAGATGCTATTGAATCTATTAATGTACAAAGTGATGAGGAAGATACAAATGAATATGGTGAGGAAGGGCCTGATAATAGAAATGATAAGGACTCATCTAAATCTATAAGGGAGGAAGAAACTAATAAAACTACCCCAACAAACACTTTTGAAGGAAATATTTAGGAAGACAATTTTATTGAATGTCTTACCCCCAAACCCCTAGGAGAATAAATATTGAAGTGGAACATAACCTAGAAAAATCAAATCAAATTTGGCCATGAAATAATTTCCCTACACTAAAATGGCTGAGCAAATCAAACATTTGAAGTTTCTACTTACCCTAGATAATTATAAACTCCATGAAAATTGGAATGAAAACTGGAGTAAACCCTTAGCATGGAAAGGAAACTAGATGGATGAGATGAAGGAACATGGGAATAAAAAGATAAAAAAACTAGAAGAAAGGACACTAAAAATTCAAAAGAAAAACACCGATGAGGGTTCATCCTAAGGACCATGTAAGAAAACCATATGACACACCCAAAAGAAAGAGAAGAACAAGAAAGAAATTAGGAAACTAGTTATCTATTATGACTCCAAGGAGTCACCACTAAGTTCTAATATTTTTCTTTGTATTTTGTTTTTGTCGATACTTGTCTTTTTTTATGGTTTTGTTGTACTTTTGGCTTAAGATAGCATCATAGTTTTTGGCCCTTGTGGATTCTACTTTGTTTCTAATTGTTTCTATTTTAGTTTAATATCTTTTGGTGCTTGTAAGAGTACTTGGTCCTAATCCTACTTTTAAACCATATATAATAAAAAATATCTCTACATATATTTACTTGCTACATGACTTATGGTCATTTTTGTTAAATTTCTTAGAAATAAATTACATGAGTGTTCAACAAAGGAATTATTATATTTTATATTATTTCCATGCTTAATATATTAACAGTAATACATTTTTTTGGTGTTTTGTGATAATATTTCAACACTTACTATATTTATGGAAACAAAGAAATGTTTGTAGTAGTCTATGTAAAATTATATTTATGGATTTTAAAAATTAATACATCCATAATTATATGTATAATAGTTTAAATAAATTAAATGTTACATTAATTAGATGTATGACAATTTTTATTATTGTTACATGGATTTAATTCTTGTAACATGTCCACATTAATTTTTACTTATATATTTGTTATAATGTTATCACAATAAATGTTACATGTATATTTGTGATATTTTTCCTATACTTACAAGGTAAATTTTTTTAAAAGAATGTAATAAATATGTTGAAATTTATCATCACCAATTTTAAATTGATTACATCATAATGGAATATTAATTACTGCTACTATTTGTAACAAAATATTAAAAAATTCAACTCATTATAATTCAAAGTTTAATTATTTAACACTAAATTTAGAAAACTTTTATATTAGTATATAAAAAAACTTGTATTACAATCTAGAAATTTTATATTTGATATTAAATAACCTAAATTAAGATATGATATATTATCAAAAATTGAATTCCTATATTTGATATTATAAAAGATTAAAAGATAATTTTGGGTTTTAATCTGGAATGTAATTTGTCCATATTTAAATAAATTATGGTCCACCCATTGAATTTTTAAAAGAAATCAGTCTTCAAAGATGTGCACTTCATCAGACCTCACCTTATGTACATAAATAATTTATAAGGTGTGTTTCTCTAGGTGTTTTTTGAATCCTTTGCATTCCAAAGTATTTGGACTAGTATTTTATGCCTAAAATCCTAACACGGATGGTAGGTATTTACATTCTTATAACTTGGACCAATATATAAATCAAAGGCTTCAACTCTTGAGTAGAAACAAATATGATTTTAGTTTTTATTATTTTGAGTGGCACAATAATATCATTATAACATAACAGTGTATGTAACAAACTGCAATTACAAATTCAATGGTCTTGTTTATGTAATAAAAGAGATGTAGTCAACCTATAAAATGGATGTAGGCCATGCTATTTATAGTGTGATGAAATTGTATACCTAATACATGTCATGACTCAACCTAGTATCCTTCTACAAGAATTTGATTATATCATGTTCAACATGCTTTTCTATCACTAAACTAATGATTGTTGTCGTTAGACCTATTTCATTGCTATGATGTGATATTTTTAGGTAGCTATTTTGATTACAGATAGCATGGCTAATGTTCACATTGGATTCATTTTATCTTGAGATATGTATACTACATACATTTGGATTTATTTTATCTTGATACATATATGATTGCTTGACCATTATTATTGTCACATGCTTAGCGGAATTCTACATTACCTTTATCTAATTGGATAAAATTGATGGATTTTGATATGTTGACATGTTCACTATAGGTATATGATCATGTTATATTTAATTGACTACAATGATGATAAATGGACTAGTAGACATAATATATGTTTAATTATAATATAGTATTACTTTATTTACTATCAATCAGGTATTAAAAATATTTAATGAATGGTTGTAGTTACTCAATGTGAGCTAGGTTAGATGTTGATGTTGGCACCTGGGATGATGAAGTAGTTCTTGAGCAGTCAGATATTTTTTTCTAGGTATACACATGTTTTCAATTTTATCTCTTGCTATTGGATAATTATGTCATCTTCATTTATGCAGTCACTATTTATTTATGTGTTTACTTATGGTATTATTTAGTTGTCATGTATTGATGTGTTATTGGTTGGTTTTAATTGTGCCTAATTGTACTCTCTCTCTCTCTCTCTCTCTCTCTCTCTCTCTCTCTCTCTCTCTCTCTCTCTCTCTCTCTCTCTCTCTCTCTCTCTCTCTCTCTCTCTCTCTCTCTCTCTCTCTCTCCTATTGAAAAAATCATCACCACCCATGACCTTGTGTGAAATAACCTTATAAGGTGATTTAGACATCCTAGGTAGACTCACCTAAATCCCCAATGACTGCACTTGGACTAAATAGTTAACCCCTTGATGTTATTAATGGTTCAAACTATGTACTATTTAAATCCTATATTTAATTATCATGTGAGATTTTATTAATTGGTCTTTCATGACCATTGCATTTTGATTATGGTTGGCATGTTGGGTCCCTGGGGGGAGATGGTTTATTGTGTGGGGAATAGATTTCTCTCCCTTTGGAATTAAATGCAGATTTGAGTGGGGGTATGGTCATGAATAGAAAAGGGAGGGTCATACAGGGGTGGTTGGTGTGGTTGGTTAGCATGTGGGATAAAGGAGAGAGAAATCATATGTATAAAGGGAGACTATTGGTGTATGAGAAGTGTAAGGGGAACTTAAAGGAGAGGGATGACAAATGAAAAAAGGGAGATAGTCAGTATGTGGGAGAAAAGAGATGCACACATTGAAAAAGAAGGAAAACAAATATATGACAGTAGGTATTTTTGGTTTCAAAATAAAAAAGGGATTTTATTTAAAAGGAGATGATGTTTTTCCCTCTTTTGTCTAAAATATTAAATGATTGGCTCAAACGTGATGTTTTGCCTAGGTTTTTAGTTTAGTTTCATTTGGTTTAGATCTCCTTTTACTCAATAAAGAATGGACAGTTGCAGAAGAAAATTTAATTTAGTTGAGATCTATGTTTACCCAATGAATAATGGAGTGAATGGGGTGTTCATTGAACACCTATGTTGTCAAATAATTAAAACAAAGTAAAAATTATACTTCCCCTAATCCACATCCAATGATGGAATGCCCTATACACTAAGGTTAGGAAAGAAATAGTAAATATATGAAGGAAAGTATGTTTTCCTCTTAAAATCTAAGATAAAATGTTAGGTAGATGGGGATGAAAGATGCAGGGCAGAAGAGAGGAGACATGGGTGCTGGGCATGGGAAGAAAATAAATAAGGAGTTGGGTATTATTTGAATACCTATACAAGAAATTAAAGTTAAAACAAAAGAAATATTTTATTCTACCCTTGACCACCACTAATGATGGAATGACTTGTAGATTTGGTTCTATAAATAACTAGTAATATATGAAGGAGAATATGTTTCCTCTTTAATGAAAGATCTAATGTTGGCTCTAAATTTGTTTTTACCCTTAGATTTTTACATTACATTCTGTTGGTTTAGATATCTTATTACCCTATGAAGAATGGGATTGGGGAGTCAAAAAACCAAGGAGGATAGATGCTAATGTGGGAAAAATTTAAAAAATAGGGTGTTAATGTAAGGGATCCTATGTAGGGGTGACTTGAAAGGAGCATCAAGCTATCACAAAATTAAAAGACCAGGGCTCTTATTTTACAAACTCATGTTTCTACTAATATTTCCTATATTTTTAGGGATGAATATATTTGTTTATGATGATTTATATGGTTAGTTATGTGTATGTTTTCTATTTTTCTTTTAAAAGCCTATTCATATTTATATTCTTTTGGGGCATGGCTTTTCCTACGTGGAAAATAACAAACCAAGGCTGTGGACTAATTTGGCCTAAGTGTTTTCTCCTCCTAGCTTGCCTTAAAAACCTAATATTCAACCTATTATCCATGTCGAATGATAAATGATTTTGATTTATGATTTATTTTTTAAAATCATTATGGTCATTTTATAGTTAAAATAAAAGGGTTTTATTTATAAATCTAAGCTTAAAATAGAATGACTTTGTTATTATGCTAATTAAAAAGGGGTTTTTCTATTTTGTTCAAAGATTCAGTTGACTCATTTAATGGACTATGGTTTTGAGATTAAAACTGGTTATATGTATATATTAAACCCATGTTGTGTTGGGTTATGGGCAAATCCCTATTTTTATTTATTAAATTATGATTGAATTTGACCTATAACTAAATGTTTATGAAATTTTGTGTTTTATGTAAAAATCATTTTTAACTCAATTTTTATATTCGGGGATCATATGAGGTCATGAGACCTCATGATAATCCCACAAATCCCTCACATTGATAATTGAGCTTTAAATATATTTTTAGATTTTGAACAATTGATTGAATCTTTATGTTGTCATGGTGGAAAATATGATGTTTGGCTAGAAGTCATGTTGAATGTGTTGATCGGTATTATGTGTTGACTATTGAAAATGAATGATTATTATTTTATTGTGACATTCTAATAAGTATACTTTATTTGGGTTATAATTTCCATTCTTATCGTATTAAGTGATTGGTTGAATGTTATTGTTATTATATAATCATCCTTTGACTAGGCTTAAATAGATAAGCTATAGTGTATGCTTATGAGCATGAGATATAGATTGGTAGCTAGGATATTTATAAGTTGATGATACACTTGGAGGTTTTCTAAGTCTGGTATTAATGAATTTTATAGACATGGCTTTGGTTTATCAATCCATATCTATGACCTTCAAACAACTTATAGTGGATTATCCCCACTCCCAATTTTAAAAAATGCCATTAATTAGTTATTTTAGTCTCATCTTGGGATGATGTTTTTGTTAGTCACTTGTCTATTTACCTTCTATTAGTGTTTTGAGTCATCCAATGGATTGAGAACCCTAACTTTATTAGAATCCCTTCCTAACCCCAGATATTGGAATCACCATCTAGATTATGGATGACGTGGTAAGTGCCAACAATGGTTGGGCTCATAAGGATGGTGATGAGGGTTTGTTTCATAATTGTTTGTGTTCCTTATTATTCTTTGTACACTCTTCATTATGACCTATCAACTAAGGATACCCATTGTTATATATTTTACTATTAGATGTACTTTTTAACATTAATTTCTACAATGTATTATGTTGATGGATATTTTACTTTTGGTTGCTTCTCTTGTAAATAGTTGTAGTTGTTATATGAAACTAAAATCCTTCATAGACATGATAACACATTACAACATGTTTTCAAATATGTAGGATTACTATATGTTGTTTACCTTATTGATATTATGGTTATGTTAGAAAATTAATTGACTTGAAATAGAAAATGCAAATTTTTTCCATTATGTATGAAGTTACATTGTATCATTTATGATGAAATTTTTATGCCATTTATTAAGGTTTTTAAAGCTTAATTTTAAAACTTATGCCTTTGGTTTCTTAACCCAATATTTATCTATAAATTCTAGATCATGATATTGCAAAATAAGTGTAATAGAATTTCAAAAACTAGTTGTAAAACCTTACGTATTCACATTGTGAAAAGAGGAAATTAGGAATATACAATATAACTAATGTTCAAATTATTAATACTCTCGTGCTACCCCAAAATGCTATTATTATACCAGGATTGGTCATGATATTATAATTAGGTCTATTCTTTAGATGATGAGTTCTATTTACTAATTTAGCTCTTGTATTTATTAATATTGCTTAAGAAATTCATTTAATACATTGATTGATATTGAATTGGTTATCTTGGCTTCATAAAATCTAATTTGTGCCTACTGTACACCTAATGGTGGTCATCGATGCTTATATATAATTATGAGGAAGGATTAGTATGTATTATTACACTCACATTTTTACCTTTTTTTTTAAATTAATATCTAGTTATAACTTCTTACCATTAACACTTTACCTCTTTGTATTGGTTGTTGTAAATGCTTGAAATTCTGAGTTTGATGATCATATGGAATGCTCAATTACTATTTAGTTGTTTTATAATTTTTAAGTATTTAATTCATTTGAGGGATGTTAAATATTGGTTACCAATAAGTCACTAAAGGTAACATTAGAGCCAATATTAAGCTTGTTATGGAATTTTTCTAACCATAATTTATGCATCCCTTATATTCACTATTGTATGAGGAAATAACAAGAAAATAGTCACTTCATGAAGCACTATGTTCTTTGGTTCAATTTCCAAGATAGAAGAACCTATTGATGTTAGATTTATTTACAACTAATCATGAAACATATTAGTATTGTTTTTTATTACTTCCATAAGAAGGTTTAATATATAAAACCAATCTTATCTTTGTATGCACTCTTCATATGAGGAACTTGCAATGGATAGTATTTTCCATAATGAATTACTTCTTATGTTTTACCTTGTAAGTGGCTGAAAATTATGTTGTGGTTCATATATTTTATGGTCAAAATGTTGTTACAGCTATAAAAGTTTATGCGAATGTCCTTATGGGTTTTTAAGTGTAAGCATTTAGTGATTCACTACATTAAAAAAGATTTGCAGTGTCTTATGTTAATACCATATATAATAGCTTAGAAATATCATAATGGCATGTTGAATATTATTTTGATTACTTGAATCATTACCTTATTATAATCATTGAAGATGTAGTAGTTATCCTATAATTTAGATAAACATTCATGGGATACATTGGAGGAATCTTCTTGACTTGATTTTATCTTAACTAAACACTTATTGATAAATATCAAAACTCTACATGATCTACATACTGATATAAAAATTGACTAAAAATTATAATTTAACCCACAGTTGATCATATAACATTTATATGGTGGTCCTTATGATGTTGTTACCTTTGACAATTAATTGGCATCTCACATAATAGATATGCTTGGAAGTGTTGGGTATCGAATGATGATTTTGATGTATGTGTAATCCTTATCTTGATATTTTATATGCATGATTATTGGTAGTAATAAATATTTAGTTATGATACCTATGATGTTCCTCTTGAATTCTATCTTGTTATCCATGGTAATTTATAAAGGTAGAATGTATGCTCAAGTGAATCTACTAAGGATTATGGGTTAGTTTTCTTACCTTTCATTATGGCATTTGCATGGTTTGGAATAAGGGCAAATTGATCTATAATATAGAATATGTTACAAGATAATAGTTAGTAATCCCATTATAGGAGAAGTTATTATCTATCCAAAATCTAGACATGTAACCTTAGGAAGGCTTGGGTACTTAACCTTGGATAATTATTCTATGTTAATTTACTACATTATGGTTTAGTGCACACTTGTATATGTGTAAGCTAACTCGCCTTATGTCACTAAATGATGTAGTAAACCATAAATAGATTTATTTGCACTCTGATAAAAGTAACTCCAAGTTTTTTTTTTGGGGTGGGGGTTGTTTCATCTAGTATCAGAGCCTATGCTTAAAGATTTTGGAAGAGTTTTAACACATTACACTAATTTTTGGCATGATTTTAGAAAGGTGGTTAAGATTTCATGTTGTTAAGCATAACTTTTCAAAAAATTGTCCTTTTAAAATATACTTTGGGTGGATATAAATACATGCGGTGTAGATGTACTTATCCTTATGGAGGCTTATTTTACCAGCATGTATGTGCATGCCTTGTGATGGCTAAATGCCACCTATATGTCTATGTTGTCCTGCTAAGATAGATTTATAACCTTATATGATTATGTGCATACTAAACCATGGTTGGAGTTATATGCCTTGTATATACTAATATATGTCTTATATGCTTGAGAAGGTTATGTATGACCTTTATAAAGGCACTTATATTCTTATATGAATTAATTAGTGCTTTGATTTTGTAAGCTTGAAGTGATAGAATTTCCTAAATTATGGAATGTGTGTGTGTGAGTGTGGTAGAAATTAATTAATTTTATCAATGAACTTTTGATGCTTACCCATATCCTTGGTTGGGTCAACCCTTCCCTCATTGAGTTACACTGGAATAAGCATCACTTGTCAATTATTGACTTGTATGGAAAAGTTGATGGGAGACTAGTGATAACAATTTTGCCCTTAGAATTGAGGAAATAATGTTTATTACCTATTTTTGAAGAGTATGGGAAAGTCATTAGTATATGCTTAAAATATTGTGACCTTAGGAATGCAAAGGGTTAGGCTCAAACCTAGAGGGTTGTATTGGGTGAGAGTGTCTGATTTACTTGGTTAAATTACTGAGGCTTGGGATCTTCACTTTAGAGGTAGAATATTGCACTGAATTAAGATCTTGATCTTATTTATTTATTTTTGTCTCCTTTGAGTTAGATAGAGAAGAATTTAGATTCATAACTCTAAAGGGATCCAAGTAAATAAGTTTGTGGAGATGTTTATTTCCAATTTTTCATATTTGATGTTGTTGTGATCATGGATATGTTTACATCTATGATGGTTATTTTATCATGGATAGGTTTATTTCCATGAGGATGTCATGTTTATCATGGATATGTTATGTCCATAGGGAAGTTTATTTTTATTATAGCTAAGTTATGCATCCATGAGGATGCCTATTTGAAAACTTGTCTATGTTTTGACACTCATGAGATGTCTATTGTGATATAGATATGACCTATATCCATGAAGATGTGTATTCTAAGTTCAATTGAACTTATTGATATTGGGAAATTGTAATTACCATAGTAGTGTTTTAGCATTAACCTCATGCCTTGGATAAGTTCACCCTTTCTTAAAAGTGATGTTGCTGTAGACACCAATATTTTGTCGACTCCCCCTTGGTCCCTTTCAAACACTTACACACCTTATTAATTTAAAATAAACTACTTATTTTAATTTAATGACATCACCCTAGACACCTCACCTTGGACACCTCACCATGACACCTCACCTAGACACCTCACCCTAAGACCAGTTCCTACCCTATGAGTCACCCTAAGACTAGGTCATCTACCCATGACCTATTCTCACTCCATTCCAACCTCCTAACTAATATTTGTGCCTAATAAACCCATCTTTTGAATATTCTCCAATGGCAAATGCACTTGGTAGATAGAGAAATGGGCAAAGGGTTAAAAATATCCCTTTTACCCATTCTCTAGCCGCTGACGTCGGTCAACTATCAGCCGACGCTGGTGGGATAGTCAATTTTAGTTACTTAAACTGAGTTCTAAAATTGAGCTCAAGCCTAAATCCTAAATTGATGATCCCAAATTCTTCCTCCTGGACTCTTAGATATCGACGTACACTCTGAGACGAAGCATCAGACTTTGACTAATGCTCACCTGGCTATAAAAACTCTGCACAAGTGACTCTAGATTGGATTGGAACATTGCATGAGGAATTTGACATTAGCCACAACAGGAATATGTGTTCTAAGACTCTTGGTTCTTCATCTAACAAGAGCTAAGTATTCATCTATTTCCTATTAGTATTTTAGAATCCATTAGTAATTAGTTTCTATTTACTATTTCTAAATACTATCAACCAGTCCCGACTTCATCTAGAGAAAGGCTAAAAAGCCTTCCTCTTATTCCCACCTCCTTTTACATACCTACCCTCTACCTTTACCCCCTCTCAGACCCTATTCACTATCTTTCAACCCTACATAAACCCTTAAACTCATAGACTCCTCTATCGACCATAGACATATCCTTGAAACCCGTCTAAGGCCCATTTCCCCTACCGACATTGGTAACATAAATGATGTCAGCATATTGACCAATCGACACTGGTAGGACTACTGACATTGGTGAGTGTGACAGACTAATTGCAGAGAATAGTTATGCATATATTTATTCCTCTTTCTTAGTCTTTCACCATTTCTTTTTATACAACACTCTTTTTATCAAATAGTAGACTGTCATCCCTCATGGAGCTCTATGCTTTCGAGACCGAGCATTGCTTGGTAGTCCACCATATCTTTATCTAACACTCTCTTTGTTTAAGTCTTATTCTTATCTACAGGTGTCTTCCTCCACAGCCAAAGAGGAGCTCATACAATGCTTGGATATGGTGTGTAACTTAATCCAGGTAACGTACAAACCCTTGACCCTTAACCTTAGTTTCTTCTTTCTTCTAAATATATTTAGCAAAAATGTAGAGAAATATTCTGACTTCTAATCAGGCAATTGTGGGTTTGGGTCCCACTGGGTGTGCCAAATACCTTATGCCATACCTGGGACAACCTACACCTTATCCCATACTTGGGAAAACCTACACCTTATCCCATACCTGGGGCAACTTACTCCTCTTTTTGTCTTACAGTTCGTCAGAACAACCAACAAGACAAAAAGGGGCAAATGTAGACACCAATATTGTGTCGACTCCCCCTTGGTCCCCTTCTAACACTTACACACCTTATTAATTTAAAATAAACTACTTATTTTAAATTAATGACATCACCCTAGACACCTCACCTTGGACACCTCACCATGACACATCACCTAAACACCTCGCCCAAAGACCATTTCCTACCCTATGAGTCACCCTGAGACTAGGTCATCTACCCATGACCTATTCTCACTCCATTCCAACCTCCTAACTAAATTTCATGCCTAATAAACCTATCTTTTGACCATTCTCCAAAAACAAATGCACTTGGTAGATTGAGAAATGGGCAAAGGGTTAAAAATAACCCTTTTACCCATTCTCTAGCCGCCGACGTCAGTCAACTATCAGCCGATGTTAGTGGGATAGTTGACATCAGTTACTTAAACTAAGTTCTAACATTGAGCTCAAGCTCAAATCCTAAATCACCGATCCTAAATTCTTCCTCTCAGACTCTTAGAGATCGATGCACACTCTGAGACCAAGCATCAGACTTTGACTAACACTCACCTGGCTATAAAAACTCTACACAGGTGACTCGAAATTGGATTGGAACATTGCATGAGGACTTTGACATCATCCATAATAGGAATATGCATTCTAACACTCTTTTTTCTTCATCTAACAAGAGATAAGTATTCTTCTATCTCCTTTCAGTATTATAAAATCCATTAGTAATTAGTTTCTATTTACTATTTCTAAATACTATCAACTAGACCCGACTTCCTCCAGAGAAAGACTGAAAAGCCTTCCTCTTATTCCCACCTCCTTTTACATACCTACTCTCTACCTTTGCTCCCTCTCAGACCCTATTAACTATCTTGCAACCCTACATAAACCCTTAAACTCACAGACTCCTTTGTCAACCATAGACATAACCTTGAAACCTGTCCAAGGCCCATTGCCCCTACCAACATTGATAACATAAATGACACCAGCATATTGACCAACCGATGCCAGTAGGACTACTGACATTGCTGACTATGATAGACTGATTGCAGAGAATAGGTACGTGTATCTTTATTTCTCTTTCTTAGTCTTTCACCATTTATTTGTATACAACACTCTTTTTATCAAATAGTGGACTGTCATCCCTCATGAAGCTCTACGCTTCTGAGACTGAGCGTTGCTTGGCAGTCCACCATATCTTTATATAACACTCTCTTTGTTTAATTCTTATTATTATCTACAAGGGTCTTCCTCTACAGTCAAAGAGGAGCTCCTACAATGCTTGGATATGGTGCACAACTTAATCTAGGTAATGTATAAACGCCTAACCATTAACCTTTAGTTTCTTCTTCTTCTGAATGTAAAAAGCAAAAACATAGAGAAACATTCTGGCACACCCAGTGGGACTCTGGAGTTTTCCTTGGGTTAATTTTTTTCTAAAAAGCAAACTTTCATATAGATGCATTAGGAAAAGATTCTCTTCTTGCATCCTTCTTCTATCTCTTTATTTTGAAAAGACACCATTAGCACAAGTTAAAAATAACATCTTTCTTTTTCTTCATGTCACTTCTTGCCTGCATCTTAGAGTAGTGAAAATTCATACTCTTAACCTTTTTCTCCACTTGTTTGCATCTGAACAAAACATTTTAATTTGGGTTAAAAAAACTATTGCATTTCATTTCTGCTTGAATGCATATTTAGCCTTCTCACTTAGTAACTAAAAATGCATTATGAATAAATCACAGTGCACAAATGTTACACAACCAGACCACAAGCACAATAAAATAAAACATTTAAACTCACTTGAGACAAGGCCCGTCTAGGATTTCATCACCTAGCAGATACCCTACCCTACCTAGCGATCCTACTTGGACTTCACTACCAAGAGGAGGACCCACTATGTTCTCTAGTAGAGTATAAACTATAGGCAAAGTATATATTGCCTAAGCGGCCTAGCTCAGCTCTGGGTTTGTGAAGTGAAGGGAGCAAACCCCTAGCACCAGGCCACATACAGAACCTAACACAAATTCTTGAGCACCAAAACATAACCTGAAACCAACCATAGACTTCCTCTTTAGGACCCATTCTAAAAGCCCAATTCCCAAACACATTCTTATAAGGCATAAGCCACCATGACTCTAAAATTTATTCTTAGGAATTTAATGTTCTAGAGGTTGATTGCCATCATCTATTTTGTTTTTCTTATCTAATTTTTTTTGAGCTGGTAAGTTCGCATCATTCTAAAGTCTAAAAATAATTCAGAATTTCTCCTTTATTCCAAAAACTTTTAGTTTTTGAAATTTTTGGAAATACACAAAAACTGACATCAATTTTTCCACCAACGTCGACAACTCATCTTCACCGACATCGGCTATCCCACTGACCTCGACAACATTCCATAACTGATATCGGTTAGTAAATTGACATCGGTCACTGTCAACAAAATTTCTTCCAAACAACAAGCTTAAAACCCAACTTTTTTGTTGTTAAACATAAATCCTAGAATTTTGAAATTGAAATACATAGTTTTTAGAACCTGAATCCATTTTGTCTTGAATCATTTTGACACACAGTCAAGCTAAAACTCTTGTTGACCACGCAAGCCAACATCCACTTCCACCTTCACCTTTCGTACCAAATCCTCTAATGGAGCATACTTCAGACACTGAACATACTCCTATCCAACCTAATCCCAATCAACCTCTAATTATTCTTGAAGGAGATCAAGACTTTGAGAGATTCCCTGACCACAACATCAAGGTTCTCTAACACTATCTCGCTAGAAGCCAAATGTGAGATCCTTCAAGTAACCCAATTTATGGGATGCCAACTTCCTTGGTTGAAGTGGCAATGATATCGACATCATATGTTACCCAAACTATCACCACTCAGGCCACTACCTCAACTATTAACCCAACCATGGCCAATGTTCAATATTTGGCCTCTTCTTCTATTTCTGGACCTACCTCCATCAGGGTTTCTGTACCCCCTCAACCATAAAAAATTCAACCAAGTTCTACACCATTCCAAAACTTGATTGTCTCTATCCCACCCACTCTTACACCCATAAATACAAGAGTGACTACCTATCCTTTTACTAGTGTCACCACCACTCAACCACCCTTGGTGGCACCTAGTCAAGTTGTGCCGTATCGCTTCATGGAACAAGCCCCCTTGACTTCAACATCAGTCCCTATGACAAACTACCAATATGTTACACCTATACAAATGCAACCAAGTATGTCATATGCCCCTCTCAATGCCTTCTAGGTACCCTATAACCTAGGGGGTGCCCCACCTACCAATCTGTCAACCGATCTAATCAAGATGATGGTGGATAAGATGTCCAACCTTGAGACATCCATTTCTAGTTCAAAGAATGTTCTTTCATATGAACAAATATGTAACAAACCCATTCACCCTTCAGTGCCTATTCAACCATACCCTAGCCAATGGGAACTTCCAAAATTTACTAGCTTTGAGAGTAAAGAGGACCCATAGCAACATCTATGAGCGTTTAGACACGTTTGCTACCTTATAACACACAATGATGCGTTATTACTTCACACATTTCCCATGTCACTTTCTGGTTCCACCCTTGATTGGTATAGTTCTATTACCAATCATTCCCTCTTTACCTTCACTCAACTAGCTCAAATATTCCTTAACCACTTTTCAATCAACATCACCAAAAAGGTCTCCATCACAGACCTATATTCTATTAAACAATTCAACGATGAGTCAATAGCTGACTTCATTGCCCATTGGAGAGGTTTGATCAACCAACTCTCCTTTTCTTTACCTCAACTTGAGCTCATTGAGTTCTTTTCAAGATCATGTGCCAAGCACATCTCATCCACTTTGTGGGTCTAAATATTCCACACATTTGATGAAGCTTTCACCATGGCCCAAAATCTTGAACTCTGTGCAGTTTAAGAGGATAGAGTCAAACTATGTAGTAAAAATACTAATGTAAAATCCAATGACTCTTCTTCTTCTAAACCTTCTTCCCACTCCAAGTCCAAAGGATTGGAAAATGTTGTGGTACTTAGATCATCATCCTCTACCACAACTAACCAATTTGAGCCATCCACATCACAAAGCATCACAAGACAATTCCAACAACAGTATATATAGCATCAATACACTCCAATAGGAGAATCATACGCTTCTGTGTTAGATAAACTAGTGAAATAGGAGGTCCTCAATCTCCCTCAAATCTGACCACCCCAATTTGACCTCTCAAAAGCCATCCCTGCATGGTATAGGGAAAATGACTATTGTAACTACCATCATGTCAAGGGTCATGACAGACAATTGCAAAATCCTCAAAAACATTGTTCAAGACATGTTGGACAAGGGGGATCATTTTTTGGATAACCCAAATGTGTCAGCTAACCAAAACATAGACATCTTTAGGCAACCATTCCCTAACCATCCCCCAAGTCAAAATAATGTTCAAACCATGACTGATGACCTTCAAGAGTGCAATATACGCACAGTCGACATGGTTTCTCCTTTCATTCCTAACCAACCTCTCACACACTCTGAAGAGGTTAGTCAACCCATTCTTCCACCATAGGTAGAAGAGCTTATTCTACCCATATCACCCCCATGACATCAAACACCTCCTCTACCCATACTTCTACCTCATGAGGAACCCATATTACCTGTTCTTCTTGCCTCGACCTTCCCTCTTCTTCTACCGTTGGAAGAAGTTACCATTCATACCCCACACCCTCATGTAGAAGGGGCCATAATCCCTCTACTTCACCCTTTAGAGGAGCCTTCCTCTCCTATTTGTCCTCCACCAATGGAGGATAGTCCTCCATCCACCCCTCTTTCACATGTAGGAGAGTCTACTTTGACCTCTCCTACATTGGAAGATGCTTTGATGGTACCAATGCCAGTAACCTCACCCTCATCCTTCTTATCACCAATGGAGGATCATACTTTTCCTTCCCCTAGACCACACATGGAAGCCATTATCATCCATGTGCTCTATCCTCTCGAAGAGCCACATTTTCCAATCCCTTCTCCATCGAGAGAGAAACTTGCCACCTCACCCACTTTGACCAAGGAAGATTCGGTAACAGTTTTTCCTCGCCTTTGGCCTGAGATCACTGTGTCTAACATATTTCCACTCTCATAATCACCTAAATCCTCCAAAAGACCAACTACAAAACCACATGTGATGTCACCTAAACCCTTCTCTTGATTGGTAGAAAACTTAGGATTTATCCATTCGAGGAATATAAAACATGAGGCGCTATGGGAGTGGCTTAAGGCTCCTTATCTTACACATTCCACTTTGACTACCAACCCTTCCGAATTAAATCATCTCACAGTCTCTAACAAGAATCGGGCTTCTAATTCTAAATCTTCAGAAGCTCAACTATCCACACCTAAACCCAAACCCTCACAAGCATCCATCATACCGAAACAGGTTCAATCTCTTGGTGTTCACCCTACATCAAACCTCACTCACCCACAAGTGAAAGTAGACTTGAACCTCACCCCACATAATAGTGGTCCTCACACCAAACTAAATAAGGCTGCTAAACCATGTCAGAGAACTCCTCCCCCACTTTCACCATTGCCCTCTATTTTGGGCCCACACCCATCTACTTAAATAGGAGTGCTCTCTACTCCAACACCTAACAAGAACAAATCACTTCCATTACTACCTTTATCCATAAAAAACATACTTCCTCAAAAAAATCCAACACCTCTCATCAAAAAAGTGCCATCTGCATGTGTGGCCACACTGCCAAACAAAAAGATGGTACAAAAAACTCCTCTTACAACTCTTAAATAGAAGTTGTCAACCCCTATTGCAACAAAATGCACAGACCCATTAGCGGGTTCCTATGCTTTGTTGT
This sequence comes from Torreya grandis, assembly GCA_037957365.1. Taxonomy (NCBI): domain Eukaryota; kingdom Viridiplantae; phylum Streptophyta; class Pinopsida; order Cupressales; family Taxaceae; genus Torreya; species Torreya grandis. Next base: position 211,284 of record JARHVA010006049.1, on the reverse strand, counting down.
TATGCCAATTGTTGTAGTCTTCTAGTATCAGTCTCCCACCTCTTAAACCATGCCAGCCTCTCAGACCAAAACCATCTTGGTTCGACGACACTCAAATATGTGCATATCATCGCACACTTGGGCATGACACTGAGCGATGCTATGCTCTTAAGGTTGTCATTCAAAAACACCTAAAAAAGGACACCCTTTTCATTAAGGATCCTCTTGACCACCCTTTCAACAAACCATTGAGACCATCCCATGCCTCTCAAACATCCTCACCTCAATCAAGAACCCATTGTCAGACTATGGTCCCTCTACCACCTTCTCCCCCTTTATTTAAAATCAACACTATCAATATGGCCACTAGGTCACAAACCAGGAAGGATAAAGGAAAAGAGAAGGTTTCTATCCCTTGGACATATCCATGCATCAAGCCTTCTCAACCACCAAAACCCAAGATTTCTATCTTAGGCACATCGCAACCAACATCTTTGGAGCCAATTCATGACTCCATGGTGAAACAAATTCACTAAACCCCTATGAAGAAGTCTTTGTATGACCTAATTAAAATCTCTCCACAACATCGCCAAGCCTTAATCAAAGCTTTATAGGTAGTGGAGGTCCAATTTGGAGACCCCCAACCATTGGCTGCTTTAGTCAAATCATTACCAACCATTGCCTCCATCACCTTTAGTGATTTTGAGATTCCTACCTCCAACCTAGAAGATCAAGATCTCACCCTCTATAACTAAGCCTATCAAGACAAAAGCTTCACAGGATGCATCCTCACGTCGCACTCCTTGTCAAATAGGAGCTTCAACATCTTCTCTCCATCTCATTTATCCAACCCATTGATTATCCACAATGGGTGTCAAATATTGTCCCTATCACAAAAGCAACTAGGGGAATTGGACTTTGTACTGACTATCATGACCTCAACCAAGCATCGACCAATCATCAACCAACTTCACGTCCAAGCATTGACCAAATTGTGTCTACAACCAAAATCTAAAAGAGTGAGATTTCAAAATTAGAGATCTGATCCTTAAATAAAACCAACATGTGACCAATACGGAAAGAAGAAAATGAGGAAAGTTTTCTCCTAATTGGCTCAAACCTTATATAATAATGCACAAGTATGGATCAGGTACTTATGATCTATCTTCTCTCGAAGGCTGGCCAGAACCTGAGCCCCTTAATGCCTTACATCTGTGACCATTCTACTGTTAATCAAGTAATCATTCACTTGATGTTTAACTTGAGCTCATCCCTTGAACAACCCCTGTCATCCTCATTCTTATTCTTTCAACCCTTTTTCCCTACAAACATTAGTCAACCCCTTTGTCAAGCATGAATGCTTTGTCCTAATAAAAGGGAAATCCCCAAACCTCTATAGTCTAGTCCATGACTAAAAGTATAGTTCACAAACAAAATATAAGACTGGGATGCCTAACCAAAGGTCACTAACTATAAATGTAGACTGCTCCCTTGAAGGATAGCTACATAATTGTTATAATCAATAGACTGCTCCCTTAAAGGATAGCTATTCAAAGACATCAAAACATATAAATAAACCTATATACCATTCCCTCGAAGGATGGCTATGCCTAAATTGTGATACATACATATCACCCTCTCAAAAGCTTCTCACGCCAATCAGCCTCAACATGACCATAAAACAAAACAACATCCCCAAGTAGACTTCCTGCATTGATCAATCTACAAACTATTAAGTCATGGACTTGCCTATAGTCATTCTCAGCATCACCTATAAAAGGAGCAAAGTTATCCCTACTAAAAAGGAGTTACATCACCCTCACATATCACATAATCACACCTATTACCCCAAAATACTCAAGGGATTTTGAGCTTACTTAATATCAAGTGATTAGAATACTTATCTAACACAAACCTATGGTCAATGACATAATGCATGAATGGGGCTTTTGTTTGAAAAAACCTTATCTATGTTATCATTATGGTCCTTGTCAATGAAAGAGAAATGTGCCTTTCACTTCTTACATACCTTCGTCACATACAACCCAAACAAAACCATTTTCTAACCACTAACATAACCTCATGATTTATTTAATACAAATACCAATTTGTGTTATATAAATTATCATAGCCCATTCACACTAGTTTCTATAGAAAACAATACACATGGAAACTATCAACCAAACACAATTTATGTCAAGCATATACCATCAACAATATGGAAACTTGCTAAAGCATAAATTGACTCATTTCATTTTTAGCATACACCATCACTAATATGGAAAATTGCTAGGGATGAAAAACCATATAACCAATGTTATATAATATACCATCACAAAATATGGAAAAGGCTATAACATCATTATTCATTTCATTCTTAGCATACACCATCACTAATATGGAAAATTTCTAGGGATGAAAAGCCACATCACCAATGTTACAGAATACACCATCCCATAATATGGAAAACGTTGTAACATCATCATACACTCATCATTTCAAGCATGCACCATCATACATATGGGAAATGCTAACAAGACTAACATGACCAAACTAACTATCAACCAATTTGACTCTTCTTCCCTTTTGGGGAGAACTACATTGGCCTGAGGCACTTAAAACAGGGGCTATGTAGGTAGCACTTAGTTGACATGGAGTCTTTTGAGGTTAGCTCAGCCATTCGCTCGTTCATCTACCTAATGGATGAACTATTTATACCAACCCAAAATCATGACCAAATAACCAGCCCTGACATAGTAGAAGTCATCTTAGACTCCTCATGGGGCACACTTGAGATCACTTATATCTCAGCCCAACTTAACCAATGACCTTAGAGATCATGACTATCTCCTTAGACCATGACCACTTTTGAGACAATTCTACCTTGGTTGTTTTGATTGCATATATGCTACCTCACAAATAGTTAGAAAATTGTATGAACCCCACATTAAGACCCTCACACATATTGTCATATCGTGACCAAGTTGATCCCCAATATTTGTGACATTTTCATGTTTTCCAAGAGCACTTCCTAGCCTAGGATACTTGGAACACGATGACCATTGGAGCTACAACTTTGATCATTTAACCCAATCAGCTACGACTAAAAAGCTCGGGACTGGTTACTTCAATTTTAGTGCTCCTCAACCTTACTTGTGACAACTTGACCTACCTATCACATGAAGTGGTATATGTGCAATCTTAACTATTGAAGCATTCACACTCCAACTTCACCATACCCATCCATTATCTATCAAATCGGCAACCAATTTCAGATTGCCCTCTCTCGATTCCCACTTTGAGGGGGAATACCTTATCCCATACCTGGGACAACCTACACCTTATCCCATACTTGGGGCAACCTACACCTTATCCCATACCTGAGGCAACTTACTCTTACTTTTGTCTTGCAATTTGTCAGAAAACCAACAAGACAAAAAGGGGCAAATGTAGACACCAATATTGTGTTGACTCCCCCTTGGTCCCCTTCTAACACTTACACACCTTATTAATTTCAAATAAACAACTTATTTTAAATTAATTACATCACCCTAGACACCTCACCTTGGACACCTCACCTAGACACCTCACCCTAAGACCATTTCCTACCCTATGAGTCACCCTGAGACTAGGTCATCTACCCATGACCTATTCTCACTCCATTTCAACCTCCTAACTAACTTTTATGCCTAATAAACCTATCTTTTGACTATTCTCCAATGGAAAATGCACTTGGAAGATAGATAAATAGTCAAAGGGTTAATAATAGCCCTTTTACCCATTCTCTAACCACTGAAATCAGTCAACTATCAGCCGATGCCGGTGGGATAACCAACGTCGGTTACTTAAACTAAGTTATAACATTGAGCTCAAGCCTAAATCCTAAATTGCTGATCCCAAATTCTTCCTCACAGACTCTTAGAGATCGATGTAGACTCTGATACCAAGCATCAGACTTTGACTAACGCTCACCTGGCTACAAAAACTCTACACAAGTGACTCCATATTGGATTGGAACATTACACGAGGACTTCGACATCAACCACAATAGGAATATGCATTCTAACACTCTTGGTTCTTCATCTAACAAGAACTATGTATTCTTCTATCTCCTTTCACTATTTTAGAATCCATTAGTAGTTAGTTTTTATTTACTATCTCTAAATACTATCAACTAGACCCGACTTCCTCCAGAGAAAGGCTGAAAATCCTTCCTCTTATTTCCACCTCCTTTTACATACCTACCCTCTACCTTTGCCCCCTCTCAAACCCTATTCACTATCTTGCAACCTTGCATAGACAATTAAACTCCCAAACTCCTCTTCCGACCATAGACATAACCCTGAAACCCGTCTAAGGCCCATTGCCCCTACCGACATCAGTAACATAAACCATGTCGGCATATTGACCAATCGACACTGGCAGAATTACTGACGTCGGTGACTATGATAGACTGACTGTAGAGAATAGGTATACATATCTTTATTTCTCTTTCTTAGTCTTTCACCATTTATTTTTATACAACACTCTTTTTATCAAATAGTGGGCTGTCATCCCTCACAGAGCTCTACGCTTCTAGGACCGAGCATTGGTTGGTAGTCCACCGTATCTTTATCTAACACTCTCTTTATTTAAGTCTTATTCTTATCTATAGGTGTCTTCCTCCATAGCCAAAGAGGATCTCCTACAATGCTTGGATATGGTGCACAACTTAATCTGGGTAATGTACAAACCCCTGACCATTAAGCTTTAGTTTCTTCTTCTTCTGAATGTAAAAAGCAAAAACGTAGAGAAACAGTTGCATCAAAGCAAGCATCACCATATGACCTTTGACTTATTAGATTAAGCCAATTGGGATAATAGTTATATAATATTATTGTTCTAATCATGAGATCATGCCTTATTGGCCATTTATAGATTACATAGATGAGCTATCCAATGGTGCTAAGGTATAATATCTTAAGAGGTCCAAGGGTACGGCTTGAGCATGGAAGGTCTAGTGGGTGAGTGGGACTAACTTTCTTAAACAAGTTAGAGATTTTCTGGGATATATTATTATTATTGGTTAGCATGGAACGTCTATCCATGATGCACAAACATTGTTGGTGAATTTCCAAAGACTCGTGAAGATAGATTTTATAGGCCTTGTTAAAATAGAACCTTCTTGGAAAGAAGGTGATCATGATTTGAGATCCTTGGGATTAATTATGTGTATTATATGATGGATATTTGGTGTCATTTGGATGTCATCTAGACATTGTGTGACTTGATGGGAATTATGGACCCTTGTGCTTCACACCATGTGTGTTAATTCTTGTGATGTGAAATTACCTTAGCATAATTATTGAAACACTTAAGTTACATATGTGTGACTTGTTTTCATTTGGCTCATCCTTGTATATTAAATTATTGTGTTATGTAGCTATTAAATTTTATTGATTTTTTTAAATCATGTAAATTTGTGTCTTTTTTATACTATATGTAAGTCATTGACCTTGTCAACATTCACATTCTTGTCCTGATATCAACACTATTACATGAGCATTTCATACACATCTATGTATGTTGTTAACTATGAAATGTGAGAATGATGATTAATAACTATGTAGGGAAGTATCCCATTTCTAAAATTAACAATTTGGAACATTTGTTTCTATTTATTTTTTAAATTACTACATGAGTATGTTATGGTAATGTAAACATGAGCTACCCATGTGATGTGTTTCTTCTTCTTGAAACCAACTTCTATTGATTGAAATATTCCAAGGTATAATGTTGTGTTGTGTGGTGTAATCATGTATCTCTAAACTAGTATTAAGTATGGGTGCAAGTATGAGGTTAAAAAATAGAGAATCACTACATCCATAATGTTTTAGATCGGGTATGGGATAGGAAGTAGAGTCCCTTGTAGGCTGAAAACCCACTTTTACCTTTTTCATAAGTAGTCCCCTGATTCATTAAACATATACACCATGTGTGTGATGAGTTGTCTATGGAATCTTAGTGCATAATGGTCACTTTATGGATTTATAATTCCTTTATCCATGTATTGGAGGTTATGGTAAAACAACCCTTGTGAATTTTTTTGTCCTAAAATTTGGATATTTATTCATAATAAGTAATGTGGTATTTGTTGAAATGCATGAATGTGTTGGCTTGTAGGTGAAATCTTTCTTTAGTTAAGGTAAAGTTACTATTATACCTATTAGAAATATAATGGAATCAATATTTATATTTTTTTCAAGAATAAATAGAATGTATGCTAATTTTTTGCTTTGATAGAGTAACACTAATCCCTAATTAGATAGTGTTTAAAATCTTAGATACCCACTTGACTCTTGGATAGAGTGATGAAATTTAGGTGATGCCATTATATGGTTGATTATGGATGGTGGGATTAGTATCCCTAAGCCATCCTACAAGCTCATATGTGTGTTGGAGAACATTTTGAAAGCCTTTGGGTTACATGTGATGCCTAGTATGGCTTCTCTGGTGTTCAACATGGTTGGTGTGGGATGATGCACTAACACCTAAGTGGTTCATGATGTAGTAGAGTAAACATGGAATTATGGATTACTACCCTTATATAGGGACATTATGTAATGAATGTTTTTATTATTATGTGTGTAGCATAATGTTATAGTGGAAGATACCACTCTTTATTTATTATTCTAGTTACAATCTGATGGGATTAGATGATCATGTTTGTTGACCTCATATTGTAGGTCTAGGTGTGTTAACACTAGTGTTTATGGCATATTGTTTTTTAGTTGTGTTATTTTCTTGTAAGTGCCTATAACACTTTTATTGGAAAGTATTTTAAGTCAAGGAAAGTATAAGTTGTTGTGTTTGGAACATTGTTTTCCTATTAAGTTAAATTAATTACCTTCATAAAATGAATGGAATGATTAATGAAAACAATGTTGTATGTAATTACTAGTTGTTACTTTGATATTTTATGATAATTTAGAGGAAATTTTGGTTTGGTGAAGCTTTTGTGGATGGTTTTTCAACAATTTTAATGTTTTGATGGCCTTTTTAAGGCATGAGAGTGTAATAGTTGTAACCAAGTTGGGAGACTTAGTGTAATTTTATGTTGTGATAATGTTATTTTTCCCTTTTAGTGTCATGAAGCACACATGAAGATGGGTAAGAGGTTTTTACTTAGCCTATTGTATTGTATAAGGTAGTTGTCTTGATGATATAATATATGAATGCTAATGAGATATGGTTGATGACATTGCCACTATACAATGCATGGAGAGATTATGTAATACTATTAATTGATTTAGTTAGACTTTTTTAGGGAATTTTGTTCTTGATATCTCCTCTTTAAGGAGGAGATGTCATGACTCAATATAGTAGCCTTATAAAAGCATTTGATTATATCACGCTCAACACATTTTACTCGTACGAGGTTAACAATTTTAGGTATAGGACTTGTTTCATTGCTATTATGTGAGATGTTTAGGTAGTTGTTGTGATTAGGGATATCATGGTTGATGTTCACATTGGATTCATTTTATATTGATATACATATACTAATTACATTTGTATTTATTTTATCCTGATACATATATGACTACGACCATTATTAATGTCACATGATTAATAAACATTTGCATTACCTTTATATAGTTGGATAGTATTGGTGGATTTTGATATTTTGATATGTTGATTCTAGGTATATGATCATATTATATTTAATTTATTTCACTGATGATATATGGTGTAGTAGATGCATTTTTTGTTTTATTATAATTTGGTAGTATTTTATTTATTATCGATCTAGTATTGCTAATGTATAATTGGCGATTGTAAGTACTTGATATGAGCTAGGTTGGATGTCAACATGAGTACCTTGGATGATGAATTCATTCTTAAATAGTCGGATGGGTTCCATTAGGTATATGTGTGTTTTTTATTTGGTCTCTTGCTATTGAACAATTATGTCATCTTTATTTATGCAGTCACTATTTAGTTTTGTGCTTAGTCATGTTATTATTTAGTTATCATGTATCAATGTGTTTTTGGATATTTGTATTAGTGCCTAATTACACTCCCTATTTTTGATATCTCTCCCTCTCCCTCCTTCCCTCTCTCTTTCTCCCATTCATGAAATTTTTCTATACACTTAATATTTTCACACTTTTATTGATTACTGACACTTTGTATCTTGTATGAACCTGTCGAGTCTCAATATCTCTAAGTAAATGCCTTAAGGTGTACACCAAGAAAGGGGTGGGTAGACTATTGGTGATTTGTAATATTATTTTCCCTTTTTACACTTTCCATCTACACACTCATCTCCTAAAAACATTAACCCTAAGATTATTCTTCTTAGTCCTACCCATTCTAGTCATTTTTTTCTTTCCATCCTCTTTTTCTTGCCCTAATTCCCTTTTAAAATGTCAATTGTACTAGTTCAACCAAGGTCAAAACTATATAGTTTAGGAGTATTTTTTTACTTTTTGAGTTTGTTAACCCTTTGGCTAACCTAGCTTAGACATAGTGAATTATCCCCCAAAACATGCAAGGTCGACCATGGCCAACCCTATATAGCTAATGCTTCTGGGACTATTTAGGGAAAGATATAACTATATATACAAGTTCATTTACAACCCTTTTTAAGAAGAAAAGTGAATAAGAATAAGTGCACATGAACATCTTCTTATTCACCATTCGACTTGAGGAATAAATCTTAGGGTTCCATACTTTCTTTAGAGATACATGTCTTGTCTTATGGAAAAGTATTTTGGATATATAGATAGGTTGTGTAGCCTAGAGCTGATTTGTCTTCATTATCCTTACATACTACAGTAATTTATTATGATGTACCTTGGCTAAGGGAGAGATTGAAGCTCGATGGGTTCATATTCAAAGGTAAGTATTCTTAAATTTATTGATCATTTATAAGAGTAGACAAATTATGTAGTTGTGCTTCTTTATTCCATGCATTAGGATTCTCTATAGATTGAAATGAGTGTATGTCTTCTATGAATGTTTGGTTTATCTATTTGTTTTATTTCTAACCCCTAATTTTTGCCACAAGATTTGGTGTGCACTAGATTGAATTTACTTTCTTGTTTATTTGACCTAAGGGAAATATCAAACCTTAGGACTCTTTTAGGGTTGTTGCATGATTGTGTTAGATTGTAAGCTTTAGAAACCTAACTCACATGGTGTACTATGAAAATTAATCCCTTAATAAGGTCTAGGGGATTCCCATATTGGTCATGTTCCCACTTAACAAATTTATTCCCAATAAAAAGTATAGGTATGCTCTATCTTCTATGAGCTAGGATCAATTTATAAACACGATGCATTTATGATTGCATAAATTTTAATGAATTACAAGATTTATTTCTCTTTATTTAATTTTTTTATAATTATTTTTATCATATATCTATCATACTACATCAAATCTATCAACCTAGTTCTAATCTCTATCCATTAGTTTTTAGGAAAAGGCAATTGGTTTGACTCAGATAACCTAGTACAAGTTTTCAAACTTCTAGTTTAGACTATTAGGTCGACCCAATTGACCCTATAAACTTTCAAGCATCCATATTTAACTACCAGGCTGATCCAATCAAACCTATACATTCTATACACTCAACAATAGGATTTTGTAAATCTTGATTGACCGAGTCAACCTAGTTAACAAAGTTATCAAGCATATTCTAAGGTTATTGACTAGAAATATTCATTCTCAACCTATTCAATCCAACAAGGTTACTTTTTATCTCTTTATATCTTTCTTTTATATCTTTCCTTTCATAGCTTGTAGTCTTCAAAACTACTTGTGCACAATTAACCCTATCGACCTAGTTCTACATTATATGTGCTACCTAAATAACTAGGTTGACCCTTATTGACCCTATTCATTTTTAGACCTTGATTCCATAGTATAGGTTCGACCCTATCAAATTTATTCTATATTTTTGTAGATAATGTCAGCACTATACCTTATTTCAAGTTGGAATTAATCTCTATATACTAGTAATTATTCCACACTTTTATTTTCTTATTGATTGCATGCTTGTAATAGTTCACATAGTCTAATTACGGGGTTTTTAATTAATAGTTTACTTTCACTATTTTTATTAGAACACACATCAAAATCACATAATCTAAACAATCACTTTAACATTTGTCTACCCAAGGCCAACCAATTTGGATTTCATCACTAAAGTGAAAGCTGACTTGATATTCTAGTCAAGTATAAATCATGGTTAATGGCATATTTTATCTAATTAACCCACACCCTTATCTCTATGGTGTGTGAAGTGAGGATGTACGACCCAATGCCAAGATTGTATCATTTCCACTATAATCCCTTTCATGTATAACTACTTGAAACCATCTTTAGATTGTTATTTAGTTCCTTAATTATAGCCATCTTCTTATCACATTTAATATAATTTCTGAACAATCTAATAAAACTTCTTAGGTTGACCAATTATTTATATCTTTACTTTTCAAGTTGATTCTTGATATTTGCTCAATTGTGTGTGCAAAAACTTTCATTAGCCAACATTAGTGAAAGGTTTTGTATTATGTTCTTCAATTGGATTGATTTCATTGATCTAATTAATTATTTTTTTCCCTTTAGTTCTTACTTTCCTAGATTAACTAAAAAATGTGTCTTATTTTAGTTCATAACTTGTTATCAACCTTTTATTTTTCCCTGTTTGCTATACTAGGTTGACCCAATCAACCCTATACATTTTTCCAACCTCTATGTACTATATAAAATTGATCTAATTGACCTTGTACTATTTCCATCCCCTTTTACCTATTTTTTAAGTCTCTATACACTATACTATATTGGCCCAACCGACCTTGTATAGTATTACAGTCCTTATTTCTATTTTAGGCTGACCTAATAAACCTTGTACTATTTTAGTCACTTCTTGGTTCTTTACTTTCTTATCTTTATTCCTTTCCTTTCATCATGAATATTTTATTTGATAATTACTTTGAGTTATATTCAATATATATGATGAACTTTACCAATAAACATAAGGTCTCCCATAGATAGAGTAGGGATCCTCTGTTAGATAATAGTACTGTTCATATTTCTTCTTACAGAATGAACATAGGATCCCTCCTAATACCTCTTCACAGCATAATCCTCTTTTCTCATTATCAGACCAACCTACATTAGAGTATACCCCAAAAATTTTCTTCTTTATCTCTAAATTTTCTCAACATTGAGGAAAATATCCTTCTACCATTTACAATCTTATGATTAGTAGTCAAGTTGAAGAGCCTTATTCACCAAATCCTACATTCTCAACTAGATTTGGGGGTACCACATTCTTTGATTCTCAACATCTTCCTTTGATTATGACCCTTTCTCATAACATGACCTATTCTTTTCTAACTTCTTCCACCTCCATGCCTTGTATATCTACTAACATGGTATGTTCTACATCTACTGGGCCTCTCTTGAGATCCACTATCCTTAATCCATATACTAGTGCTTTATTTTCTCCTCAAGGCAATCATGATTCTATTTATTCTTCCTCTCAACCATTCACTAGTCCATCTTTTTTTGCAGAAGCATATGTTTTCACTAGTGTATCACACTCTCATAATTCTTCTCATGTTCCTATCGACACCAATAGTGGCACCAAAGCCACTAATACTAACACTAATGTTGATCTTAATGATTTTAATAATGATAATCAAATAAATTAAATTTTGTTGAAAAATCTTAATTAAATGAATACATTTCAAGATCATAACACAAATCAAATGATGAAAATGCAAAACCACCTTCTTCACTTTCAATCTCATCCACAACTAATGGCTTGGGGCAGACATAACCAAAATGTTCACTCTCCTCCTCTTCATGATTCTCAATGCAATCTCATTCCTCAACCTCCTTTAATCAAAATAATAATTAAACATATAAAAATGAGCCTTTTACTACTCAAATTGATAATATTGACATAGGAGGTATAATACCTACAATTTCTTATAATGGTTCAATCGATCCCACCCTTCAGCTTAAGACATTTGAAAATATTTATAAAGATTGGGTCAAATTAAACACCTTCGATGATACCAAAATCCTTACCAAAACCCTCACAGGTGATTTAATGGATTGGTAAAAGCAACTTAGACCTCATTACACTACTAGCTTGGAGGATTTAGTGAATGTTTTAGTTCAAGAATTCCAAACTGGTGATCTTACTGAAAACACTTTGGCCCATTTCATAAATTACAAATAAAATGAAAATGACACCACTAAAGCCTTTTTTAAACTATGGAATACTTTGTTAAATACATGTGAAAATAATATGGCTAATGATAATGTTTTCCATCTCTTTACCAATGCCCTTTTTCCTAAATTATAATATCAAGTTCATATTCTCTCTCCATGTACCTTGGAGGAGTCTATTAACCAAGCTAAATGATAAGATTTCCTTATGCATCAATTAGAGCCACCCCAATCTTGTATGGGTCCTCGTATATTGATAAAGAGAAAAAACACAATATTACCAATGATGGTGCTACAAATTATTATGACACCATTCACAATGTTCAAGATATTATTCTTACCCCTTTGTTAGAACCAAATCCCCCTTCTTAACAATATATCATCCTCATTTCTCTTCATTAAAAAAAATTAACATTGACAAAACTCTATAAACAATTAAATTTCTTAAGTGTCTACCTAAGCATTTTCCATGAGAGCTTGACCCTAGTCATCCTATGAAATTTGGTATGGTCTTAACAGGTTTTGTTGGTTTCATGCTAGTTTGGGTCATTCTCATTAAACCTATAGAAAACTTTAGAATTTACCTATGGAATTTTTTTATACCTAATTTTGATCATGATTTTATCATTATAAATCATCAACAAGATTATGAATGTGATTTCAAGGATTATAAATCACATGACAAAACTCAAGCCTTGAATCAAGTAAATACATATTTAGCTATCTATAAGGACCCTCTTCTTAATCACCAACTAATTCAAGACACCCAAGATAATCCCACCCCTTCCACCAATAATATAGAAAGCATCTTTGAACCAAATTCTAAAGAGAATGTTGTTATCATGACTAATATACAAAGGGTGGTCTCTTTCATCAATCCTGAACCTATCTATACTCCTCCTTTAATTAGAACATATCATGTTATCCATGATTCTTCTCTAACTCATTTGAATGAGTTGGGGAAATATGGCCTTATTACTTTTGATGATCCAATTTATTAGTCTCCCTTGGATAACACTTCACATTCTATTTCTACCATTCTTCCATCATCTTCTAGTATTAATGATAATTAAGCTTCTACTAACACTTCTACCACTTCTCAAAATCAGCTTAAATCAACTACATCATCATCACATCATGATTTTCAACTTTATTCTAAACTTTATTCTTATTATCAGCAAAAAATTTAATTTACTTTAGCTCCTCCTTCCGTGGACCTTCTTAATAATTATGTGCCATATATAACAACATTATTATGGGCTATGATGAGTGGGATCCCATTTCAGAGCTCACTAATCTCCCATCCCAAATTTCATTTTTTGAGCTTATGAGGACTTCTATCCATCATATAAACCATCTTATGCAGCTAATATTCAAGATGAATGTCCCTCATCCTCCCTTAGTAGGATGGGAGACAACTTTATCTAGATCCAAAGATAGTGTATTACAATAATGTGAATAGATGTCTATCAATATTGATGAAACTATAGACACCTTTTTTTCCTTGAAATTTCCCATAGATTCTTTGATTCTTAATGATAATTTTATTTCTACAAATGATACTCCCTTATTTATTATCATCCAAATAGGTGATATCCAAGTTAATCATACATTAATTGATTAGGGTTCCAACACGTATATTTATTCTCTTAATTTTATTAAGACCCTTGGATATTCAAAATGGAATCTCAAATTTACATGTAGCACCTAACAAGGATATGATAAAATTCAAATGCCTCCTTTAGGTTGTGTGTGCTTTCCCATTACTATCCCATCTATCACCATCCATGTGAAGGTGATGATATTTAACTCCCCACTTCTTATAACATCTTGTTTAGTAGGCCATGAACTTACTACATGAGAGTTATTGTTTCTTCCTCCCACAAATGCATTAAATTCCATAATAATAGAGATATTTATAGGATTAAATGTAACACTAACCATTGTAATTTCAAAAAATTTCCAAGATCATGGTGTCTTCAGGATTCCTACTCTTAAGCCTTTGCCAAGCATTCTATTCTATGAGTCTTAATGTCTCAAATTTATCATTAATTTAACATGATATTATAGTAGGAATCCTAAGCTCATTGATGACATTCCTTCTAAACTTTTAGATTTTGATGACCCCAATGAAATTAACCTAAACATCAAGACTTCTAATCTCTTTCCTCATCTCATCTCAAAAATTGTTACTTCCTTGAAACCTCACTCTCACAAGACTCCTTGCAATGATGTTCCCATAGTCTTGACCAAGGCTAAGCATTCTATTCACCATACTTAATCAAATGATAAGGTTATTCCTACTTACATCATTGATCTTCATGCCCCAAATTATGATGATGTTTATTCCTTATATGATCCATTGTTAGGCAATTTTTTACTAATCCATGATGCTAATATTGTTTGTTATCATTCTTATTTACTTGAGTCTTTTTGTGCATCTCATCATTTTCATTAACGTATAATTCCTATTTTTTGTATTTTTCCCCTCTTCATAGGTTAACGATGGCATTGACACCTCCATTTTCTAAAAATACATATAAGACTATGCTCATGGATCATACAATGATCGATCCTTGCCATTTTTATAGGTATCTAGACCCTCATAGCTGGTCTACCCCTGAGGTTAGTGAAAATATACTTAGACATTATATATATATATACATTATATATATATATATATATATATATATATATATATATATATCTTTCCCCTCCCTTAGTATATCCCTTATCAGAATCCACTCTTGATCCTACTATAGTTGATCCCATTCTTATGACTTTAATAGTTAAGCCTGAGCCTAGTTCTATTCCTTCCTCACCATCACCCTCCCTTGGTGATGGTTTGATTTCCATTGCCTAAGATGTATCCTCTACCCACCAAATGGGCCGATGAGTTTTCTTCAACTTATTCCACTCTTGTTACACCTCCTTCCATGAGTAATTCTACTAAAATAACTCACAAGCATATTTGTTGATTCCATGGGATAGATAATCATTCTTTCACCCATTGTCACAAGCTAAAAAAATATATTGATACATTTCATCCTTTCTCCCTATCCTCAGATAAAACCATGCCTCCCTCAAAGGTACTTCTTGAATATCTACCAAAGTGTGGTGAGGTATATTGTCTATGCAATCTTTGTGATACCCATTATACTAATCATTATCGCATCCTTTAAAAACATCTTAAGGATCACCTTATAACCATTCTTGGAACTTCTAACACTACTCCCATAAGTCATTCCCACAATAACGCTTCTCTTTCTTCTCCTATGGCTCTACCTCTTATGGTTCCATCACCTAATGTTGTCCCTTCACCATCTTATGTGCCTCCACCCATGATTCCTTCACCCATGGATCCTTCTCTACTAGTGATTCCTACATCTCCTATATATCCTACTCCCATGAAATATCCTAACCATTCCTTACCTAATTTCCCTCCTCAACATGATCCTTTATGCATTCCGAATTTTTTTGTGGAAGAGATTAGAAGAGAAGTCTTTTCCCAAAATTCATTAAAGATTGATGAGACTTTAGAAGTAGTTCATCTCTAACTTTTTAAAGATTTATTAGATTTCTTGGATAATGTGTGTGGATAGATTTATCATTATTTATGAACATATTCATGGTGCTTTCACATTTTCATTTGGGTTGGAGGTGTGATCCAATATTATATTTATCTATCTATCACATAATTTGACACTATGCAAATTTTTTCCTTATAATTTATGGTGATCTAACTTTTTATACTATATATTTATTATCTTATCATTTATATTTCACATATGATTATCTTTATTTATTATTAATTTATCTCTTTTGCTTGAGTTTTTCGTCAAACTTTTTTTTTCTCTTCATGATTGTTTGCTTTCATATATCCATTTTCATTGATAATTATCATTATAACTTAGTTATACAAACCTTATTCCCTTTGGTCATTGTCTCCATTTTACCATGTGATCAGTTAGCAAACAATCCTACTCATTACTACCTCCTTAGACCAGTCCACTTTTTGGATCTCCTTTTTCCCTTCTTCCTTTTTTGAAAACTAAGCATATACATGGTTAAGACATGAGATCACATGCTAGTTCATTTTCAATCTTAAGTATCCTATTTAGTCTTTGAATTTGGTTACTTAGCTTCATTTATCCTTATCTTACATCTCATTCATGTGTATCACTACATCTCTCATGTTTGGTCATTCTATGTATGTATGGAGGAGGAATCTTAAAAATCCATAAAAAAGTTAAAATCTAAATTAGGTAAACAAAAGGAAATGATACAAAAGGCAAAATTATTCTTAAAAGTAAAATCACACTAAAATATGTGATTCAAAGCACATATCTTTCTTCTAGTCAA
Organism: Torreya grandis; assembly: GCA_037957365.1. NCBI lineage: Eukaryota > Viridiplantae > Streptophyta > Pinopsida > Cupressales > Taxaceae > Torreya > Torreya grandis. The sequence continues at coordinate 194,711 of JARHVA010006049.1, read as the reverse complement.
AGCTCCTTACAATGATGTTCCTATAGTCTTGACCAAGGCTAGGCATTTTATTTACCATACTTAATCATATAATAAGTTTATTCTTACATCATTGATCTTCACACCTTAGATTATGATGATGTCTATTCCTTAGATGATCCATTGTTAGGTAGTCTTTTATAAGTCCATGATGCTAAGATTTTTTGTTATCATTCTTATTTACTTGAGTCTTTTTATGCATCTCATCATTTTCATTAATTTATAATTCCCATTTTTTGTATTTTTACCCTTTATAATAGGGTAGCGATGGCACTGACACCTCCAATTTCTAAAGATCCATAGAGGACTATGGTCATGGATCATGCAATGATCAAGCCTTGCCATTTTTTTGGGTACCTAGACCCTCATAGTTGGTTTACCCCTGAGGTTAGTGAAAATATCCTTAGACATTATATATATATATATATATATATCTTTCCCCTCCCTTAGTATATCCCTTATCAGAATCCACTACTGATCCTACTATAGTTGATCTCATTCTTATGCCTTTAATAGTTAATCCTGAGCCTAATTCTATTCCTTCCTCATCATCACCCTCCCTTGGTGATTGTTTGATTTCCATTGACTAAGATGGATCCTCTATCCACCAAATGTGCTGATGAGTTTTATCCAACTTATTCCACTCTTATTACACCTGCTTCCATGAGTGCTTCTACTAAAACCACTCACAAACATATTTGTTTATTCCATGGGATAGATAATCATTCTTCCACCCATTATGAAAAGATAAAACAATATTGATACCTTTCATCCTTTCTCCCTGTCATCAGATAAAACCATACCTCCCTCAAAGGTACTTCTTGAATATCTACCAAAGTATGGTGAGGTATATTGTCTATGTAATTTTTTGATACCCATCATACTGATTATTATTGCATCCTTTAAAAACGTCTTATGGATCACCTTATAACCATTCTTAGACCTCTTACCACTCCTCCCATAAATCATTCCCACAATAAGAATTCTATTTCTTCTCCTATGGTTCTACCTCTTATGGCTCCATCACCTCATGTGGTCCCTTCACCATCCTATGTGCCTCCACCCATGATTTCTTCACCCATGGATCCTTCTCCACTAGTGATTCCTACATCTCCTATATATCTTACTCCCATGAATTCTCCTAACCATCCCTTGCCTAATTTCCCTCCTCAACATGATCCTTCAAGTATTCCTAATTTTTTTGGAAGAGATTAGAAGAGAAGTATTTTCCTAAAATTTATTAAAGATTAATGAGACATTAGAATTAGTTCATCTCCAACTTTATAAAGATTTATAACATTTCTTGGATAATGTGTGTGGATAGATTTATCATTATTTATGAACATATGCATGGTGCTTTCATATTTTCATTTGGGTTGGAGGTGTGATCCAATCTTATATTTATCTATCTATCATATAATTTGACACTATGCCAAATATTTCCTTATAATTTATGGTAATCTAACTTTTTACACTATATATTTCTTATCTTATCATTTATATTTCACATATGATTTTCTTTCTTTATTATTAATTTCTCTCTTTTTCTTAAGTTTTTTTTAGAACTATTTTCTTTCCTCTTCATGAATGTTTGCTTTCTTATCTTCATTTTCACTGATAATTATCATTATGACTTGTTTAGACAAACCTATTCCCTTTGGTCATTGTCTCCCTTTTACCATGTGATTAGTTAGAAAATAATCCTACTCATTACTACCTCCTTACACTAGTCCACTTTTTGGATCTCCTTTTTCCCTTCTTCCTTTTTTGAAAACTAAGCATATACATGGTTGAGACATGAGATCACAAGTTAGTTCATTTTCAATATTAAGTATCCTATTTAGTCTTTGCCTTTGGTTACTTAGCTTTATTTATACTTAGCCTACATATCATTTACGTCTATCACTACATCTTTCATGATTGGTCATTCCAAGTCTGTATGGAGGAGGAATATTAAAAATCCATATAAAAATTAAAATCTAAATCAGTTAAACAAAAGGCAATGATACAAAAGGAAAAATTATTCTTAAAAGTCAAATCACACTAAAATATTTGATTCAAAGCACATATCTTTCTTCTAGTTAAATCTCAAATTCCACAGTTGGACTCTCGATAGATCCAAGGTCCTTTGCAGTGTGGTAGTCCAATGGATTAGAAAAGGAGAAGAAAAAAATCTTTTAGTGCTACCTACTTTCTCATGCAAATACCCAATATTTTTAGTAGACTGATGGTACTATAAAAGGTCATAAAGAATGATAAAATTTTCATGGGAAGGTAGGTCCATTTTACTTTTTCTTGTACCAATCTACCTTCATGATCTGATCTTACTATCATGGCTATTTTCCTACAAAGCTTTGTCTGTATAGTGAATAGGTCTCCTTTGTACATAGACAACCCCTAGTCACTTAGTGTCTTCTCATGTCCTTAGTACTCCTCTTATCTCCTAAGGTCTTCTCATAAGATGCCTAAGTCTTGATTTTTTCATATCATTTTTCATTCCCAATATCCCTTCTATTTCCTCTTGAGAAATATTGTTTTGTCTATTGATCACTCCCTTTGGGATTTAATTTATGAGTTATTTTATAATATCATGGATAGGACCCAACCATTCTCATAAATTATCATATTTACCTTCCTTTTACCCACATTCTTGATTAACTAATTTATTTATTATACCCTAGCAGTGTTCTCTTTGTGAGTTGCAGTGTAAGACCACATATAAAAACCTACATTCCTCAAAAAAGTTTCCAATACCTAAGTCACAAACAAAATTATATGTGTCAAAAATGAGATAAGATTCAATTGATTATGAAGTTACACATCATTTACATACTTATTAGCTTGATCTAGTGTGTTTTATGATCACTTCATTTCTATTTTGCCTTTTTATCTTCTTATTTTTCGAGTGCATGTAAGAATACAACCATTTCTTAAAATTTTCATACTTCCCAGCTTGAACTAGTGTGATCAATTTAAGACCAATATTTTTACAATTTTTTTTCTCTTATACTTCCCAGCATGATTTAGTATAATTGATTGACTTAAGTCATTTATTTTTATACCATTTGTGCCCTTTTACATCCTTCCATTTTATTACATTATTTTTCATAATTCCCAATGTAAATTAGTATGATTTTACTTGTTTTAATTTGGTTGAAAAATATTTCACTTCGTTTAAAAAAAAGTTCCTTATTTTACCATTTTGTTTTACCATTTCTTGGTTCTTTATACTTAGTCATTTGCTTTTTATTGTACATTTCCCAACTTGAAATAATGTGTAATAAATTTTCTTGATTTGATTATATTTTACCAAGTCCTTTTTTGCCTATTTATTTTTTAACCATGCATGTATTTTTAATAATTATAGAAAAGAAACCATGTCTCATATATTTAATATAGCATATACAACAAAGCTAAATACATGTGATAGAAAGAAATATATATAAATCATCCACAACCTCAAACATAATGAATAATCATAATAAACCATAATGAGAACATACAAAAATAACAAAAATATTAAAAAATGATCCATATATATATCATGCATTTGATAAAACAAATACAACTATATATAATTCTCTAGCTCTATGGTTGGACTACATCCTATCTATCCATGGACTAGACATACTACCTATTAAGGCCTCAATCTGACTCCTCTAAATAGTATGCTATAAGGAAGTCATTTGAGATCTAAATCCCTCTACCTATCCTTATAGGTGTGCTACCTACACTTATGATTATTTCAACTATGTTTGGATCTCTATTATTTACATCATTATGGCCAGATGAGAAACTCTCTCCTTAGTTATGGCTTATCATGCCTGCTTCTCACCTACACCCATATCTTTTGGTGGTTAAATTCTCTCTCTCTCTCTCTCTCTCTCTCTCTCTCTCTCTCTCTCTCTCTCTCTCTCTCTCTCTCTCTCTCTCTCTCTCTCTCTCTCTCTCTCTCTCTCTCTCTACACCAATAGCTATATCACTACCTCCCCAAATAGTCTAAACCAACTCACCTGAGCTGGGGTAGATGGTACATTGGGATCCTCCAATGCAGTAGGATAATATGGATATAGAGTTTCTTCCACAACATCATAAAGTGCTCTCCTCACCAGGGACTCCCATCTCTCCTCTACATCCTTAGATACAAAAACCATATCAGATGGATATTAGGTCATTATTATATCTTTAAATATCTATTTATATCTACTTCCAAATAAAAATTGAAATAAATAATTTAACCATCTTTTTTACCTATCTATGTCTCATTTATTATGGTCTCACCATCCATACAACCTCCTATCATAATCTCCCCACTTCTGTGACCTCTTAGTACCTCCTTTGTATTATTCCTCCTCAATTCAAGTACCTCTATCATGGATCACATCCATCTTATCATGTGCCTAAGTGGTCTCTCTATCATCTATCCTTCTTATGGCTCCTTTGTTGGCTCATCATTGATGACATTGATCTCTATTATTTCCTAATACCTCCATTGCTATCATATCCTTGATGGTCATAGATCCTCCTATTATGGAATAAGTAATGGTAGATTTGGTATCTCTTGCTCTACCTCCCTATCCTTTTGTTCTACTCCCATCATGCTCGACTAGTCTATGGTCACTCATGATGTGGTTTGAGTGTCAGTCTCACTATTAGTGGTCCTAGTCCTCTCTTCCCTCATAGATATCTGACATGTTGATCCCACTAATCAAGAATTAATATCAGTTTCACTAGATGAGGCAATTCCATCTATCTTAGCATCCATGCCATTGAATGTGGCTCTCTCCACCATATATAATTTCTAACTACCTATGTCCTTACTATCACTAGTGAAACTATGTGCTAACTCACCCATGTAGTCTCTATGTGATCACATAGATACCAAAATATGTCTATACATCTCACTAACTAAAATAATACCATGTGGGGCATGACCCATGCTACTTTTTTCTCTCTCCATTTGTACTCTCAAGGTGACCTATCATTAACTACATAGGGTAACCTAGATGGTCTATACATAAAAAGCCTCTCATATATCTATGATATCAATAATATGATCAGTCCCATGGTCTTATACCCTTTGAATAACATCTCATATAGATAATGTATGAGCTAGACCCAGATGATATATCTCAAATCATATAAAACTAGCTCCTCTAGCATCATCTTGTTTAGGGCAACCATGAAGAGTTGTACCTTGCCATCTAACTTGTGACATAGAACCCACTATTTCACAAGTCCTATAATAACTTTCTAGATATCTAGAATTTATTATGTATATACATTATCCATACTGACTCTCCCTATTCCCAAAAGCATATTTGAACCTGTAGCCCACATGGCTAAGGCTCTTTTCTCCTCTATGCTATCTAGTATCCATATGCTCATCAATGATCCTACTATGGGAATATTGAAGATGTAATGGACATTATCCAGTGTGATGACCACCTCTATCACATCCCCATCCACCTCCCATTTGAAGGTTTAGTCAATATTTCCTAGCAACTATGGAACATGACTAATAGATCATCATTCATGGGGATTTTGCACATATCAATTATGCCTCCTAGACCTATGGATATGAGTATATCCCTATCTCCATCTGATAATCACTATAATAAAATTGATAACTAGGCCACATACACCAATAAATAAAACCCCTATCATCTTTATAACTAATAAATAATAAAGGATGTATCAGTTCTTTCATGCTAGGTATAGTCACCATAATATCTTTTTACATTTTTTTAAAATAAAAATCAAGCCTAATTACTTTTAAACTTATTCATTTTACCCTATTTCTATCCTACTCGGTACTTTTTTCCCTTATTTGGTAATTTTAGGCCATTATAACCTTCTTTTAACCTTTTTCATGTTTTTTTGTGTTTATTTTGGTTCTTTAGTCAAACTAGTTTGACCAAAATTTCCTTATTTTTGCTTTGGTTGACTCTAAAATATTAGTAAAACCTCTTATTTTACCCTTCCTAGTATTGCATTATCATTATGCACCTTTAAAATTAGATGTAAAAATACATTAGGGTGGTAGCCTATAAAATGTTTAGGGTCGACCCATACCTACTGGGTCAAAACTATGGATTTTGCTTAGTTCTAGCCTACTAGATCGACTGCGTCAACTGAGTTCATTTTGCCTACAAACCCCTTGCATTTTCCTAAAAAAGTGAATTTTTCCTACTTTATTTATAATTCCTCTAAACCGATTTCCTATCATGTTATTTTCTACCCTTAGAATATAATTTTATTTCATTTTGACATCTAGAAATGCCTAATATTGAAAATGACTGAAAATACATTTAATTCACTATAAATTTAAAAAATTGGTTTGAGATTCATAGTTGCATACTTTTAGTGCACCTGTTGTTGCCTCTATAGCCTATACCTATATATCCTATCATATTCTCATCATCCTAGCTCTTTTGGTCTCTGCAACTCATTTTTCTCTCTTTCACAAGACAAAGTAACAAATGACTTGTCTTTTCCACTATTTTAAAACATTTTTTAAAATTCAAATTCTTTAATTATTTTGAGGCAAATTCCTTCTTTTGTCTATATATTTGTTTTCACTCATCCATTTTTAAATCCAAAAAATGCATTGGATGTGTAATGACATAGATATTCTTTTCCACTATCATATGCTTATTTTTCAAAAATCTTGATTTTTGGCTATTTTTTGCACTAACTTCTACAAGTTTGCCCAATGTTCTTCACATTGGATGCCTTCTCATTTTATTATAGTCTACTTATTTATGTATAGCACTAAGGTAAGTAAAGTTATGTGTTTCTAAATTTTTGTATATTCTTCTATGGCAATACCTTAGCTTCAATTTGGTACCATTTTTATGGTGTTTTGAATACGTTTTTATTGGTGTATATTTTCATGCATTGTGGCACCTACAATTTGAAGGGAAAAGAGTTTTCTACCATATTTTAGGTCAAAAATAATTTATATAATTTTACCAAAGTGGATGACCATATTTAGGAGAGTTTTTGTTGGTTTGAAGTGAATTTTAGATTTTTTTGAGGCTTGGAATAATTTATTTCAACATTTATCTATTTGGGAAAAATGGTTTGAAGGATAAAATTACATTATTTGAGAAATATGTACCTAGGGTTTCATTCTTCTTCATTGGGCATCCATATCATCAATTTTGGCATATTTTGACTTATAGCCATCCTAGATCATCTACAATAGCTAATGAGCTCATATAAGTCATTGGGAATCCATTTTCAATCATCTCATATTGGTTTTAGAGTTATCCTAAGGAGATCTAACATCAGATAGGCCATAGATTACATCAGATATGCCATACATTACTTTATTTCAAATAAATCAGGTCTAATTACATTGCTAGATAGGGTTGCCATAGATTTCACTATAATAGTTTGATATAATCCTATATCAAGACCTTTGTAACTTTGTAATTAGACCTAATTTACTTGACAATAAAGTGGTTCTATTGGAGTGATAATCATTATATTTCATTTGTGAAATGTTTCTCATTTAATTTACCCTAAAATTATATATATTATGCAATGAAAATCAAGAAAAAAAATATGAAAACAATAAAATTAAACCTTGCATGACAACTGTTTGACCAATTGCCAAGAAGAGGAAATTGAAAATTTTGGGTCAAAATTGGAAGCGATATTTTGGTGGTATCATAGCTTAGATATTTCCAGTCTATTATGTAAAATTAGTTGATTGTATTTCATTTTTGGTCTATTTTTAAGTTGTGGACAACAAGCTAGTTAATTGTGGGAAAGATTCCTAACATAGAAAAGATCATGAATGACCTTGCTCAAACATAGCGAAGGTTAGTTCATTATGAAGATTCTCTTTCAAGATAATTTAGGCACTCTAGCGAGTCATCCACATCTACAAGTAAAGGTTAAACACAACAAAATAAAAGGGAGAGAAATACTTAAAATGTTTGAGGAATGTGATACTCTCCCTCAATATATTAAGAAATAATTACCTTTCATTTATTTCATGGACTTGCATCAAAGGTAACACTACAAGACTAATTTGGTAAAGAAACAATACCATATGATATCTTTTGATCTACTTGCACAAGAAGAGGATAGAAAAAACACAAGTGAGGTTTGCAAAAATCTACATGAATAATTTGTCAAGCATTCTAATTTGACTCAAGAGGACATAAGGATAGCCTTGGGTAATGATTTGTCTACATTCTTACAAGAGGTTTCACAAGAGGATTCTACATTAGAGGCTACCATAGAGCATATTAGTGATATGGATAACAATAGTATGGATTATTTTGGTGATCTCAATGCATATTCTAGTGTGATAGTTGATTCTAATAATGTCACATCACCTACACATGATGAAAAATCAGACTATGGTAGCCAAGGATATTTGGAACAAAAGCCTTTGGTTTGGGAAGATTTATAAGATCATTTAGTGGTGAAGGAAGATAAAATAACTCAAGAATTAACAAGGATGGATATTACTTATAATCACATTGAGTACCTCATTTATATATCCAAAAGAGAGGAAATAAAAAAATAATGGGACATGGTATCTCTAATTCACATTTGGACTCTTTTAAGGAAGCATTGGAGCTGATGAAAAATGATTACTTGCAATTTCTTAGAGATAAATACATGGTTGTCAATTCGGTGAAAAATGAAGATAGGGAGATTGTTGGTCTTTTTATTCTTTTTAGTATGTCTAATAATTCCTTATATAGTTCATAAAATCAGTCATTTATAGCAGCTACTCCTATGGTGCAAGATAACAAGGCAAATGGTGTAGGAGTTGAACAAGTTGAAGAAAAGATTGAAGATCCTCACAAGTAAATACCTTAAAAATTTGTGGCATATATTGATGAAGACTTTTTTGAGCCACTTACACCTTTAATCACTTGGGAATAACATGAGATAAATCAAGAATTGGTGGTGTTTGATGACTCCAAAGAAAGCATAGAAGAGGATCCTAAAAGTCTGATTAGGGACAGTGATAATTTACTTTCTCATTCTCATGGGATTGCAGCCCTTACACATGGAGAAACAAATTAAGAAGATTATACAAGTTTTGGAACTCAAATTTAAAGTGATAGGCATGAACTTTTCAATGAAGATGCACTTTTAAAGGTGGAAGACATGACTAAAATGTATCATAACTATTCTATTTTTTATTATAGCAATCATACTTCTTTTCATCAACATCAAGTAACAACCTCGTTACATGAAGTTGATGGTATTATTTAATCTTAATATGATAGAACTCAAGCTATGGGTGATAAACATGACAAATATAATATGGATTCAAGTGACAAAGGTCATGCATTTGTTCATTATTCTAAGGAATATTTCAAAAGTAAGGACAAAAAGGTTGAAATTAGTCCCCATTTTCTATGCATGGATAACAATAGTATGTCTTCTCTTTCTCATGATATGGTAGCCTTTAATCATGGTGAAAGGAATGACATAATTACTAATCTAGTTATTACACAAGATGCAAGTAGAGGACATGGAATTTTTTTATGTTGCATCTCATTTTAGGATAGGTTTTAGACACATTGGAGCAGTTGATATAGAGTTGTCCAAAAATTTGAATGAAGGTTGGCTAGAAAAGGTAAAGCAAGCCAAGTTTATGGCTTAATATTCCAAGCTCCATCTTTAACACATTCTTGAAATTCATCACTCCCTATAAAATGATAAGTAAAGTTTGTCTAATTCTAGATTTTTTATTGATGTAGATCATTTTTTGAGGATGATGATGATTTTTATGATGACACTCATAGTGGACCAACAACTCAAGAGTTGTCCTTGGTCAATAATGAAGGCATCCAAAATCCATATTTGGATTTTATACCAATTTCATATGATATGGTAGTAATTTACTTATTTTTTGGTGATTTAATCCTCTTAGATTTTTCACTGGTTGATAGTTGTCCTACTTGGGTTTCCATTGCACATTTAGGTTTGACATGGTTTACATCAGCTATTGAGTTGATTAGGAGTGTGTGGAGACATATATACTTGGTATAAATTATATGTGAGATGGATTTCCTTATTATTTATGAGTACATTGACACATATCATATAATTTTTATTGCTGGTCAAAGTTACAAAATCAATATGGGGTGGCTTGGTATTTTGATTTTTGGACATGTGAGAGTTTCTTTTCACATCCTTTTATTGGTATACCTTATTGGATGGATGATTCATAAGGATTTGGTGATATATTTCCACTTCATCTCATACCACATGTTTGATATATTAGTTTCAAATCTAGGTATTGGCATGGATGACGCATTGGTACTCAATCATCATGGTGATTTGATTCAGGTGTTATGGTTATATGGCATGTATATTAGAGTGGAGTAGTAGATTGGCATATAATTACTTGAGGGAAAGAAATCCTAAGAAGGGAATAATATAATGTCCCCATTTTTGGAATGATCACTAAAATATGGTAGAATATCTTATTCATCATCCTCATAAGCTATTCTAGTTGGTCAGTAGATGAAATTGCAAAGGAAAATATCAAGTTGGGAAAAAATTTCTATTTTTTAAAAGTTATTATAAAATGGATTTTTATATGTCAAATGAATATCGGTCTTGGGTAAACATTATTATAATATTATAATAATTAAATAATAATTTATGGATCCATCCCTAAAAGGATTGACCCACTTGAGAGGGAGTCATAAGGTGAAATTTGAGAAAAGACAAAATTAATATTAATAAAATATTATTATTTCTCAAGGGGATGCCTAAGCTTGAAAAGCAAAAATAAAATAAAATATTATTATGTTGAGAAGAGGTGGACTTGGAAAGGAAATAAAATAAAGTGAATTGGAGCCTAGGATGAAAAAAGAATAAAAATGGATTTTCAGAGTTCATTTGGGGGCATCAAGAATTTGATAATTTACTATTTGATATTGGATATTTTACTTTTTGGCTACAACTAGGGTCTCAACTAATTCTAAAGACAAAATCCCTTAGGATTTGAGAGATTAGATGAAATTCCAATTCTCTTCTTTAGGTGAATTTACTTATTCACAATTGGGCTTCAACGTATTGTCCCACATTTCTTTTGTGTTGATATTCCTGGTTCATCATTATTGCAACCATGAAAGAGGGTTTATGTTCCATATTTTGACATTTTATGGTAACTACGATTTGTGTGTGTTGGAGATTTTTTTCATATTATTATATGGAAACACCTTGGATTCAATTTGATACCAATTCTATGGTGTTTTAATTAAGTTTATATTCTTGGATATTTGTATGAATTATGGAACCTAGGGTTTAAAGGGAAAAAGGGTTTTTGACTATATTTTAGGTCAAAAGCAATTTATATAATTTTTCCAAAGTGGAAGACTAGATTTTCAAGGGTTTTTGTTAGTTTGAAGTGAGTTTAAGATTTTGTTGAGGCTTAGAATAATTTATCTCAATATTTCTCTATTTGGGTGAAAAGGTTTAAAAGAGAAAATTACATTATTTAAGCAAGACAAACCTAGGGTTTCATTCTTCTTCATTGGGCATCAATATCATCAATTTTGGTATAATTTGAATTGAATCCATCCTACATCAACTAAAATAGCTCAGGAGTTCATATAAGTTATTGGGAATCCATTTTCATTCATCTCATATTGGTTTTGGAGCAATCCTAAGGAGAACTAACATTGGGTATGTCATAGATTACATTGATATTTAAATATTTAATTTGATTAGGGTTTTGTTTCACTATAATAGTATGATATAACATATATTAGGCCTCTATAAATTTACAATCATACCTAATTTAGTTACAATAAAGTGGTTCTATTAGATTAAAATCATTATATTTAAGTTTTGTAATGTTTCCCTTTCATTTCCATGCAATTTTATATGTTATTAAATAAAAACCAAAACAAACAATAAAAAAAAATATGAAACTTTACATGACAACTATTCGACAAATTGACAATAAGAGGAAATTGAAAATTTTGGGTTAGAACTAGAAGAGATATTTCAGTGTAGCCTAGAGATGATTTGTCTTTGTTATCCTTAGATATCACAATAATATCTTGTAAATCACCTTGGTCAAGGTAGAAATTCAGGATTGGTGGGTTCATCTTCAAAGGTAAGTATTCCTAGCTTTATTTGTTCTTTGTAACAATAGATAGATAACGTAGTTATGCTTCTTTATTCTATGCATTAGTATTTTTTATACATTGATGTGAGTATATGTATTTTATGCATGATTAGTTGATTTATTTGTTTAGTTTCTAGCCCTCACTTTGTGCCATAAGCTTGGATGTGCACTAAATTAGATTTACTTTATTGTTTATTAGACTTAAGTGAAATGTCAAGCCTTAGGACTCGCTTAGAGTTTTTGTGTGATTGTGCTAGATTGTAGGATTTGGAACACTACCACACATGGTGTATTTTGACAAGTGATCCCATAATTAGGTCTAATAAATCCCCATATTGGTCATGTTCCCACTTACCAAATGTATTCCTAATCTAAAGTGTAGGTATGCTCTTTCGTCTTTGAGCCAGGATCGATTTATATTCATTATGAATTTATGATTATATACACTTGTCACCACCCACACCCTTGTATGAACTAACCTTATAGAGTGACTTGGATGTCCTAGGTGAACTCACCTAAACCCCCCCTGAACCAACTTAGACTATAGATTTGAACAATTGATGTTATTGATGGCTCAAAGCATGTACTATTTAAATCTTATATTTTATTATCATATGAGATTTTGTTAACAAATATTTCATAACCATTGAATTTTCATTATTATTAACACATTGGGTGCTTTGGGGGAGATGGTCAATGGTGTAGGGAATTGATTTCTCTCTTGTAAGCATTAAATGCAAAATTGAGTGGGGGTATGGGCATGGAAATAAAAGGGAGCAACATGCAAAGGTGGTCGGTTATATTATGGGAGAAATGAGATAGATGATGTATGGAGAAAGGGAGATGATTGGCATATGGGAGATGCAAGGGAAAATTGAAAGAGAGGGATAATGAATGGGAAAAGGGAGACAATTAGTGTGTGGGTGAGAACAGAGGAATGCAATAGAAAAGAAGGAAAAAAATATATGACAATAGATACTGTTTAAAAGGAGATCACATTTTCCTCTCTTTTATGTAAGAGATTAAATGACTGGATCAAACTTTATGTTTTTCCTAGGCTTTCAATTTTGTTTTATTTGGTTTGGATCTCTTTTTACTTAGTAAAGAGTGGATGGTAATAGGGAGGAGAATTTTATTAAGCTAGGATCTCCTATTACCCACTGAAGAGTAGAGTGAATGGGATATTCATTGAATGCCTATGCTAGAAAATAATTAAAATAAAGGAAACATTACACTTTCCCCTAATTTTTAGCCAATGATGGAATGCCTTTTATACTTAGGTTAGGAAATAAATAGTACATGTATGAAGGAAAATATGTTTTCCTCTTAAAATTTAAGATATAATGTTAGGAAACTGGGAATGAAGGAAGTAGGTCAGAAGAGAGGAGACCTAGGTACTAGGCATGGGAAGAAAATAAATAAGGATTTGGGTATTATTTCAATGCCTATGTAGGAAATTGAATTTAAAACATAGGAAACATTGTATTCCACCCCTGACCACCAGTAATGGTATAATGCTCTATAAACTTAGTTCCATAAATAAATATTAATGTATGAAGGATACTATGTTTCCTCTTTAATAGAAGATATAATGTTAGCTCAAACTTGGTTTTAACCCTTAGATTTTTGTATTTTATTCTATTGGTTCAAATCTCTTATTACTCTATGAATAATGGGATTGGGGTGTCAAAAAACCGATGAGGATGGATGATAACATGGGAGAAATAAAATAAAATGGTTCACTAAGCCAAGGGAGTCTAATCAAGGGTGATCTGATGGGAGCATCAAATTTTCACAAAATTAAAAGACCTGGGCTTTTATCCTACAAACTCATGTTTTTATCAAAGCATCCTACATTTTTGTGTATGAATATATTTATTTATAATGGTATATATGGTTATCTGTGTGTATGCATTCTATTGTTATTTTAAAACCCTATTCATATAAATATTCTTTTGGGGAATGGTTCTTCTAGGGTGGATAATAATAAACTAGGGTTGTTGAATAATTTATCCCAAGTTTTTTTTCCTCTTAAATTTCTTTAAAAGCTTGATTCTCAACTTGATATCCATGTGGAATGATAAATAGTTTTGATTTATGATTTGGGTTTAAAAATCATTGTGGTAATTTTGATAATTGAAAAAAATAGAGTTTGAATTATAAATCAAAGATGAAAATTGATTTTGTTATTGTGCCAATTGAAAAGGATTTTTTCTATTTTGTTTATAGATTCAGTTGAATCATTTAATGGACTATGGTTTTGAGATTTAAACTAGTTGTATGTATAGATTAAACCCATGTTGTTTTAAGTTATGGGTAAAGCTTTGTTGGGATTTATTAACTTACAGTTGAAGCTGACCTATAACTAAATGTTTATGAAAATTTTGTATTTTACATAAAAATCTTTTTTAAACTTGATTTTTAGATTCAGGGATCATATGAGGTTATGAGACCTCATGATGATCACACAAATCCCTAACATTGATTCTTGAATTTTAAATTGATTTTTAGAGTTTGAATAGTTGATTGAATCTTTATGTTATCATTGTGGATAATATGGTGTATGGCTTGAAGTCATGTTGAATGTGTTTACTAGTCTAATGTGTTGATTGTTGTAAATGAATGATTATTTTTGGACTATGGAATTGTGCTAATTATACCTTATTTGGGTTATAATTTATGTTATTATCATATTAAATGATTGGTTAAATGTTGATTTTGTTTTATAATCGTCCTTTCACTAGGCTTAAATAACTAAGCTATAGTGTGTGCTTATGATAATGGGATATGGATTGGTACCTATCATATTTATACACTGACAATACACTTGGAGGTTTTTCAAGTTTGTTATTACCAAACATTATGGACATGGATTTAGTTTATGAATCCATTTCTATGACCTTCAAATAACTTATAGTGGATTATCCACACTCCCAATTTGTATAAATATCTGTACTTGGTTATTTTAGTCTCATTTTGGGATGAAATTTTTGTTAGTCACTTGCCTACTTACCTTCTATTAGTTTTTTGAGTCATCGAATAGATTAGGAAAATTGACTTACTCAGAATCCCTTCCTAACCCTGATTGCCAGAACTACCATCTAATTAATGGATGGGATGGTAATGACCACCGATGGTTGGGATCTTAGGGTTGGTGACGAGGGTTCATTTCATATCTTTTCTTGTGCCTTATTCCTCTTTGTACACCCTTGATGGTCACCTATCAACTAAGGACAATCACTACTATATATTTTACTATTGGATGTACTTCTTGACACTAATTACAATAATGTATTATGCTAACGTATATTCTACTTTTGGTTGACTCTATTATAAATGGTTGTATTAGTTGTTATATGGAACTTAAATATTTGATATACATGATAATAAATTACAAAAACTTTTCATATGTGAAAGATTACTTTATGTTTTTTACCCTATTGACATTGTGTTTATGTTAGCAAATGAATTGACTTGAAGTAGAAAGTACATAATTTTGCCATATTTACGAAGTTTCATTGTTTCATTTATGATGAAGGTTAGATGTTAGTTATTAAGTTTGTGGAATTTAATTTTAAAATTATTCCTTTGGTTGCTTCAGCCAATATTTATCTATGAATGATAGTCCATGATATTGCAAAACAAGTGTAATGGCATTTCAACAACTAGCTATAAAACCTTAGATATTCACATTGTGAAAAGAAGAAATTAGGAACATACAAGATAACTAATGTTTAAATTAGTGATACTCTTTTGCTACCACAAAATTCTCTTGTTATGCCATGATTGGTCATGGTATTTTAATCAGGTCTATTCTTTAAATGTTGAGTTCTATTTATTAATTTAACTCTTGACTTTATTAACATTGCTTAAGAAACTCATTTAGTATATTGATTGATATTGAATTGGTTATCTTGGATTCATAAAATCTGAATTGTGCCTATTTTACACATAATGGTGGTCATCGATGTTAAAATTTAATTATGAGGAAGGATTAGTATGTGTTATTACCCTCATATTGGTAATTGTGTTACTATTAATATCTAGTTATAACTTATTACCATTGGCACTTGCCTTCTTTGTAATGGCTATTGTAAATGATTGAAATTCTAATTTTGATGATCATGTGGCATGCTCAATTGTTATTTAGTTGTTTTATAATTGTTAAGTATTTCATCCATTTGAGGGATGATAAATCCTAGTTACCAATAAGTCATTACCAGTAACATTAGATCCAACATTAATCTTGGTGTGGACTATTTCTAACCATCATTTATGCAGCCCCTATATGTACTATTGTATTAAGCAATAAAAAGAAAATAGTCACTTCATGAAGCAATGGGTTTTTTGGTTGAATTTCCAAGATAGAGGAACCTATTGAAATTAGATTTATTTACAAGTAATAATGGAACATGTTGGTATTTTTTTATTACTTTCATAACAAGGATTAGTATATAAAACCATTTGTATCTTTGTAAATACTCTTCATATGAGGAATTTGTAATGGAAATTATTTTCCATAATGAGTTACTAGTTATGTTTTACTTTGTAATTGGTTGTAAATTATGTCAAAGTTCATATATCTTATGGTCAAAATGTTTCTACATCTTTACAAGGCTATGTGAACATCCTTATGGGCTGTTAAGTGTAAGACTTAAACTATTCACTACATTAAAAAATATTTTGTGTTTAGTGTTAATAACATATGTAAGATCTTGGATATTTCATAATGGCATGTTGGACATTAGTTGGATTATTTGATTCATTACCCTATTTTAATCATTAAAGGTGTGGTCGTTATCCTGTAATTCAAATGCATGCATGGGATACATTGGATTAATACTCTTCAAATTATTTTCTCTTAACTAAAAACTCATTGATAAGTATCTAAACTCTACATGGTATACATATTGATATAGTATCTAACTAAAAAATATCATTGAGCCCATAGTAAACCATATAAAATTGACATGGAAGTCATTATGATGTTGTGATCATTAACAACTAATTGGTGTCTCGCATAATAGATATGCTTGGAAGTGTTGGGTATCGAATGATGATTTTGATGTATGTGTAATCCTTGTCTTGATATTTTATATGCATGATTTTTAATAATAATAAATGTTTATTTTTGACACTTATTATGTTCCTCTTAAATAGTCTCTTGTTATCCATGGTAATTTATAATCGTAGAATGTATGCTCAAGTAGATCTACTAAGGATTATGGGTTGATTTTCTTACCTTTGATGATGGGATTCACATGGTTAAAAATTGGGGAAGCTTGATTTCAAATCTATAATATCTTACAATATGATAGTTAGTAATTCTATTATAAGGGAAGTTATTATCTATCCAAACTCTAGACATGGATCCTTATGAAGACCTGGGTATTTAACCTTGAATAATTATTTCATTTTAAATTTATACATTATCGTTTAGTGCACACTTGGATGTGTGTAATCCAATTGAACTTATGTAACTAAATGATGTAATAAGCCCATGTGTAGTATTGTTTGAACTCTAATAAAAGAAAATCCATGATTTTTTTGGGGTTTTTTTCCAATAAATTGATAATAACCTATAACATCTAGAACTTAGTGGTTTCCAATTTTTAAAACTTAACATTAATGTATCTAATGTAAATTACACTTGTTATCATAATAAGATCACATCATTGAGTTATATCTAGTTATCAATTACTTGTTTGATTATATAAAAAAAGTACACCATAATGTTAAGATATAATTAATAGTGGAAAATAATAATAACACCAAACATGTTTCTAATGAAAAATGAGTATACTTTTAAAACATCTAAGTATATAATAGCTTTTATATGGAGTAAAATTCAAACTACCTCAAAGTACACACATTCCATTAAATATAAAGACTAAAGTAATGATATGATCAAAAGGATTATTAATTACACTACTTGAAAAACATAGTATTATATTTATAGATATAAATTATATTTATATATAAAATTTGGGAATAATTTACTAAACCTTTCAAAACTAAATATATCTATCATTATACTAAAGTTATGTTTATAGTTATTAAAAAGATTATATCAAAACATTATTCAAATTTCTCTAATAATCTATATATCGTATAATCGTAAAACATAATTTGGAGCTATTAACCACTAATATGATAGGGTATTAGTTTAAAAACTCTGAGATACAATTTTTATCTTAAGAATGAGCTTATCATAGAAAGCTAGCACTACCACATTTAACCACATTTTTTGGAGCATGTTTATGTATTTTATTTAAACATTGTGATGTTTTATAACATAATACTTTTATCAAAATATCATCATTTAGACTAAAAATAAATTGTAAATATAATTATTTAATAACATTAAAGTTTAATTTAATTTTCATATTCATGATTTGAATAAATTAAAAATCATAAATATGAAGATATTATTAAACTTGAAAAAAAAAATTTATAGTCGGAGAAGGTTGAATTATTGTCACGTTCGGTGATTTTATGTGATAGGGAAAAAATGTAGAAAATAATTAAATACCTTTTTAGAATTACAGGTTGGTCAAAAATAAGTTTAAATATTAGTGATCAATCCAGTGAAAAGTCTCTTATGTTAGAGTCAAGTTCATGAATAATATTCACATATCAAGTCTAGCATGTACAAAATTATATTTCTTTCAACAAGATATTTTTAACACCTAATTTTTTTATGGCATAAACATGTAAATAACAAAATAAAAAATAGATATCTAAATAATATTATAAAAATAAGAGCAACCATGTTAATTATAGCACTAAATTCCTCAAAATATCATATTTTCCCACTATCTAATGAATTTTGTGTTTAATGTTATTTTCAAATTCATGTTTTGAATGAATTAAAAATCAATAATATGAAGATATTATCAAACTTATGAAAATAAATTAAATAGAGTAATAAGGCATATATTCATATATTTTTTGTGATATTGTATGAAATAGAAGAATAGTGTAGATAATGTACTTAAAACCTTATAAAAAATAGACATATTCTAAATCACTAAAACTAATCTAGAATGAGCACATTGTGGTAATTTATTTTAACATCATATGGTATGTTCATAGTGGATAGTATGTTAGGAAAGGTGATTATGTGTCAAATAATAAGCCATATTCATGGTAATATTCTCTCCTCACACACATATTTAATGTTAAAACCATCAATGACATCACTTTAAGTCTATTTAAGTCCATCACTGACCTCATTAACATGTTTCATTAGAATGAAATTAGTGAAATATGGTAGACTGAAATAAATGACATATATTTGGTTTCATATAGGGTTTTCAAACACCTTAATTTTTTATTTGTCATTCATAGTTTCATTTATTACTAGGTGACAATGTCTATTATATTATATAAAATTATCATGTTGCCTTGGTTTCAAAATTACAAAGTGTATGTTGTACCCAAGTAGTCATAAATGGCATTGCAAAGACATGGGAATGTGTAGGTACATTTTAATTTCTTCGATTATGTTAGATGGGAATGTAGTAGTAGGTTTCAAAAAATATCCTAACAAAACCCATATTACAATGCAAATGTTGTTCAAAAAATTACTACCATCATCAATAACTAGTGAATACTTGGTTTCTAACATTACCAGTTTGAAATGGTTGAATAAATTTCTTAAAATTTATCATTTCTAGCACAACAATTGCATTATAACAATAACATGTAAACAAAAACAAATGATAACTACATTGGCCCTAATTCTATAATGGTAGATATATATGCAACCCATAATAATGGGTCTGAAACATGTTTATTACTTATTTATACTAACCAAATATAAGAAAATGTCATAATTTTTTTCATGATCTAATGGATTTTAATATTAATGTTATTCTAATATTAATGACTCAACTAACATTCAAATAATTAATTTCAAGATATTATTATTTAATCTAGTTTTAGTTTAAGTGAATCAAAGTGTTATATATATATATATAACTATTGAAATTTAAATGATGGAATATACATATATGGTAATGAAATATAGTATGCTACATAATTTTATAGAGTTTTTAATTCTCTAAATATATTAAATGGGCCTATAGATATGAAAACCTTCATAAAATAAATATTTTTCTGACTATGGAGGTTGATTATGCATGAAAAATACTTGACAAGGCCTTCATAATGTGTTTTGATTGATTATAAGAATCTGAGTTATGTTTGTAAAAGTTCATAAAAGGAGGATAGAGGCATAGCGAGGCCTTGCATGGTAACTATGTGTTATCACTTAAAATGTGTACCCATGGTTAAAAAGTGATCTCATGTGCTAAAGATACATTTGTTTTCTTGTTGTAATAATGATATCATCCCCCAAGGTGTGGTACTCTTGTGATTCTTGGGATGAACCTCCAGAGTAGACTGACTTCCTTTTATTCTAGATTCACCTAGTTTAGGATTAACATGTATACCTACAATGAACATAATGAAATTAACAACTAATGGTAAACATAAACTTGAGAAGGGGAAAAGGGAGAGAGAAAGTAAGAGTTTTTTATAGATTAAAATGTGATGAACCAAAAATAGAGCAAACACCTCTACTACCTTGACAAACACACTATAATTTTATAAGAATGAGATAATATCACATAGACTCAATAAAAAATACTTGAAACACATAATTATTTTGTATGAAGGTGTTGTAACATAACACAATGATGAGAGGGACATATATTATCCATAGTCAAAGCCTACATACACCCAAGTGCATACAAAATATGACATAGAGATGAGTTTCTAGTTATGCACAGAGGTGTTGGGAATAGATAACAATTAAAGGGATGAAAATTATCCAAAAATAAATATCAACAAACATAATTCACACATAATATGTAATAAAAATGAAGGGAGGTGAACTCAATTCTCATTAAAGTGCAAGGATTAACCAACATAAGTTCTCTTGGAGGGCATATTTTGGTAGTGCAAGAGTGTCAAAAAAATGTGACCATTTTTCAATATAAAACTTAGGTTTTTATAGGTAATGATGAGCCCTCAATTCATTAATTGAAATTTCACCCACTATCAAGGTAGTTACAACATTTAATACTGATGTGGGCAAGTAATTTAGATATTTTTAGAATAGATCATGTGCCCA
Source organism: Torreya grandis (assembly GCA_037957365.1). Classification (NCBI taxonomy): domain Eukaryota; kingdom Viridiplantae; phylum Streptophyta; class Pinopsida; order Cupressales; family Taxaceae; genus Torreya; species Torreya grandis. Next base: position 173,427 of record JARHVA010006049.1, on the reverse strand, counting down.
TGTTTTGACAACCTAACAACCACCATAGTATTTTACTTTGTTCTGATTTGATTCCCTTAGTATCTAATCAAGCTCAAGTATTATTTTCATCTGGCTAGGTTTTTTTTATGATGTATGGCCATGTAGGTACAGCTTTAGGTTCTACCTCATCATCCTACACAAGTAATGGAGTTCTCAAATGCCTATATTTTTAAAGTATTGTACATTATTGTGAGATAATGATTACATAGAGAGTTGACCATGTAGTGAATTTATGAACTTATGAATGGAATTAAGGGTTATATTTTATGGTATTGATCAACGCCCAATATCCTCTTCTATCAAGTACCTTATGGTATTGTTCATGAGCTATATCTTATTTGCAACCTACACTAATCTTGAAAGAGAATGATTCATAGTTTGATATTGTAATCTATATTTTCTAAGGGTGTAGATGGGAACTCTACTATTTATCTTGAGACTTCATCATTTGGATGGTAATAAAACATTTGGATAAGATCACACAAAAATATATCAGATCTTATGCACACTTTTAATGGTTTGTAACCACTTGTTTGATTTAAGAATCTGGATAAGAATTTGATAATTCATAAGTATATGAATATTTATGTGGTCCCTTTAATTTTAAATCTTATTGAAGGGGTGACTTACAAATTCAACACTTTTTATGACCTCTACGGGCTACTTTCTTATTAAATGGGAATAAAATAGCCTTGAAGCAATCCATTGGGCATGAAGTCATATATAAATCTTTGATATTCATCCAAAAATTTTGGTTAGGTGTGAGAGCCTACCTGACCTTATAAGGAATTGAGATACCTCCAAAAAGGATGAAAAAAAATAACTAGACTGAAAAATACTTATAAGAATGACAAAACTAAGCTACCAAAACAATGCATAGGTGTTTGGATGAAGAATACTATTCCAAAAAATAGTATGTATGCATGACAAAAAATAAATTTAAAACATCTAAACTAATATTTACAATTGTTTTCATTATATTCATAGATAGTTCTTGAGATGAATCCCATTAACAGGGATAGGTAACACTTATCCTCTTGACCTTGCAAGCTAGTATACATTGTCTTAATTACAATTGATTATTGTATATGGGCTGATCCATATAGTGTCAAAATTTGAATGAATTATAGCCTTTTATCTATCGATATCACATTTTAGCACCATGTCTCCTTCATCTAAGAAACTATAAATAGCCCTCCTATCAAATATTCTCTTGGTCTACACTTAATGAAGTTCTATAGTTCACATGGATCGCACCTTGAGCTCTTTGATATCCATTAGTCTAGCTAACCTTACTATCATGAGATCACTTTAGAGTAACTATAATTAATGATCTATCTCTAGTTAGGGTAATTCTATAGATGTGGGCACCCGTGCTTCCTTCCCATAAACTAACATGAAGGATGAATTCCCCATCATCCTTTTCAGTGTTATTCATTTTACCTAGAGGGGTGTCTTGAAATTGGTTTTCTTGGATCAATAAACATCTTTCATGGTTCACTTTATGATGTGAACCAAATTCTTATTAGTTGATTTGGCCAAACCATTACCTTAAGGGTAATAGTTTTAAGAAGTGCTTAGATGGATGCTATGCTTGATCACCCATTTAATGATCTTGATTTTGATAAAAGTAAGAAAACTATCTTAGATAATATTTTTTAAGAAACCAAAAATTATAATAATTCTTTCATACAAATCAAGAATGAATATCTCATTATCTTCCTTGAGTGATATCACCTCCATCCATCTTGTAAAGTAGTCAGTTATCTTGAATATCCATTTATGCCTAGTGATTGATGGTGGACTTATCATACCAATGAAATATGAACCCCATTGCACAAAATATTAATCATATTTTATTGGTCACAAAGTGAGTTTTTTTCATTTTTTCTTACCTACAAATAAGGTGAACTTTTTACAACCTTGTACCAATGCATGTACATATTTAAATAGAGTGGGCCAATAGTAGCTAGCTCATATGATTTTCACTACAATTGTCTTTTGTGAATAATTATCTCCTAGTGATCCATCATGGAAATATTATAGGATCATTTTCACCTAGTGTTTCTCTATGCATCATAAGATAATTCTATTGATATCTCTTCTGAAAAACACACCACCAATAAGTACATAAGGAATAGATTGTAATATAAAGTGTTTGTAATTATTTATTTAATCCCTATAGATATACATTTATTATAATTTAAGATATTTATGCTCTCAGTCTAGCTTATTGGGGTGTCTTTGTCTTCTATTTGATTCTCATGTAGTAAAAGAACTTCATGGTCTTCATTCTTCATATTCTTTGATAGATATTTTTATATTTCCTTGCCTTCAACTAGATTGGTTATTTGGATGTCTATGTCATATCCCATCACTTTTATGATCCAAATAGCTCTTTTCTCACCAATGTAGTTTCTATGTAAGAGTTAATTTATACTTGAGTGTGATACCATAAGTTTTATCTTGTTATTGTAGATCATATGGTTAAATTTATTGAGCATTCTTATTATCTCAAGGATATGCTTCTATTTAATGTTGTAGCACAACTCATAATCTTTGAGTTCCTGGATAAAGAAAGTAATATGATACTCCAACTAGCGATTAATTTACTATGTAAGAATAGTTTATATGCCTTTAGCTCCATCAAATGCAGAAAGGATAAAATCCTTGTTGTAATCTCAGTTTATCAATGTAGGAACTTTTACAATGGCACAATTGATGGCCTTAAAACTACAATGGACTTTATGGATCAAGATAATTGCAACACTCTTTTTGAGAATTACTGTAAGGAGTTTGACCATAATTATGAAACTCATCAGAAACATTCTGATAAAGTTTATTTTTCCCAAGAAGCTTTCGAGACCTATATTGTGACCTAGGAATGGGAGTGATAAAATGGCTTCAAATCATTTAGGTTTGATTGTAAGTCCATATTTGGAAATAACATGTACAAAAATATTGGCTTCATATACTATGAATACACACTTTCTTAGGTTAATGGATATCCATATCTCTCAACATTTTTCAAATACTTGTTCTAAGTGGCCCAAATGATCTATTGTGCACTTTGAAAAAATAGTTACATCATCAAAGAGAACCAAAATGATGTCATCACGGAGTTCCTTGAATGTTATATCCATGTCCCTTTGGAAGGTATCCCTTATATTTTTTAGGACAAAGGGAATCCTTTGGTACATAAAGGTACCTTATTTAGTGGTAAATATAGTTTTGAATTGATCAAACTCCTACACAAGCACTTGGTTATAACCTAAATAACTATTTAGTAATAAGAATCTCTCTGTTCTAGTGACTATTTGCATAATTTGTTTCATTTGTAGGAGGGGGTTGTGGTATTTGATGGAGGCTTTGTTAAGGTCCCTAAAGTCTATGCACAACTGGATTTATCCATTATTTTTTCAACAGGACCAAATTGGCCTCCCATGAGGAATGTTTGATTGGAAATATTATGTTGGCCTCAATGAAATTTGAGAGCTTCTTCCTTATTAAGGGTTAAAGTTTTATATTAACTGGCCTTTACGTCTATCATATTAATTTGGTATTGGGGATAATCTCAATCATATGTTGGTCTAATCTAGGTCAAATAATCATTGGTCTTTATATATCCATGTGAAGATATCATCATATCTTTTACATAACTTAATGAATTATTTAATCTTAGATGGGGAACATACTTTACCAGATTTCAATAGCTTGTCATCATAGATGAACATAGGCTTAAAGATCTCCTCCTTCACTATCATGTTTCTTCTCTCACCTTTCAATTGGTCATCAAAATTTAATATACTTTCAAGTGTGACTATCCCCTTAGGCAACTTATTTCCTTTTAGTTGAATGATCTACTCTATGTATTGAGCTTGAAGTTGAGGTTGGTTTTTGGAATAGAAATCAACCTTATCACTAATAATTTGATGATTTATCCATTTTTCTTGAACACTTTATAATTTATTATATTTTTTAGGACTATTTGTCTAACTACTAGTCTTATGACCTATTTAGACCCATTCTTTATACTGCATAAGAGGTTATATTTTACTCCCACATTCACTAGACTATTATCATCATAATTTCGTGCCTTTGTTATGGAATTGATATTGAAAACATCTAAGCATTTAATCATCTCCTATTCCATGTTATTTTATGATCTTAAAAAATTGTGTTTTGACATGTTCTATGCTCTAACCTAGTTGACCACCAGTTTTCTATCCCTTAAAGCTTGAAGCACCTTAATCCCCTTTATTATGCATAAATTGGATACCCTAGATCCACACCTTATAATCAGAACCATTTTTTTTTGTAGCTAAACTATAATATGAATGCATGTAAATATTTATCATTTTGAGGGGAGATATTACAACACTGGCTCCTATGCCATTTTTATTTCAGGATCCATCAAAGTCTAACTAACATATATCTTTGAGGATCTATTGTACCTTTATAAGGTTAGGTAGAAAGGTGTATTACTTAAGAATGTAGTATTTACCAAGCCTTATCTCCTTTATATTATCATATGGATCACACAAATAATTTTCCCACATCTATTCATTAATCAAGTCATTCAGGACCTCTTCAAGCAGTGTGGCAATCTCATGAAGAATTAGATTCTCCTCTTAATCAAATAAGGTGTAGTTTGCATTAAGTGGGATAGGATTGTATTTATTTATATGATTATTTGAGATAATCTTGGACTTGATGGTCACCTTGGTCCTATATTTCATTCTAATTAGAATGTTTGACCAATCAAATGATAAATATCTGCCTACTTTCATAGTCAAATATTAGGAGAGGCATTTAATAAATAAAGTGGGTAAGTCAATGGTTATGATATCTTCTGAACTAGAAAGTATTAGACACACATGTGGATTAAGACTTAGGTCCTTGATGATTTTGATAGTTTTGATTATTGTCCATCCAATTGGATGACCCATTTTGAGATGGAAGTATATGTTATGTGTAGCATGTTCTTTGGCATGACTAAACTGCTCATGCATGAACCTATCCTAAAATTATGTATGATAATCTCATCAATGATGAGATTAATGTATAATTAGGGTGTATTTATATTTTTTCACACCTCTTCCTTTAGTTGGAATAGAAATATGTGCATAATAGGTGAAATTTGTGATGGATCGAGAGGTTGGAAACCCCTTAGGGAATTATGCAAAAAATTATTTTATAATGGAATGATAGTAGTGAATTTATTTGACTATGTTAAATGGGGTTTGATTTTGTTTAGCATGTTCCTTTTGAATTTTAGTCTCTTCTCATTCTCGTACACTAGTATAGGGTTATTTTCTTTCTATACAACCTACTCCATGAGTGTTAGAAGTTGTGTAGGTGATTTAATATTGAACATATGTGCACTAAAATTAGGGTATGCAAGTTTAAGGTATTGAATAAGAGGGTTCCTTCATCATATCTCTCTTAATAAATATTATATTAAAATCAATGGGGTTATTTTTTCACTTGGAACTTCATTTTAATGCACATAGTTAAAGTCATGCTCCTAACTATTTAAGAGGGTAGATTCATATTATTCCAATATTCAAGCCTTCAAATCATATTTTGGTTGATATGAAATACACAAAGGATCCTAAGGGGTTGGTACATTTTATACCATAGATGCCTCACTTATTGATCCACTCATGTACATGACATGATCATATCACTAATTACTTAGATAACACCATTAATAGTCATATACCATATTAATTTTCATAAGAACTAGATTTCTATAGGTTCTTTTGGTGTTAGGATCTGGTACATAGGGAATCCTATTATATGTGACCTAGTTTTGAGTCAATGCAACATGTTGATATAGAGGCTTGTTTGATTGATATTATTGGTTGAAGTATTGATATGGATTATAATGATGAGACTAAAACATTTTTATTTAAACTATCTCATTTCCAAATCATTTAAATAAGGTTTTAACCTCACTCAAATCACTCAAGGGTGAAGAAGTTATTGGGGTTGGCAGGTTGATATCGATATCAATAGGGACCAAAGTTATAATAGAACATAGAAAATATGAACTTGTACATCGGGGATCATGATATAAGGGCATATAGGGTCTTGGAACAATGTTTCCTACTTGAATCAAGTAGTTTTTTATGCACACAACAACCTCAAAGGTATTTGGTAATATTTATTCAATGATTGATTAGATCATTATAACTACATCATTCTTTAAGACTCTTAAGAAGTATAAGAATGTAGTGTTACGATTATAAATTATCCAAGGTGATATGTGTAAACAAGGAATATGTAGAGGGGAGGTTATTATTGTGTTATTACAATAAAACAAATTTAAAATAACACACTAGACACCTATATCGTAGACACTAGGGAAAGTATAGGTAACAAGCATAAAAGCTAAAACACAATTAGGTCATAAAATAAATCAATTTTCACCTTATTTAAATCTCAAAATGTCTTATTGAAGTTTCTTGATTTATTTGTGCTTCAAGAAATCATCATCAATGATGATTAATTTGCTTCACCTTTCATTGGTACCTTAGCCTAGCTAATTGTGTTATGAATTTGGCATGGTAACATTACACTAATGAATCTTATGGGGGAAATACTCCATAAAAACACTACACTATTAAATATTGTTGATCAATAGGTATGACCTTATATTGATAACCTCCAAAGTTAACTCTCACCAAAAGGTGAGTTAAGGGTGACTTTAAACATGAAATGAGTTCAAACTAACCCTAGGTGAGTTGAGGCTAACTCTAGTTGAATCAAAATTTGTCATGTAATTATGATTTACAATTACTAGTCATGGCTCTCAAATTATATACTTTGAGATATTTTGAAAGATCTTGACAACTCATAAAGGCAATGATGAAAAGGCTTGATATTTTTATTTTTAAAATTTCCATTTTTAGATATTCATTAATTATATATGGATAATTTAGATAATCATATAATATGTTTTAATTAGATGATTATTTTTTATTATAATTTTATCTCTTTTTAGATTTGATCAAGTACCCCACTTAATGGGTCCATAAGACAAGCTGTGAGTTGTTATGTTGTAAGGTGACTGAGGATGAATCCATGAGAGGTTATCATTGCATATGTTAGAATACCCAAAATAGGTATGCCTCAACATGATTTTAAGATTTAATGTATGATTATCAAGTGAAATTGGAATGTTTAGTGATTTCTAGGCTTAATTTGTAATGTTTCATAGAAATCAATCTAAAGTCTGGTCTAAAGACAATTATGGCCAAAATTAGGTTTCTATAGTTTCCCCTATTTGGGAAGGCATTGAAAGATATAGGCATAGTAATTTATTATAAATGAATTTAAAGGTCATGTATGCCTAATACCCCAACCATTGAAATATGAGCTATAGATTCCCCCTTAAGGGAGTGATTAGTAAAGAAAATTGGTGATCAATCCCTCAAAAGAAGGAAAATGATGGGACAAAAAATGTAAAATAAGGGTAGAAAATAATGATTTGACCATAGGTGGTTATAATCAGTTGTATAGTGAGATGCCCTATTAGACAGACAAATATGGATGATTTGTCCAAAGGTGGTTATAATCATTGGCATAGCTAGGTAAATAGATAATTATTTGTCCAAGGGAAGTTATAATAATTAGGCAAAAGAAGAGGTAAGAATATTATGATTTGAGAAAAGGTAGTTATAATCTTTAGTATAATGAAAATAATGATTTGGCCAAAGGTGCTTATAATCATTAACTTCTAGATAGATCAAAACATAATGATTTTCATAGAAATAGTTATAATCATTGGCACTTTGTGTGGGATGATATGGGAAAAAGGACAAAAGGGTGTGTACTTACAGAATTTATACTCACATAGTAAGAGTAAGACAATATAGAGGATAAATATGAATTTCAAAAACCTACTAGTATGGAGATGCCCATCATAACTATAAATTATTAAAATTCTTGTATGAATTAATTACTTTGTATTTGGGAAATGATTTGGATAGATCAAGAATTTTTTAGGTAACCAAGGAGAAGTACCACAACCTCATTGCCTATAATATTTCCTGAGATGATTTTTGATGTATCACATGATGGTGGGTATCATTATATAAAGGAACATGATAACTTAGCTAAAATATGTATAAGGACTTACACGTGATCTAATAAATAATTAGAAATAGTGCAGCAGTGATAAAAAAAAATGATTTCAATGTTGACATATGAGCATGGATGGACTTATGTATATTGTGCAAGGAATCAACTAATGGATGTATATATACTAATCAAGGCACAATAATGAAAGGAAAAAAAAAGGAAAACAAACATACAAATAATAAGACAAAACATAAATAAAAAGCACAATAAAAAACCTAAAAAAAAAAAGTGAACAAAATAAAAAATGAGAACAAAATGAAATAAACATAAATAGTGTTTAATCACAATGTTAGCATAAATAAAACACAAATTATACATGCATGTGTAATAGAGGTGCTACTCTTAATGACAAGGTGACACCTAAGATATATATATAAATAATACAAGTATAACAACATAAAAAAAAATGGCACAAAGTTTCCCCTTGGATATAAGAGATGATGAAACAAATAAACAAAATGTGTGGAATATGAGAAAAGGAATGGGTAGCCATGATGACTCCAAATACACTAGGTAAGTGGATGTTACCTATATAGTTCCATGGATTTAAATTCCAATGTAAAATTTAGGCGTAATGTATTTTTCATAGGATATGGGATAGAATAAAATTGATGATAAGAAGACATGATTGTGTTGTAGATGAAATATGGGAATGGTCACACAAAATTTTGAGTGCACTATAGATGCCTACTCATAAAATTGAGAGAGCATAAGATATTAAACAATTTTTTTTGGAATTTTTGAAGCATCTCAACTCAATAGAGAATTACAAAATGATAAATGGTCCAGATCACAAAATAAGAAGAGTGTTAAAATGTTAAAGTCCTCACAAAATAATGAGATCATGGTAAAGGGTGACTAAGTTGACCTCAATGTGAATCAAGCACTACCTACATAGTCCTTGAATGGGACCTCAAGTCGTTCTAGGTTTTCCTTACAATGGAATAATTTGACTAGGTAGTAGCAAGTTTTTGAATGTAGGCAAATGATATAGTATGACATAGGAATGGAAAGGTGAATTGGAAATACATGGTAAAGTTTTTGTTCCTAATTTGAACATAAGTGGTTATAATTAGGAAATACTGACATAGTTCAATGATACTAATTTTCCCAAAGGTGGTTATAATTACTAGCATGAAGTGGGACACTGATTTGACTAAAGGATATTATAATCAGTAGAACTCACAATGATAAAGAACAAGAAATGAAGGATGAAAATGCTAAGACACTATCATACTGGTCTAAGATACTGCCTAAGTCTAGAATATGGAATCAACTACTAGAATGTGATCTAAATCCCCTCATTGAAAGTTATTGAAGAACCAATGGAATGAAACCAAGGTCAAAAGGGTCAAGGAGGGAGAGTAAAAACTACTTCAATGAATATTGAAGACATGGTAGAATAGTAAGGTGAGGCAAAAGGAAAGCAAGGTGATGTTATGATAATTGGATATAATGGTAATAAGGTTTCCCCCAAGTGATAAGGTAAGGTGAATGGTAGGGTATGAGACAACAACAAGGAAAAATATAAAATGGAAAAGGCAAGGTAAATGGCAAGGTAAATTATATGATTATGTTTTTCCTATTGATGTGGAGATGCATGCCCTGATCAACATATGATACAACTAGAATAGTTAAATTTTTAAATTGATATCCCAAACCTCTTCTGAATAACTATTCTATCCTTAACCTACTACATATTTGGACTCCAATAATGTTGTGATCTTTATTGGCCATTATTTTTTTCCTCCAAACTTTAAGACAAGATATCTTTGTAACCTCTACAAAGGAAAGTGTGGCTAGGAATGGTAAATATGCATAAATTTTGGAGGATAGGTATGATTTGGAAATTTAATATAGGTATGAAATGAATAAATAATAAATGGATCATAATGGAATTTATAATTTTTTAGAAATAAATTAAGATCAAGATTTTTAGGCACACATAATGTTCCTGATTCTAAATTTTACATAACATTATTTATGGTGGGGATAAAGACTTCTAAATATTCTCTTGATAGGACCATCATGTTTTTTTATATTATTTGAGACTAAGAGTAGATACCATTTGACTATGTTTTCTGTTGGAACCTATATTGATGTTCTTTCTGATAATGTCTTCATCAAGTATTGAATAATTATTGTGCTTAGTGATTGGTACCTCAATGAGGTTTTCGCCAGTAAATTTTTTTTGATTGTCCCATAGTGCCTCTAAAAATGTTTTATTAAGGAATGTTGAGTTTTTAATTTAATTATCTTCTATCACCTTGAACAAGGTTTCAATACAAGATCATAAATTTGGCCTTTGATTGCCTCCTAACATCTCCAGAAAGGTTTCACTAGGACATTATTCTTCTTCTACATGAATGTGTTCTTAGTCCCCCTGATGTTATTCAACTGATATATTGTCATGGATGAGTTTGAACAAGGTGTGATTATGTTGATCCAAATAGACACTTGTGGGGGAGGAATGCTAATAGGATAGGTTGGTTATTATTAATGGCATATGTAATGGTAATGGAGTGCAAAGAGGAAACACAATCCTCACAGAAGATACAAGGAGAACTTATGTTGATGCTAAAGTAATCATCCCCAAAAACCATGGAAGGATCACAAGTATATTCAAATTGATCTACAAGTTATGTGTAACCAATGTTTTAATAACCACATATGAATTCTAAATCTAAATCTGAGTATGACTCAAGGGACACTAAATCTGATGTTGAGACTAATGTTGATTATACTTTTAATGTTAAATCTAATATCATTTAAAAAATAAAACTTGACTTTAATTATGATTCTTCAACTAGTGTGAATGCTACTAAAATGATGCCTAGTTGAACATTTAGTATTGGACAAGTAATGGAATGTGATTTCATAATGGGATATTTGAAAATGTATTCATTAAATAAGGGTTCAACATAGACTACCTCATTTAGGTGAAGCCCCTCAAAGAGAGGGAATAGCTCAAGGGGTGACTCCATAGAGACTGGATTGTCAGAGTGAGACTCTCCATTTGGGTAAAAGGTCAAGAGGCAACTCTATTGAGACTATCTTGTAAAAGGGAGGATCTTTAAAAATATGACAATAATCAAGATAATGATTTGCCTAAAAGCTGTTATAATCATTAAGACATTACTCAACAAAGATTGGCATTTTAGAGTGAGACTCCTTAACCAAATGGAAAGGATATAAATGTGATTCATCACAAATTGACTCATCATAAATAGGTATTTCAATAAAAACATCATGGATTGGTTAGTTATATTGGTATTGAGTTATAATTGGATATAAAATATCAGTTTTGAACACATCTTGGTCATTGAATGATGGCTCTTGGAGATGTAATGACTAGATTTATTGTGTCCTGACAATTAACATGGATTTTCTCTAATTAGGGGAATGCTGGTAATGGATGAAGGAGGATCGGTGGTTGGATAAATATCTCTTTATAACTAGGCTCATCTAATATGGGATTAATAAATACTGGTTGATAGTTTAGGATGGTAACTATGACTCATCTATTTGTACTTATGCAACATTATTAGAATAATGAGATAACATAACTGGAAGGGCATAAAATGGTAATCAAATGGAATTTAAAATCTTATTTTATATTTTGATCCAAAATATGAGGGATTGAAATGATAATGGATGGACATTATGAAGCTTGGTTACCAATGCAAGCTAGAGGATGAGATCCTAGAATGGTAATGCATGTATGTTGTGAAGCTCAGTTACTAACACAAGCCATAGGACAAGGGCCTAGAATGGTAATGGATAGGAATTTTGAGTCTTGTTTGCTAATCAGATCCAAAGGATAAGGGCATGGAATGGTAATGTATGGATGCTTTAAATCCTAGTTTCTAATGAAATCCAAAGGACTAAGGCCTCAAATGGTAATGTATGGACTCTAAAAATCTTGTATGCTATTATGAGCCTAAGGATGAGGGCCTAGAATGGTAATGGATGGATGTAGTAAATCTTGGTTTCTCTCATAAACCAAAGGATGAGGTCTTGGAATAGTAATGGTAGGGAATTAAGGAGCTTGGTTGCTCACACGAGATAAAGGATGGTTAACAGTATAGGTAGGGGATCGAGTATTGTTGTCATTAAAAGGGTGAAATGGATACATTAATTGGACCAAATAAGGTGCCACCAAATATTATGCTTGAGGTTCATGAATTTTTTTAATGTATAAAATATTATAAGATAGACTAGGATCTATCTCATAAATGACATCATCATATGACTCTTGAACAAAAGGGTCATTGTTCATAAAGTTCCCATTTATAGGATCATACACGGTCTCATTACATGTTTAATGAGGAAATTTTAGATCCATGGATAGGTTACATGGAAACTAAAATGATCTAAAGATAATGAATCATTGAGATCTAATAAAGGGGTCTTTGGCTCTATAAAAGAGACACAAAGGAAATAAACTAAACTAGGTGAGGATAGGACAAACAAAAGGTAAAACTAGTCTAATAAAAAGATACTAATTTTCCCAAAGAAAGTTATAATTATCACCAGAAGTAACAAAAAAATTCAAACTTATTTATGAATAGAGTATTGACTTGCCCACAGGCAGTTATAATTAGTCACAAGAGTGTATAAACAATGTAGAACAATTAAAAACTAGAGTTGAGAGATAGTAATGATTTCCCCAAAGATGATTATAATCATACTAAATAAGGCTAGACACAAAAACACAAAACTTGAACAAGAACTAAAAACCAAACTAAATTAAGGCAACTACCTCAAATGACACTCGGTAATTTGGCTCACTCTAAGACTCAAAGCTTGAATCATGAAAACTATTAGAACAAAGTGACTAGGACACTCAAAATATTAGCATAAACACCTCAAAAAATTCACATGGAAATAGTTTTGATCAAAATTATGCTTTAAATAAGGCACAAATAAAATAATAAGCACTAGGTATAGGTAATGGGTCTTAAATCAAATATGAAACCAACCCAAGTAACACAATCCAAACACAACAGGTGGAAAACATAATCCTAAATTAGATGAGGCTTTGACATGAACATGATTAGTTTGAGACTTGTACTTCAAAATTTTGAGATTCAAATTTGATGTGAATAGACTAGAAAGTTCTAAGGCAAAATTATATACTAAAATAGGTAGCATGATCACATATTTGAAACAAGAAAGGTATAACACTAGTTTGAAACTTGGTTTCAAAACTAATAATAGATGGGAAAAAATATAATAGTGTAATGATGTGATTTCAAACAAATGTCATGGTAGAAGGTTAGACTAGGATATCCAAAGCAAAAGTTTGAGATGAAATTGGTAACATGATGATTCCCAATTTAAACAAGTAACACATACACACAAAAGTTTGAAAAATAACCATGACAAAGTGTGGTGTTCAAATTGACCACATAATACCTCTTTAAGAAAAAGAGTGATGTGAAAACATGACTTGTTTTGGATGTGGTATGGTAAAAAAATAGTTTTGACTCAAGACCATGTAAGTAAAAGTGAAAAATTGCAAAAATACCTAAGTGTAATGTCCTAAATCCTCAAAATGACAAGGTGGCATTGTAATATCAAATTATATCTATATAATTTATATTAAGAGGATTTTAAGTTGTTAATCAAAAAATTAAAAGCACATGAAATTTAGAGTATTTTATTCCTCCTCTTATCTCAAGATTTCATACAATGACATAGAACTTTGGGATACATGCCCTACATTGAAAGTATGTCCACAACAAGTGGGGAAACCTAATATATAAATTTCCATTTATTTCTAAATATTCATATATGTGTGACTAACAATAGGGTGAAACACATCATTTGAAACCATGTTAACTAGCTTATTTTGAAAAGGCCTTCTCTTTTCAAAACCACTACATCCATCAATTTATTAGTGTAGTGTGATGTTTGAGTTAAAACTATATTTTTAGGTAATCTCTTACTAACTAAGCTTTCTTAACCACTCAAATAAGCATCCTAGTATGTTGAAAAAAATTTATATACCTATACCATGGATTAGGATTGATGTGATGCCAAGAGATGAATTCTTAGGTTAACACTTCCCTAGAGAACCTATGGGAAGGTGATGGATTCCCATCCATAGGTAAATATGCATTAAATAAAGAAAGTGGAATGACTTTAGGATTATTTTGGGGTCTCCCAAATTATTTGGATTTCAGGGAAGGCATTAATAAATTTATTTCCATGCTTTTGGATAAAGTGATAAATTTAAAAAATGATAATTTTTTATCACCCAATTTCCCTAAAGGGGATGATGGGAGAGCATACATGTGACACTTGACTTATAAAATAAACACTTAATCAATAAACATAAAAATAAAAAATCTTATGAGTATTTAACTAAAGTGTGAGTTAATTTTTATAGTACCAAAAAAAATATGATATGAGGTTTATCCCCTTAGAATTATGTTGAAAAATTAAAAAAAATGAAAAAATAACCCATGTAAAGGATTTTTTAAAACACCAAATTTAAACGTATGTTCTGAAACTTAGTGTATTTAAAACTATCTTTAATTGGCCTTTGGGTCCTCCAAAAGTTGTTAAGAGGTATTTGTGATTTGAATCAAAATGTAAGTGGGAAAATGGACTTTGAATATTATCTCTCTAGTTTCAAAAAAATTTACACATAGTGAAAACTATAGAAACATAGAGAAATATCACAATTTTTCCTACAAAACCACAATCAGTTAGCACAAAACTACAACTACCTACAAAACAAAGTGTTAGCACAAAATAAAAACTATTAAAGTAATATCACAAAAATTAAGAAAATTCTACCAATCTTAAGGAAAAATTGTAACTTACCCTATAACACAAAATGGTTAATGAAAAACCATTATGGTTAAGGTAATATCACAATATTTAAGGCAATACCATGATTTTAAAGTCATGATATTGTGAAATATCACTACTTATCATGAAATATCACAACTAAAAGCATAAAACAACAAGTAGAAATACAATACCACAATTGGAAATGCAATACCACAATTAGAAATGCAATACCATAATTGGAAACATAAGACCACAATTAGGAATGCAATAATGCAACTAGGAATGCAAAATCATAATTGACTTTACAATAATGCATGTAGGAGTGATAAATTATAACTGAATTTGAAATAATACAACTAGGGAGCTGAAATATTGTAACTAACTTTGAAATAATGCAACTAGATTTTCAATAATTCAACTAACTTTGTAATAATGCAATTGACTTTACAATAGTTTGACTAGGGAGTTTTAATATTTTAATTAACTTTACAATAATACGTATAGGAGTTCCAATAATGTAATTGAGATATGTAATATCATAATTAGGAGTTGTAATAATGAAATTGGGAGTTGTAATATCATATTTAGGAGTTGTAATAACATAATTACATAGATCAAAAGTGTAATTTCCTATGTAATGCCTGTGAACCTTCAATTTTCATTTTTTGATCATAAACTTTAGATTTTGACATGAAAATTGCTAAGAAGATTTCCTAAAATTACTTGGGAAGAAATTTATGGGATGCATGTCCTATTAGACATTCCATCATGAGAAAAAGAAATATGTAGAGGTGAGGATAGTATAGTGTTATTCCAATAAAACAAAATCAAAATCACACTAAACACTTAATACCTCTAGCCTAGACACTAGGGAGAGTATATGTAATAATCATACCAGTGAAAAAAAACTAAAACACAAACTAAATCACTCTTTTACCTTCCTTGGAGCTCTAAATGGCTTGTTTAAGTGTCTTGATTGGTTTGTGCATCAATAAATATTCATTAATGGAGCTTCATTTACTTTACATTTCCTTGGCACCTTTTCTTGGTTGATTGGATTATGAATTTGGCATGGTAACATTTTAATAATGAATCTTATGGAATAAATTCTACATGATAACACTAAACTATCAATCTTGTTTATTAATAGGTATGGCCTTGTGTTTATAGTTCTTCCAAAGTTAACTCTCACCAAAAATGAGATAAGGTAAAGTTTAAACATAGAATCAGTTAAAACCAACCCTAAGTGTTGATAATTTTAGTCATTGATGTCATTAATGTCAAGGTTTATGTCAATTATTTTAAGGTGCATCTAGGGAAGATGCATGGTGAGTGATCTTTCAGGTATGATATTGTGAGCTTGATGTGACAAGGAAGCCATGTGAGATAATGCATTTGAAAGTAAGAGAGAATTTGAAGGCAAGATATAATTTAAAGCCAAGATAAAATTTTAAGGCAAATAATGTATTATGGTTTCATGAAGGCACAGGTCAGGGTGTCAAAGGGGTTCAGGTACATGGAAGAAAGATGTCTAGTCACTTGAAGCTTGAGCATGTGGTTTTAGATCTATATGAGGCTATGAAAGATTTGTGTCATCCAAAAGAGAATGGTATAGTGATATTAGTGAAGTTTAATGTATTATATATACTTGTATGATGTTTTTTGGGGTCATGACATAGAAGGAACAGGTTAAGGCATCAAGTTCTTAATTAGACTAAGCCTAGTCATGATATGGAGAGGCATTATGACTAGGTATGAGCATGGTAGATTGGTGATATACATGAATAAAGGAATGATTGGTTGTATGAGGTTGTTTTTTCATGTATGTGATGCATTGGAACACTCATGAGAGTTTTAAGGTGAGCCTATAGGGGTAAGACCTTTGGTTTAGGTTTACATCTAGGCCTCTCTTAAACCCTACCTAGTGTAATGAGGTATCACGATCTATTTTCAAGGCATGTGATGGATTTATGGTAATATTTAAGCTTTAGAGATATTTTTTGAGTATGTGAGTGATGTGGAGAGATCATGGAAAGAGGTATGAAGGTCACTTTTAAGGCCTAATGAGGTTTATAGTTCAAGGTGTAGAGAGAAAAGAGAGAGAGAGTGTGTATGGCCTAATGAGGGGTCATGATCATATTTAAATATTTTTTTATCTCATTTTAGAATTTTCATAGGTTTGGTATGTTTTTTAAATTTTTATCATGTTTTTTTGGTCATAGAGTGAAGGAAAAGACATGAAAAGTTGTTTAGAGGTATCTCGAGTGCTCGTAATGAAAGGTTGTCAACCTTAGAAGGATTTTATTGTGCTCATTAGCTCATCAAAAAAATAATTAAAAAATAATATATTCATGATATATTTATAATTTTATTATCTTAAAATTATAGGAATTAGATTCTTGATTTAATGGATATGCTTTATGAATGATCGTCAAGAGTGGAAATAGGTTTAAACCCTCTTAGAACCCTAATAAGAACCCAATGTTGAAGATGTTGATAAAAAGTGAAAGTATTAAATTTTTATGTTTATGTAATATATAATAACTTATATTTTACTCTCCTAGGTACCTCTAGGTGGTATTGGTTAGAGAGAGTAGAGAGAAAACTATTAAGTTACAAGCTTATTTTTTAAGAAGCTATTATAGAAGTCAAAACTTGCATTGGACATAGTAATCAAATGAATGTGTGGAATAAGTTAGAGAATAATGTTTCATGTACATTAAGGTTTATGGATATGTTACAGTCCTCAAGTGTGATAAATTGGTCATCCACGTTAGCCAGTTGCTAACAGGCCCAATGGTGTAAATAGTGATAAACCCAAGCAACAATAAGAAGTGAAATAGAATATGTTATCCTGATATAATGATGAAACCAAGTGTATGGATTTTTTTTTAAATAATTTTAATATATTTTAATTCTTATAATAATATTTTTATTACATGTTTGTGGTGAAAAATTTACTCATAAGTTGACTTATCTCATTCAAATAAGACAATGAGATATAAGGTCATGAGATCAATCTACAAGACCAATATTTTCCATTTTAACATATTATAATTCTACCTAATAATGGTATAATTATATCATATGATAAACTACATTAATTATAATTTATGTAAAGTGTCTATAAAAGTGTTGGAGGTTTGAGTCACCATTACTACTCGTTGAAGAAAATTGGCACTTCTGAGTGAGTGAGTTACAAAGGTATTTTGAAGGATTTATATCCCAAGTGGAAGTGTATAATTAATATAATTATATTTTTTAGGTCATCAAAATTATTTATAATTTATTTATTTTCATGTTTTTGTGGTTAAATTATGTGTTATATTCTATTGTTCAAGACAAACTTTGTTATGTGTTCAAAGGCCTAACTAATGTCCAGAGTGATAATGAAGTGTTTCAAGTGGTGGTTAAACCTAAAAAGTGAATTTGTGTTTATATTATGTTTTATAAGGTCTATTTTATGGTTTTATAAACAACTTTTTTCATTTATTTAGGTTTATATTGTTCCATTGTGTCATAAGGTAATGTGACCTAAAGTAGGCCTAATGGAATTAGGTCTCCATGAGACTTAAAGAGGGATTTGGTATATTTGAGTTATGGCTGACCTAATTAAATGATTTATTATTAATTTTAACATTTATTAAGGTGTATTTTGTGTCAAATATAAATGTTCAAGTGTGTGTGACCAATGAAGTGGTGTATGAGCAAGAGGCTTGTATATATACAATGTAATTTTAGGCCTATTTAAGTAAGAAAAGAGGAAGTGAATGAAAAAAAATTATTTTGATCAGAATTATGTCTTATAGACCATAAAAATAGATTATATTGATTTTAATTAATATATAATAGGATTTATATTTATTAATATAAGTTTATATAACCTAATCAATCTTGAATAGACCTAGTTGATCGAAGAGGCCTAAAAGGCAATTTTGAGAGGGATAAGAGTTCAAAGAGATGAAGAGGCGGTCATCATATGTTGGTTAAGAAACATAGTGTTCTTAAGGTGATAAAATAAATTATATAGATAATTATTTTTTGATTCATCTAGGGGGTTGGTCCTTCCTTAAAATTAGGCTCTTGTAAAGCCTAGTCAAGTGGACATTTGGCTAGTTGGGTTTGGTGCTCCATGTAGATTTGGTGCTTCACTAAAGTAGGTTTTTATATTATAAGACTATATCCAATTTGTATATATTAGTGTGTTTTATTCCACTTGATTATTTTCCACATATATTATATGTTCTTGTGTTTCATGCTTATGTGGATAGTCACTTATGATTGCTACATCTACATGTTTCTTTGAATGGTTCATTGCTTAAGTGAAATTGATTAAAAAATTTTGAATATTGATTCACTCCCCCTATTTATCATTATGATTCCAAAAATTGGTATCATATCTTTTTCCTTTGAATCAAGACTAACATCTTGAAAGAGATCGTTGAAGCATAATCATGTCTAGTAAACAAGTACAAGGAGGTTTCTCAACCAATAAGGATCCTCTCTTAAATGGGACTAACTATGAATTTTGGTGTATTAGAATGAGGACCTATCTAATTTCCTTGGTTTATGACATATGACAATCTATTATTGATGATTTTAATCCACCCTTTACACCTCTAATTAATGCAATAATCAAGAAGGTAAATGATAACAATTCTAAGATAATGATTACCATTCTGTGTGGTCTTTTAGAGGTATAATTTGTCAATTTAATGTATTATGATATAGCCTAATGGATTTGGGTAAAGTTTCAAAACATTTATGAAAGAGACACAAAATTGAAGTTATCAAAGTAATATACTCACCATAGGCAATTTGAAAGTTTGAGAATGAAAACATTGCATCCTACCTATTAAGGGTTGATGAAGTTGTTAATGTGTTCAAAGTTATCAAAGAAGTGAAATAATATACAATTGTTCAAAAGGTATTGTGATGTATAACTTCTTAATATGATTCAAATGTGTTTTTAGTAGAAGAAATGAAAGATCTAGATACACTTCAGATGGATAGGATTCATGGCATCTTCAGTGCCTATGAGATGATAAAAAATGAAGGAAGACCTCCTAAGAAGGAATCAAAATTCAAATATGAGAATAATTTAAAATACAAGAAGGTCAAGGATGGGGTATCTTCAGATATTAATGATGATGAATTGATATCCATATTTTCTAGGAATTTGAGTTTTGGATTTGGTAAGTACAAGGGTAAGTTGACTTTCAAGTGTTTCAACTATTGTAAGATTGGTAACTTTGCATCTAAGTAGCCTAAGAAGGATAAGACTATGAATGATGATGAACATGATGATGATAAGAAGGTATATAAGTATTACAAAAGGAAGAAATATTTTAGGAAGTATGAAGGCAAGAAAAGGTCATTCAAGAATAAGAGAAGCTTTTATATGAAAGAATATAATAGTTAATTTGATGTAACACAAGTACATCTGATAGCAATGATGATAGTAATAAGCATGACAACAATGAAACCTTATTCATAGCTATAAAAATAGACAATGATGTTTTTTCAAATGGGAAAGGCCTTAAAGATGATGAATAATTAGATGAAGAAGAGGTTGAAGTTAATCGTGAGGCAAAATTGTTGATTGTTCTAGAGGAGATGAAGTTCCAAAGAAGGAAAAATATGAAACTAAGATCATTGGTTAAGAGTTATGAGGATCAAATAAATATCTTTTAAAAGAGACTAAGCACAACACTAATGAATATGAGTAGATCATCAAATATTTATAAAATCTTATTTAAATTATCACTACAAGTATTAAGACCAAGGACGAAGAATGATTCAAGTTTGTAATATAAATGGAGTCCTTGAAGGTAGAACTGGATCAGGCATCAATTAAGTTGAAGACATGTCAAAGATTTAGAAATATTACTGAAGTTCTTGGTGATATTTTGAATAGTCAAAGGTCTCTACATGATAAAATAGGTCTTGGGTTAAAATAATACCAAAAGGAGAATAAGAAGATTCAGACCTCAAAGACCCATGTAGAAAATCTCAACTTTATGATTCATATTGATCATCAACAAATCAATAATAAAAAAATGACGAGACTAATAAAGAATCCCATTTTAATTACGTATTTTAATGATTTTAATGATTATTATTTTTATTGTCATAACTTTGGTCATAGAGCAAGTTATTGTAGAATGGTTTTAAGGAATGAGTTATCATGGGACCATGTGAGAAGGAGTGATCAATCAAGAGGTATGTATAGAAATGTTGTTCCTATAGTTTTCATAATATGGGACACATTTAAAATTTTTGTCATAATGGAGTTAGATGACCCTAAAGACTTAAAAAGGTATATGGAACTCCTAGAGTGCATGAGAAGAGTCAAAAATTGGTATGGAATCCAAAGAATATCAAGATTGATCATATTAAGTTTAATGTTGAATATGGATTATTTTCTAAGATAAAGCAAGGATCAAAAGTGAAGGAATGTTAGAAACACTTGATATCTACATGTATTGACAATGGAGTCAAAGAGAAGAATAAGGATGAAAAGGTGGATGAGTTGATTTTTGTAATCAAGACTAAATGGATTCGAAAGAGGGACTATCAATATCATGATTGCAAGATAGATGAGGAAAGTGATTTGGAGATCTGGAAATATCCTGAGTTCATGGATTTTTGAGATCCCTATGGAAAGGGGTGACTCCATTAAGCCTCATGGAGACATTCTTATATAAAAGTATGAGGTTGAAGTAAAATAAATACTCATCTTGAGAGGATTTGAATTTGTCTTTATTTCAATATATAAGTTGTTTTGTCTATAGTTTCTATGTATATGACAAGTTGAAAGGATTTTTTGGCATTGATTCTAGATATTAGTTCATAAGGAGCCATGGTATGGAATGAAATTATTTGTTGATGATTCATTTTTATATTTCCATTTTCATTATTTTTAAGTATTATAGGAGTTTATGGAGCTTGGTACCTATGAGGTTTTAGGTTATTAGGAAACATGGTGGGAGATCTAAGGTTTAATTTAGGCTTCTAGTATATGAGAGGTAAGCAAGTATCTATTTGCAATTCTATTTGTTGATATTTGAGCTTGATTTATGTTGATAAGTGGTATTGGTATCAAGATGTTTCAAAGAATAAAAATATGGTAAGAGAGTCCTAATGACTCATATGGTGGGCTCAAACTATTAAGACAAAGGGGGAGTCCATAATTTTTTAATTGATGTCAAGAATATGGTGTCCTAGTGTGTGATCAAAGGTTTGAGTCATATCAATCATGTCAAGGACAAGGTAGGTGGACTTATGATATGATTAAATTTTAATGAGGTATGCATGCCGTAAGGGGGAGCATGTTATTTTAACGATTCATATTTTGTGTGTTGAAATTTTTCAAGAAGGTGTGATTGTAGATAGTAGTTTGTGGAAGACCCTTTGTTATTAATGTCAAAGGGGGAGAAAGACTAGAATGGGGGAGATGAGAATGATCAGGTTGTAGTTTGTTTACCATAAATGATAAAGGAGGATTTTTTTGATAAGTGTTGTCATTGATGTCAATGTTGATGTTATTGATGTCAAGGTGCATCTGGTGAAGATGCATGGTGAGTGATATTTGAGGTATAAACTTGTGAACTTGATGTGACAAGGAAGTAATGTGACAAGATTAATTTGAAGGAAATATAGAATTTAAAGACAAGATATAAGTTTAAGGCATGATATAATTTAAAGGAAAATATTATCTTATGTTTTTAGGAAGGCAAAGGTTTATGTATCAAAGGTGTTTAGGTGCATAGAAGAAAAATGTCTAGTCATATGAAGTTTGGTTATGTAGTTTTAGGTCTATATGAGGCTATGAAATATATTTTTCATTATAAAGAGAATGATTTAATGATATGAGTGAGGTTTAATGTATTATATCTGATTGGTTCATGTTTTTTTAAAGTGATGACATGGAAGGAACAGGTCAAGCCATCAAGTGCTTTTGCAGCCTAAGCCTAGTCATGACATTAAGAGACCTTATGAGAAGGTATGAGCATGGTCAATTGGTGATATTAGTACATACATTCATGATTGGTTGTATGAGGTTTTTTGAGAATTTATGTGAGGCATTGGAACACTCATGTGAGTTTTAGGGTGAGCTTATAGGGGTAAGACCTTCAGTTTAGGTCTACATCTAGACCTCTCTTAAACCTTACTTGGCCGAATGAGCTATAATTATCTATTTTTAGGGCATGTGAAGGATGTATGGTATTATTTAAGCATTAGATAGATTTATTTAGTATTTTAATAAGGTGGAGAGCATATGGAAAGAGGCATGAAGGTCATTTTTAAGTCCTAATCTGGTTTACAGGTCAAGGTTTAGAGAGTAAAGAGAGAGAGAGAGAGAGATTATGGCCTAATGAGGGGTCATGATCAAATTTTAAGATTTTTGAGGTCATGTAATAATTTTTATAGGTGAGGTATGTTTTTTCATGTAGTTTTAGGTCATAGAGTGAAGTAAAAGACATGAAAAGTTGTTTAGAGGTCTCTCGAGTGCCTAGAATGAAAGGTTCTCAACCCAGGAAAGATTTTCTTGTGCTAATTATCTTGTAAAAACTTTGCATTGGAAAATGATATATTAATGTTAGATGATTATTTTTATAGATAAAAAATTATATGCATTAGTTTTTTGATTGAGGGGCTATGAATTATGAAGGATCGTTAAGAGTGGAAACATGTTTAAACCCTTTTAGAACCCTAATTAGGACATGATGTTAAAGATATTGATCAAAAGTGACCATAATATATTGGTATGACTAGGTAATATATTTTAAATTATATTATAATCTCCTAATTACCTAATAGGTGGTGTTGGTTAGAGAGAGGAGAGATAAAATGTTGAGGTATAGGCTTTTTTTAAAGAAGTTATTGTAGAAGTCAAAATTTGCATTAGAAATAGTAATAAAATGGATGGAGAAAGAATTTATACACTAATTTTTCATGAACATTAAGGTTTATATACATTTTATAATCCTCAAATTTTCTAAACTATTCATCCAAGTTAGCCAATCGCTAATATGCCTAATGGTGAAAATAATGAGAAACCTAGGCAATAATGAGAAGATGAATTAGAAGGTGTTATCATGATATAATAATGAAAAAAAGTTAATGAAGATTTTTTTAAATTATTTTTAATA
Source organism: Torreya grandis (assembly GCA_037957365.1). Classification (NCBI taxonomy): domain Eukaryota; kingdom Viridiplantae; phylum Streptophyta; class Pinopsida; order Cupressales; family Taxaceae; genus Torreya; species Torreya grandis. The sequence continues at coordinate 149,299 of JARHVA010006049.1, read as the reverse complement.
TATTTTCATGAATTTATGTATATTTTTAGGTCATGTTTGTGGGGAAAATTTTCTCATAAGTTGACCTATTTGGCTGTGATAAGATAGTGAGATATAAGGTCATGAGATTGGTCTGCAAGATCAATATTTTCAATTTGACCATATGATATTTATATATAATAATGGTATAAATATCTCATATTATAATACATATGAATCATAATTTATGTAAAGTTTCTATACAAGTGTTAGAGGTCTAAGTCACCATGACTAGTCTTTAAGGAAAACTGGCAGTTATGAGTGAGTTAGTTATAGAGGTGTTTTTGAGTCTTTATCTCTAAAGTGGAATTGTATAATACATACAATTATATTTTTTAGGTAATTTATATTTTTTATAGTTTATTTATTTTCATGTTTATTTTTATAAATTATGTGTTATCTTCGGTTATTTAAGACAAACTTTTCTATGTGTTCAAAGGCATAATGTAAACAATGCTAATGGAGAGTTTCAAGTTGTGGTTGAACCTAAAAAGTGTCTTGGTGTTTATATTATGTTTTAGAAGGCACATTTTATGGTTTTATAATAAAACATTTACCATTTATATAATTTTAGAGTGTTCCAATGGGTCATAAGGTAACGTGACCTAAACTAGTCCTATTGGAATAGGTCTCCATAAGACCTAAAGAAGGATTTGGTCTACTTGAGTTATGGATAACCTAATGAAATTATTTATTATTAATTTTAATGTGTCTTAATTAATATTTTTTGTGTCAAATATAAGTGGTAAAGTGTGTGTCGTTTACCAAGAGGTGTATGAGCAAGAGGCTTGTAAATATACAAGGTAGTTTTAGGCCTATTTAAGTAAGAAAAAATGAAGCAAATGAAAAGTGCATTATTTTGAGTAGAAAGAGGTATTATAGACCATAATAAGAGATAATACAGATTATAATGAATATATAATATGATTTATGTGTATTAATATCAAGTTCATATGACCTAATTAGTCTTGAAGAGACCTAATTGAGCAAAGAGGCCTAAAAGGTAGTTTTGAGAGGGATAAGAGTGTGAAGAGCTGAAGAGGTGGTCATCATTTGTTGTTTGAGAAACATAGTGTTATAAAGGTGATAAAATAAATTGATTTTATAAGTTATTTTATATTCATCTAGGGGTTTAGCACCTCCTTGCAATTAGGTGCTTGATAAAGCCTAATCAAGTGGGTGTTTGGATAGTTGGGATTAGTGCTCCATATAGAGTTGGTGCTTCACCAAATTTGGTTTTTGTCTTATATGACTATAGTCCATTTTTATATATCATTGAATTTTATTTCCCATGAGGATTTCTCACATATGTTATGTGTTCTTGTGTTTCATGCTTATGTAGATAGTTGCTTATGATTGCTAGATATACATGTTTGTTTGAATAGTTCATGATTGCTTAAGTGAAATTGTTTGAAATTTTTTGAAGATTGACTCACCCCCCAATAACTTTTATTTCAACACTAGGTGAGTTGAGTTAAAATTTGTCACATAATTATGATTTTTAATTATTGGGCATTTCTATAAAATTAGATATTTTGATATATTTTGGAAGCACTTGATAAATCATAAAGGTAATGATTAAAAGGCTTGATATTTTGATTTTTGGAATTTCCATTTTGAGATATTCATTAATTTAAAATGGATAATTTATCTAGTAATTTAATATTTTTTAATTAGATCATTCCTTTTTATTAGAATTTTAGCTCTTTTAAGATTTGATCAAGTGCCCTACATAATGGGTCCATAGGCCAAACTGTCAATTTTTATATTAAAAGAAGACTGAGGATAAAATCATGAGAGGTTATTATTTTGTACATTATAATAATCTATATATGATTGCCTCAACATTATTATGAATATTAATGAATGATGCAAAAATTAAACTAGGATGTTTAGTGGTTTCTAGGATTAATTTACACTGTTTGGTAGAAATTAGTTTAATGTCTAGTCTGAAGCCAGTTGTGGCCAAAATCAGGTGTCTAAAACACTTATTCCCATATACTATAGAATATTAAATTTAATTTGATCATATTCTCATGTGGATCCATTTTTATGGTTGTTAGTTTTCCATCAGTGATTAGTGGTCACTCTTTTCTTCAAACAACCTACATAGTGTTAAACCTAACTCACCCCAATTATGAATAGAATCAAGATGAAAGATGAAATACCATTGGAGTGATATCCCTTTCAAATAATAATCAATGAGTAACTTTATTACATTGTATTTATTCATGTTTTAATGAATCAAATATTTTCTATGTCATGTATGTGCTCTACATGTGTAGTTGATTTTTTTCTAGTAAAGTAGGGGATGATATTAAGAGAAAATATGAGGATGTCATCATATTATGGAAGAATTAATGGGATACATAAATTAAAGAGAATAAAGTGTTGATTTATCTATGTGTCCATAAAGGGGATAGGTAATAATCTTCCTTTATGTATAGGGAATCAACCAAATAAAGGTGTATATTGAGCTCTAAGATATGGTTGAATTGTATTACTTGCCCTCCAAATTAGAGACAAAGATACTCTTATTCCCCTTATTATTTAAATTATAGGTAGCTAAGAGAAATAAAAGTTAGAGCCTCTTTAAGATGATCATTTCTATCTTGACATATATAGAAGGTTGGTCTTAAAAACTAGGAATAGTTGAAATCACTTGGTGTTCTACTGAGTGTCTTCAACACTTGAATCTGAGATTAACACCAATCTCTTATCCACTTTTAAAATTTGGTCCCAATAAGAGTGATAGATACTATTATTAATCAAAATTTGAAACCATGGTTATGAAGGGATATCACATTTTAGAGAGCCATTTGGTGTCTCATTATAAAAATGGGATCATCCTCCAAGGTATGAGACACTTATGCTCCTTGGGATGAACCTCTAGAGTATGCAAAATTACTTAAATTCTAGATACACCTAGTGTAGGACCAATGCATACACCTAAAAAAAGAGAATAAAATCTATGATTAATTCTAAACCTAAACTTGACAATGGAAAAAGGGAGGGAAAAGGTAAGAGGTTGATAGAACATAAAATGTAATGCACCAAGAATATATTAAACACCTTCACTTCCTTAATGAAAAAATTATAGTTTAATAAGAATGTGAAAATTTCACATAGACTCCACCATAAATAGTCCAAATTAATAATAATTTCATATTAATGCATGGGAACATAACACATCATTTATAAGGATAAATATTATCCATAGTCAAAACCTATGCAGACCCAAGTGCGTACACAATATGACCTACAAATGAGTTTTGAGTTCTACATAGAGGTGATGGGAATGTATAACAATGAAAGGGATGAAAATTATCCAAAAATAAATATTAACTAACACAATTCAAACACAAGATGCAAGAATAATGGAGGTAAAATCAATTCTCATTAAAGGTTAAGCCAATAGAAGTGCTCTTGGATGGTAGATTTTGATAGCGTAAGGGTGCCTAAAAATGTCATCCCTTTTTCAAAATAATACCTATATTTTTATAGGTAATGAGGAGCCTATAGATCATTCATATAAATTTCACCCATTATCAGGGTAGTTACAACATTTAATAATGGCATGGGGAAATAGTTGATATATTTTTCAAAAGAGATTATGTGCCTATATTATAAAAACTTGATAGTTAACTTGGTATTTAATTTCATTTTGATTCAATTCCATTAGTATCTAATCAAGCTCAATAAATATTCACATTTATGGTAGTCACTTGATAATCTACATGGGATGTTCTACTGATATATGGATACATAGGTGTATTCATATGTTTTACCTTGTTATCTTATATAGGCAATGGAGTTGTCATGCACACATTTATAAAGTCTTGTGGGTGGATTCATGTTAAAGGTTATGCAAAGAGTGAATTTCATAGTGTGGTTGTGCACTTGTGAAGGGTGGTGAGGGTTGTATTATGTGGTAATTCTCAAATCCTAACCTCCTCCTATGTCAAGTCCCTTTTGGTGGTCTTCATGGTTTTTTCCATATTTGGAACCTACATTGACCTTTGAAAATACAACTAGACAATTTGATATTTTAGTTTGTAACTTTTAGGCTAAATATGGAAAATCTGTTGTTTAGATTGAGACTTCATCATTTGGATGCCAATAAAATATTTTGATAAGAGTGCACAAGAATATAAGATATCTTACATGTACCTTTAATGGTCTAGAACTAATCTTACGCACTTATTTATTTTATTGATCAAGTTAATGGAGGTTTTCATGCCTTGAATTACATGTTGTGATGGTGTAATGAAGGATAATTTCATGGGATACATACCATAGTCTCTTTATGGGCACATATTAATACTTGAGTGAGGGAGTAGATGATAATCATCTGTGTAATATTTTGATTTAATGATTTGATACTACACAAGTTCATGACTATTTATGCACTCCCTTCAAGTTCAACACTTGTTGAAAGGGTGAATTATAAATTAAACATTACGATTCATGTTTCTTGACTATGAGACTAGCTTCGAGGGTTAACTAATCAATTATGTGTTGTGTTGCTATGAAATATACATGTATAAGATAAAAATATATCTCCCACGTAAAAAAATAGAGATAAAATGTAAATATGGTATAAAGGTAATGATAATAGTTGATATATCATAAAAAACCTCATGTAATTGAGTTTTATGTACATATTTCAATACACCTCATGTTAATGCAAGTATCCCTCCTAAAGTGTATCTAAAATTATGAATGCAATGATAAATTATATTTCACCTATGATTACCATTGAAAAAATAAAAAATATGATGTATTTAGATCTTGAAGTTTAAAACAAATTAGTAATTAAAAGTAGAAAATAAATATAAGCTTTATATAGATGTTGTGATAATATAAAATCAACCCCTATCTCTGAACAAGACATTTTATTATATAAATCTATTAAATTTAATTATGGGGCTTATTAGTGAGTAAAGGATTATTTTTAAATATAAAAATATTAAATGAGAACATTGAAAACATAAAATTCAAAAATTATCCTACAAGTTATGATGGGATGAGTCTGCATTATCTAGATAAGGTTTTAGTAAGGCCTTGTCCATGTAATCTAGTCTTATGCAAAAGTTTGAAGATACAAAGAAAAATAATTAAAATTGAGATTAGGGATGATTTAAGTGAATATAAATACATAAAAATGACAAATAGGAGTTAAAATATTAAAACTCAGCCTTAGGTCCTGGCAATAATCCATTTTTTCATCAACAATAGTCATAATATGCAAGGTTATGTAGAATGTATATTTTGTATGAGTTTGCGTCATATTTGGGTGTCTAAATTTCCTCACAATTTATTCTAGTGATGCAATAGATTAAGATGAATGTATTAAAGTAAATGAAAACTTGAGTGGGTATACACACTTTATCTTCTCATAAAAATTTTGATCATTCAAGATGCATCAATGAAAAATCTACAATAATTACACTAAGAGTATTTAATATCTACATTTTAAAATTTAAAATTTGTAAACTTTGAAAATTTAAAATGAGATAAATGCATAATACACATGAAAGGGTATGAAATATGATTGATTTTTCACTTACAACTGGACATATGGTGCTTTAAATCTTATTTTATTCTTATTTAAGAAGACCAATGTTTTTTGAAGTGTAAGAGGATGAGCAGTAGGACATTGGGTGTCCCTATTGAAATCAATTTTGGAACATTTTAAAAACTATGGATAATTGATATTAAATTTTGCATTAAATTTTATACGTTTCTTTTATTATATGATTATCATATTATGTAAATTATTCAAATGCTCTTATTTTTTAATTGATTACATCATTATTATGAGAACAATTATATTTATGATGTTTTAACTCAAATTGATTATTTATTTATGAGCATTTGATGTTATAATTGGTTTATATACTATTTACATTTTATTTTTATGACTAAAATAACTACCATGAGCTAGGTTTAATTGATGGATTTTGAATGATAGGTTTATGCATGTAGAAATTTGGTTACATTATGACCATGAGATTGAGACACATGAGTTTCAAAAAATAACCACTTTTTTAAGTCGATCTCTTGGTTGTTTATTATTGACTACACTTTATTCATTTGGTCCTTATGCTTACCATAGTGGTTAAATGTTATTTTAATCATATTTGATTCATTATTTTGATTTTATTGTTTATTAAATATATTTTATTTTCTTATTTGCCTTCATTTTGGTCAATAATAATTAGTTGACATTATTTTTAGAATCAATTTTAACTAGACTTATAATGTGGAAATGATTTCAATTGGACATGTCGTTGCATATTTGTCTCTTTATTTGATACCTAGGCATGTTTTAACTTATATTATCTTTTGTAGTAGTGTCATTTTCATTGTATTTCTTTGTTAATGATTTCCACCTTTCGTAAGGTCTTATATTGATTTTTTTTAATTCATTTATTACTGGATTATGGTGATTATATGACTAGTCTTGGTTAGATGGATCTTAGTCCATAAAATAACACTATTTGATTATAAATTTAGAATTATACATGATTTATGTTTTCACCTATGGCCATTGTGTGCATGAATTATGTATGCATGGTTGACATAGAGTTTTGGTCAATGGCTTTTGTTTCAATGTTGGTTATAATTAGTTTATTTGGTTTTTAGTTATGAGTGAGAGAAATTAGATGTTAGAAGGAACCATAACTACCACTATTAAGTCTATGGATTTATTATTTCCACTGGTAGTCACTAGAGCTATGATGTCTTGTCTAAGACTATTGAGGTGGAGACTATTGGTGGGAAGACTTTAATTATGCCAAAAGAAATGGAGGTCATGAGGGAACATGGATTTATTACCTCCATATTGTTTTAACATGACCTAATCTATTTTGATTTATATAGAGACTATGAATGTCTCTAGATATCACTTTTACATAGGCGGGATGCATGCATACAATGTGAGAAAGCATGGAAAAAGAGAATTGTCTTGTGTGGGAAAATGATGAATAACCAAATAGTGACACATTAACTAATCAGGTTGTGTTTTTTTTTTTTTTTTGTTTATTATATTACAGGGCATGTTACTAAAGGTGAATGCTTAAATAACTTGAATTTGTATTCACATTATGTTTTACATGTACATCTTTTGCAATGTCATTTGCTTTATTTCACTAGGATGTGTTGAAAATATTGTTTGATATTTTAGTTTTTCTATTTTTTTCAATTATGTTTTGAACCTTACTTATTGAGTGAACTCTAAGTGTTCAGGGCATAGAATTTCATGATTGGTTGTGAGAACATGCATCTATAGAATAAATGCTTAAGGTTTGGGTGAAAAGTATTGGTATCTATGGTTTATATTTCTAGTTTGTCATGTGCTTATGAAAACTTAGAACTCATTTACACCACTCTATGAATTAGGCTCCACCATCAAGCTAATGGATGTAGTGGCTAGGTCCACCAATTGGGTTCTCATAGGGATAGGTGGGTTATATTTTTCAACTATGCATGTTATTTTATTCATTTATTCATGGCCTTCATTATGCTTTTCAATTATGGATAAATGTTGAAATGACTCATTGGATTTGAGTTCATTAATATCATGCCTAGTTGAGCTATGTTACTTTTATTTCCTCTATTCATTCCTTTTTTTATATCATAAAGTTCATATATTTGATACTTTTTTATAAAATTATTGTATGGTTTGAGATATACCATTAAATCCATACATGGATATGTAAGTATTTAATTTTTTATTGTATAAGGATGTAAAGGGAATGCTTGAAATGAATGGGTCATGTATTCATTTTTATAATGATTAAAATATTTTAATCCTATAAGCACTTGTATATAGGGGTAGTGGAATGCTTATTGTATTTGTTGAATACTAATAAGAGTCATTGAGATAGTTTCTTTAATAACTTTTTATAAAATATTAGATTGATATTTGAATAGGCATTAATGAGTGATTCAATTTTGTCCATTGATTTTTTTCAACACATTATAAGATTGGAAATTTATGTTCATTATTTTAACTTTGACAATATGTAAGTTGATTACTTCAAAAATATGAAAATATAGTTTAGCATGAGATAAGGCATTTGATCCATTTGCATTTAGTTTTTTTACATGAAAATTTTATTAAGGAATATTTTCCCTTTATGTATTGAACCCTCTGAGATTGTGGTGACTATAGACTCTCCCTTATAGAGATTTTGGATTTCATTCATTTTATTATAATATTTTACGAAAACTATAGGCTATATGTTGTGATTATTTAAAATCAAGTCTGAGTATGTGTAATTTATATTATCTGAGTTGAATCATTTTATTTGGGCTTAGTCATTCTAGAATACATAAATGATATGATGAATATCTTGGATTGGACTTGTTTGGACATTTTTATTGATTGAAAATGCATTGTACTAGATTGCAAGCCATGAATGTTTGTACTGTGTCTTTATTTGTCATTTAATGTCATGATAAATCATTGGGATTAATTATAAAAACTTTAGTAGCATATATTATTATCATACATAATTAATTTTGATTGAAATCTTGTTTTAAATTATGATTATTGAATCCCTAATGGTTATGAATTTGAGATTTTAAGACTTTTAATATGCCACTATGACAACTTGGTATAATTTTTTGATTCAACATAATTGCATTTAGATTATATTATTGTGACCAATTTCAACTGGAAACTATAGTGATTTTAATGGTTTACTTCAGTTGATTTGAAAGGGTTTATTATATTGAAAGAGTGTTGGGAATGAATCCACATTATCTAGAAGGATAGAATGTGTTGATTAGATATAAATTAATTTAGTTGATTTTACATTTGATTCATAATTACTCAATACATAATCTTATAAGGAATGCTTAGAGTAAAATATGAATTTGCATTGAATGTTAATGATTAACCATGAAAAATGTTTTAAAAGTCACCTACAAATGTCCTATACTAGATTGTTTCAGCACATATGTGGATGCGATTATGTAAATTTTAAGTTTGTGAAAGTATCACTTGAATTTTATAAGACTTATAATACTTAGAATGAATGGAAATAAATAATGTATTAGTGGTAGTTATTTATAGAATAAATTGAAAGAAAATTTGGGTTTCCTAGTTTAGTATTTCATTTACTAACACATCTAATCTTGGAGATTATTTGGGTTTTACCTGTGTATCAATCTTGGTTCATGATAATGGAAATCATTATTGTTAAATTTATTTGTTCATAATGAGGGTGTTTTATAGTAAACATTTGATGGTGTAGTGTTGTATTTGAAATGATTTTTTCAAAAAAATTGGTATAATAAGCATGGTTGTTGTTTCTATTACTTGTTTATTGACATGTCTTTCCCCATTTGAATGTTGTATTTTAGGGTCATATATGACTTTCAATGTTGTATATTCAGATCAAATTTCATTTTTTTTGAAATTACACATTTATATTATTTACATAACAAGAATGGTTGTTTTTATTACTTGTTTATTGATATGTCTTTCCCCATTCAAATGTCGTATTTTAGGGTCATATATGAATTTCGATGTTGTATATTTAGATCAAATTTAATTTGTTTTAAATTACACATTTATATTATTTACATAACCTTATTTATGTAATGTGTGTATTAATTAATGTGAGATTTAACTAAATAATCAATTCACCTTATTTTTCTAAGATTTACGATATGAATCAAGGACAAATGGAAATGAGATATAAGAAAAGGATTATCTCACATTCATAAGAGAGTCTTCATTATATCCATCCTAGTTGGAATTAAATTGATTATATTAGTTGTACTTGCTTTCCTAAGCTTGTTTTATTAGTTTTATTATTGATTTGTTTCCAAGGTTATGTTTATTATGATGGAAATATATATGAATGTTATTTGGTGTCATGAACCTAATACCAAAGTGAATTTAATTTGATTTGGTAACATGAAATGTAATTGATTAATTTACTTATTATTGAATGAATTGATTTTCCTAATACCCTTAATCGAGTAAAGTATGTGTTATTCTTGAGTTGTGCCTAATTCAAAAGTAACTATTGTACTAATTCATGATTATGAAAATGTGTAAGTTGATAAAATTAATTAAATGAAAGGAATGCATCATTTATTGTAAGGGTAAATGGCATATGGATAATAATGTTGTCCATTCGGTTTAAAATTAATCAATGCTTATTTAAAAGTAACTTCTACAATTATGTTTATATTTATTATGGTTTATATACTTGATTGACAATATTATTTAACATGTAAAAGAAATTTATTCCCATTTATATTGATTTGTTATTAATGGTTCAATGTTAAGAAAATAAGAACTTGTGGAATATGTAAATCTCCTATACATCACATGTTTTTTGTAAACTACTTCCATAAAATGAAAGTAATTTAAATTTAAATCTTATTAAGTGGGTTTTATGAGAAATGCAACCCTATGTAAATATCCAAGTCATAATTTATAATGGTAAGTTGTATGGATATAAATATTGAGATTTCTATCCTTTGATGGATTAATCACCTTATTATAGGGTCAACTTGAGAAGTCATAAATTTAGCAGAGATGTATTTTAAAATGCTCTTGGTGGTCTACTATGAATATGAAGTCTATGGTTAGTTACATACATGTGGTTTTATTTAGTCAAAATTAGTGTGTTATAACCCTTTTTTGTATCATTTTACATAAACAAGGTTTGTTATAGTCTTTAGACCATAATCATACAAAATTGTGGAGTTAGAACCGATGGTGAGTTTGAGAGTCATCAAGTCTCAATGGGTGAAGATTTTAACTAAAGAAGAGTATGATTTCACATGAAAATAGAAATGGAAGGAATAGTAGAGTGTTAAACCATCGATCATCACTAGATTCTAATAGGAAAAAGAAAGATAATGGAGTGGAACCAGACATTAGGTTTTCAAAGTTATAGACATATATGTTGAGTGTCACTAGACTCAAATATGGTATGCTTGTCACTATATGAATCACGTTACTACAGACAGATCTATATATTTTTTTTTTAACTTGTTATCTTTGAAGCTTAATAAAATGAAATTAGTTATTAAAAATTGAAGTGAAATTACTCTAAAAATTTTCAAAAGAGGGAGACTTGAATGAGCATCATGCCCCTTACATATTTTATTAAATTGATATCAAATATTAGTTATTGAATTTATGAATTTTTTTTAGATTTTGATTATTGTAATTTTAAGTAGTAATAATGGAAATGGGAATGCATGAATTAGTATCATTACCCCACAGTTTTTGAACTTATTCTTGATAATTGAATTGACATCATAGTATTGATTAATGTTTATATTTTTGAGTGTTTGTATATATTATATTTAATATTTATTAGCTATTATGTTAATATAAATAATATTTGAGTGAAATATTATTTATGTTTTCCCATCATTAGAGAAAAAATATGTTAGAAATGAATTGTATTCAAAGGAACATAAACTATAATTGAGTGTGGTATAAGAGTATAAGTTAAATAATAGTGCAAATAAAGAGTGATAGATAAGAACTTTATAAATTTTTAGTAACTTTTAGAATAACATAATAAATATTTCACGTTATCTTATGTGGAATACAATATAATTATAATTATAATGATTATAATGGTAACTAATTTGGATAAATATTATGGAAGATATCATACTTTCTAGTTTTATTGGTATAGATTAACATGAATTACATGTTTTCAAGGTGTAACCTTAGTATCGTAATAAAAAATATAAATAGGTTGGTTACAATAATAGTTAATATGATTTTTTATTTTTAACAAATAGTCAAAATCTTAAATTTAGTGAAAATTCCTCGATGAAGACCATTATTGCTAGCATGATTTGAGTGAGTATGAGCAGTGATAAAGGTAGATATAGAACTCCATCTATATGGTTAGTAATGATTACTATTATTAATATTATTAATTTTTCTAGTCCTATCATGCCATGACCAGTCTTGTCAATATCTTTCATGAGTTTGTATAGTATAATGAAAATTTATTTGTTTTAATGTCTTATATGGTGTGATCTCATCTATGTTGTTTTCTAGTAAGTGTATTTTTATCCAAAATAAATTTTAATATAATATCTTTATTTTTCATGTTAATGAATGTGGAATGATGATATTTCTCTATGTTTTTTTATTATAAGGTGATAGATCTTAAGATTTCCATCAAATGTACATTATGTATATAGCTCATGGTTTACCTTTATTAGATGAGGAAAATACCATTATTGATGTTGTAGGATTTAGTGATATATATTTTAGAGAAAAAATCTGATATGGCATGCATATGATGATTACTTTCAAACACATTTCATAAAAAAGGCTAATGTGAATAGCCTGTTGGGACATAACAGAAGCACAATTAATTACCAAATACAAGCAACTTAAATATGCAAAAATTAACCAGAATCACAAGTAACTAGAATTCAGAAATAACACAGAATATGAGAGACAATACACAAATTGTATTAAAAATCTTCCAAAAGGAAATACAACAAAGAAGATTTCCACAGTTCTTCTTCCTTACACACCTCTAGGGCTCCCACACCTCTAGGGCATAAACAATAAATCTTCCCTCAAAGCTCTCTCTCTTACAGTCCAAACACACAATTCAAACACAGAGTTGGTGTTCACCTCCAACCAGCCAATATCCACTACTGCCAGTACCCAAGTGCTCCACACACTCCACAAGTGCTCCATGCACTCCACAAGTACACAATTGTACTTCAAGTAGATCTCCCCTAAATTTCAACAACCTGCAACCCAAATGATCTCACTTATGGAAGGATCTTCCTTGCCTTCCTCTTTGCTCTCTTTTTGAGTACACACTATACTCCAAGTAGATCCTGCCTGATCCTACTCCTTGTTGTGTTACTGTCCTCCCTGATCTTGCACACTTGAAAATCAATCTAGTTCTGCGCACTTGAAAACCTGGATCATGCACACACATACACCTACAGATCAATGATCTTACTTACCATGTAGATCTCCTAATGTAGCCATGCACCCTGCTGACCAAGATCCTACACCCCTGAAGAATCTTACTGATTCTCCAAAACTAGCACCCACCTTGGCACTGCTGTGGAACTAGGAGGAACATCCTTGCTCACCTCACACATAGAAGGAGCTAACTTTGCTCAACTCAAACTAGAACACCTTACAATACAACCAATGAGTCTCTTAAATAGATCTCATGCAAACAATAGTTAGACATCTAATTACAATAATTAGATCCACAGCTTCTAGCCTAAATTTGGCTCTTGACATGCAAACACTTGGTTCATTAACTATCCCTAAAACTTGCAGTTCTAAACCGTACAGGTGACCGACGTTGGTCCATATCTACCTGGAGGTGATCGAGGCCAGCCGATCCCTGATCGGCGTCAATTGCTTCCTGTCTGTACCCTACTGATGTTAATTAACTTGACCGACATCGGCAATCGTGACAACAACAAACTCTCTGTAACCTCACCTATTTGCATCAGTGAAGCTTTTAGCTCCACAACCTAACAATCTCCCACTTGGAGATAAATAGCTACACTATACCTATACCCCATCTAATTTGTTTCCTAGCTTGTATCCCTCTTCAAGATCAATCCTGAAGACCACCCACCACACAACCTTTGGTGCACCTCTTGTCATCCAAGAAACCTACCGCATCTGCATCTACAAACCCATGTAGTGATGTCCTGACCCTGCATATCATGAATCCCTATTACTGGTCCTCAAATAATTGAGAACCCACTTCCCCAAATTGGCTCCTAACTCTCTGATAGCACCCACTGCTTGGGCAAACTCAGGTCTATACCAGACCTCTTGTGATTTCAGACACTAAACTATCCAGCCCTTAGTGTGCTTTGGTTCTACATCCTGCATAATGAACCTTGCCAACACCTGATTCACATCAGCTCGCACTTGAGACAAAATCAGCCTATGATCTCCATGTCTCTCATGCCAAAGAATTTCGCTGCTCCAAATTCCTCATGACATGCCACTGAACTAACCTTACCCTTAGCTCAACAAAACCCTATATGTATAAACCTACTAGCAAACCATCCACATATAGTAATAGGATAATGTCATGACCATCATCCCCCTGGTAAGACAAATCACAGTAGTTGCCTTGACATTGACTAAAGTCATGCTTTGTCATCCACCTGTCAAACCTGTACCACTATCTTCCAACTTCCTCAAGACCATATGCCCTGGTCTTCTATCTCACGTGTCTGTTGTCTCTATTATTTAACTAAGGTATCCATTCATCTCTATGCTTTCATACTGGCTAACAACCCTACCAAATCTCCCATTTGGTTCTGCATCATATTCCTACCATGATCCCAATATTTCCTGGATCCTTCATGCTCTATAGTTAGCAACTAGTATAAAGAAGAGGAATAATGAATTTGAGGCTTACTTACCACCTTCAGTCCTCCATATGGGCATTTGAGATTCCTTGACAACTTGCTATCTGCCCAAAATCTATTACAGTGACCAACCTCAGTCACTACATAGTCTGCATCTAACCGACGTCGATTTCTATGTGCCTATCCTGACTACCAACTCTACCGACGTTGGTGTCTCCTGTTGCTCACATCGATCCTCCTGACTGATGTCAGTCTTACCTATTGCTGATGTTATTCCTTCTAAATGACATTGGTCTTACCCTGCCTAACGTCACTGGCTTCAGTCTGCACATGACTGACATCAGCACCTGTCTGTTTGATGCCAGTTCCTCCTGATCGATGCCGATACCTGTGTTCACCTGTGAGTGATGAATTTTTACCCATGAGCTCCTTTGAATCAAAGCCCATGTCCAAACTTCCTTGCTCAGAAGTATCCAGCCCCATCCACTGGTCTCTATCTGTCATCTCCTCCAAGAACACTAAGACTTTCCAGTTCTTAAGTCTATCAAACACATCTATCTTCCGCTTAAGAACAGGCATCTCCTTCTTGCTCATGTGACCAAGTCTACAAAGCCACATCTTCACATTAGAAGAAGAATCAATAATATAAGCAAGTAGATAAAGAGTACCTGCTTTCTTACCACTAACAAATTCAAGTGCATCCACTATGAGAGTTCTTGTGCATCTCTCATCACCCAACTTTCTTAAAGAAATTAGCCACATCTCCAAGCCTGGGACTTGCATGACCTCCTTTAACACCCATGTGTTGGCAACCTACAACTTCTGCTTCTCTTCCCCTTTGCCAATTCTTTGGCAAGGCTCACCAGCTCCTCTCTTTGGGGCTGCATGGAAAGAGGCAACATAATCTATTAACCAAGATTCAACTTTATCCAAGAAACATCCTAGAGCATCCTATGCAACAACACCTGCAACATCTACTTCTTTAGTTCCTTCATGCTGATCTTCCACAAACCAACAATCTTTCTTTTCTTGCACTTTCTTTCCATAAGACCGTAAGTGACCATTCATGCTTTTCAATTCCTCCATTCTTAGCTTACTTTCTTTTGCCATTGCTCTACTCCCACTCAATCAGAAACCCCTGAGAGTGACCTGTAACCAAACACAAAACCTACTCCTTGCAACCTTAGCTCTGATAGCACTTGTTGGGAAATAATGGAAGCACAATTGATTACCAAATACAAGCAACTTAAATATGTGGAAATTAACGAGAATCACAAGTAACTAGAATTCAAAAATAACACAAAATATGAGATACAATACACAACTTGTATTAAAACTCTTCTAGAAGGAAACACAACAAAGAAGATTGCCACAGTTCTTCTTCCTTACACACCTCTAGGGCTCCCACACCTCTAGGGTATAAACAGTAAATCTTCCCTCAAAGCTCTCTCTCTTACAGTCCCAACACACAACTCAAACACAGAGTTGGTGTTCACCTCCAACCAGCCAGTATCCACTACTGCCAGTACCCAAGTGCTCCATGCACTCCATAAGTGCTCCACACACTCCACAAGTACACAATCATACTTTAAGTAGATCTCCCCTAAACTGCAACAACCTACAACCCAAATGATCTCACTTATGGAAGGATATTCCTTACCTTCCTCTTTGCTCTCTTTGTAAGCACACACTGTACTCCAAGTAGATCCTGCCTGATCCTGCTCCCTATTGTGTTGTTGTCCTCCTTGATCTTGCACACCTGAAAATCAATCTGGCTCTACACACCTATAAACCTAGATCATGCACACACATACACCTACACATCAATGATCTTACTTACCATGTAGATCTCCTAATGTAGCCATGCACACCTACTGACCAAGATAGTACACCCTTGAAGAATCTTGCTGATTTTCCAAAACCAGCACCCACCTTGGCACTGCTGTGGAACTAGGAGGAACACCCTTGCTCACCTCACACACAGAAGGATCTAAATTTTCTCAACTCAAACTAGAACACCTTACAATACAACCAATGAGTCTCTTAAATAGATCTCATGCAAACAATAATTAGACATCTAATTATAATAATTAGATCCATAGCTTATAGTCTAAATTTGGCTCTTGACATGTAAACACTTGGTTCATTAACTAACTATCCGTAAAACTTACAGTTCTGAACCACATAGGTGACCGACATCGGTCCCTGTCTGCCTAGAGGTGACTGACGCAGGCCGATCCTTGACTGATGTTAGTTGCTTCCTATCTGTACCCTGGCGATGTCGGTTGGCCTGATCGATGCCGGTGACTATGACAACAAAAAACTCTCTGCAACCTCCTCACCTGTTTGCATCAGTGAAGCATTTAGCTCCATAACCTAACATAGCCTATTGAACTAAGGAA
>JARHVA010006049.1:0-127500 GCA_037957365.1 Torreya grandis | reverse complement strand
ATGATTAGTAAAGGTTATATATAACTATTATATGATATCCACTATCAATTGTACATTGTATTTTATTCTTCAAAATCAGATAACTATTTTTAGAATTTCCTATATTTTATGATACTAAAAATAGTAATTTGACAATATTTTTTTATAATAATAACCCTTAAAATTTAACTTGGGAACTTATTATAATTTTGACTAGTTTTGTAATCATTCATTTTAGATAAATTTTCTTTTATATTCTTATTTTGATATGAATCATTATTGGGAAAAACATTTCTAGATGAAGACACAAATGCATGATTAACACTACCACATTATTAATTGTGTACATGTAAGATAATTTTCTAATGATGTGATATATAATCTAAAATACTAATGTTGATTTTGTATTTTTTCCATGATCCTCCCTATAGTCAGAATTCTATATTTAAGGGATTCACCAACATAAACCCTAGGTACTTCAGATTGAATATTCATACCCATAACATCTATATAAGATGTGGGAGTTAATGTGGCTCAAGGAAGGGTATTTTGGTTACCTTATGTTGACATTATAGGATGGGATACCTTATCCCTTGTATTGGTAATGACATGGACCTACTTATAGGTAAATTATCTATCACCCTCTTTAGGGTTAGGATGAATAAGAAATTCATTTTTATTTATATTAGATGTTCTAAATATTGAGAAGAGAACTTGATAAAAGAGACATATTAATTCTATGGAATAATATAACATGGTAAGGAAATAAGAATTAAATATGAAACCCTAAAAGGATGAAAATGTTAGTGCAAGCTATGGTTGATCAATAAGACTCAGAGATCAGTTCACCAAATGTTAATAAATTTTAGGAAATAAAGGTAAACATAATAGCCTAATCAATTAAGGAATAAACTATTATAAAATTAGGCTAAAAATAATTTGGATTCATAATATATTTTGATATAGTACTAAAGTATGGAAATATTATAAATATATAAAATACAATGCCAAATAGTGATTTAATTTCTCAAACATGAATAAGGAATAATACTTAACTTATTAAATGATGCACAATCATATTTGATAAGCTTAGGTATAGAAACAATTAGGATGATGTTTAGATGTGATTTATTATATTAAAAAAATTAGTTCTCTATCAACCCAGACACTACCATTGAAATAGGGACACTATCACCAATGCTTATGTCTAACAACTGATGCTTATGCCTATATAAAATACATGTTTTTTTTAAAATTCTACCTACATATATTAGGGTTCATTTTAACCTTGAATATTTTATGTTAGGATTATATACACAGGTTATAGATATCAATTTGTAGATCAAAACCCTAGCTTCTATAATTAGGACATATCAACTTATAAAATAAGGGTTAGTGGCTCAATTATAATTGAGAAAACATCAAATACCCATATATCATTGAACACCACTTACATAGACACAACTTTGAAAAGGAACTTAGATTGATTTAATTATCTACCATATGTGGGCATGTGTGTGAATAATTTTGAAATATGTTATATGTGAGTGCATGTAGTGATCTAGCTTGTAAATTGACAAATACTTCTCAAGTGATACTCTTCTAATGCCTCATACCTATAATAATATTTAACCTATGATTGAATTGTAAGTAAGGGATTATAGGGTAGTAAAACTCAATTTTGAAAATGATTAAGTGATCTTTATATGTGTTGTCTTGGTAATTTCTAGATGGTCATAATGAGTGGGATTTATTTTATAATTATAGCATAAAATTTTAAATTATCTCATGAGAGGGTTAATTAATAAAAATAGGAGAACACATACAAGTTGAAGTATTTCAAAATATGACTGTTTGTGAGGTATGGATACTAGTGTCAAACTTGAGACACTAGCATCAATGGTAGTGTTCTAGTCTAGATAATTGTCTCCTAGATGATAAATAATTGTTAAAGATATATAACTGACAATGTAGGATACACACACACACACAAATATATTAAGTTTTAATTAGAAGCTAGGATAAATGTGATTTATGTAAACATAATATTAGGGTCAGACTATATAATAAGAATTTAGAAATAATAAGATGGTAAATGTTAGACTTGTGGTAGTAGAAAGGTCTTAAAATAAAGGGTTGAGACATGAGTTATATTTTCCAAGTGTACAATACTAGTTTATCATGTAAAATTTAGATTTGGCATATAAAAACTCATTATATGAGCATTAAGATAAGATATATGTATATTTTGGTTTCCCAGAAGTGAGATAATAGTGATTTTGGAGAATATGTGATCTAATTTACAATTTACAAGTTTAGTATTTGAGTTGTGACAATTGAAACCATTATCATTTTTAATGCCCATAGGTAGATGATTGGGGATGATAGAGGTGGAGGGTATGGTGTTGAGACAACACTATTTTTTTCATAGATCATTGCTTAAGGTGTTCCTTGACTTTGTAAATTTATTTATGGATTATTAGATAATTATGTTACTATGTATGGGTGAGGTGTAGAAATTTCATATAGGATGATTAATATTATTCATAGTATAGAGAAGCATGGGATAAGATATTCATGGGGTCATACCATGTTGGCCCAATTATAAAAGGCTTTACATATATTTTAGTAAGAGGGTTATTTCCAAGGATTAGGTTCTATGAGATGGATACATTATTAGGATTATGATCATATATACATTATTAGAACTATTAAGATGGCATTATAAAAATGGGTGTATCCATGGATGTATGTTTAGATGTGGGTGCATATGAATTGTGTTAGTTAGAGTATAACTATGGATTGTCGTCATGTATTAGCTAAATTTACATGTTTATTGATACTATATGGATGTTTTATGAGGTGTTTGAGGGTTGGAGGAAGGATGCAATGGAGCTATAATAAATTTGTGTGAGCATTTAGATTCACAACCAATTTTCTAGTGTATATGATTGATTTGAGATGGAGTGAGTGAATTATAAATCCAATGGGGTTTAGGGAGTACCCCATATTAAATTATATCCCATTTATGAGAGGGGTAGTGAGCTTAACCTATTGTGAATTAACTAAGTCAATTACATATTGAAAATATATGCAATATTAGATATCCTATATGTATATGATGTGGGATGCATGGATGATTATACATAGTGGTGGAGCCAACATATATGGTCAAACTTATCTTTATTTGTAGCATTAGATATAATACTACTATGTTAGAGGCTCCTATGACAATGGGTGGTAAGTATATGTGTGTTGTAGGATTTATTTTTTTGAGTGCCTTATTGAGTGTAATATTTTATTTAAACTATTTATATAGTAGGTGATGAGTATTGGTCACTCATTATATATTAAACATTACATGTGTTTACATGTAATTCTATTGATATTTTCATTCTTGAGGGGATTATAGAGAGATTAGACATGGAAAAGACACATACCCCTTTATTTAATATAATTGATATTATGGCTATAGAATATGCCTGAGTGGCTAATAATTTAGATTAATTAGGCATGGAGTGATGAGTTTTTTATTTAGTGAGACCATCTCTATTCTGGTCTAACCTAGAAATATCATCCAATTATAGGGAGAACAAATTTTTGTGTGATAATATTTATATAATATTTTCACATTCAAGGTGAACATATGATCTTATAAGATAATTTAGAAGATTTTGAGGTTTGTGACATGAGGATGACAAGTTTGAGGTCATGAGATGGATGTACTGATTTGACCTCTCAGGACCATTGCTAAATTATAGGGAGGAATATATTGATACTAATTATGTGTTATTTTTTGGGGCCATGGGCCTATTATTGATTGACATATGTTGGTTGATTTATGCTATATAAACACTATATATATTTTTTTATAAATGTTTCTTTAGATTACCTAAGATAATTTATGACTAGATAGAAAAAATAAATGCCAAATAATCAAATGTGATTTCATTATTTTCACATGTAAGAGTTGATTTGTAATGTATTTCATTATGATTAACATTTAATTTATTTGACTTATGAATTCATACTTGTGTAAATAAATTGGTTGGCTATTTTAATTTTTTTACTTTAGGAACTTATTTTGAGATGATTTTTCATTATTAGTATTATAAAATCAAGAACCATCAATGGTGTTATAATCAAGTATTGTCATTTATTAAATTATTTTAAACTATCGCATCAAGTATAAGAGTTTCATGAGAAATTTGTTTAATAATATTTAGATATTTTAAAGACATGGATGAATATTGTGTAACTTATTATCAATTTTTTTGGAATGTTACAATTTTTTATTTACAAGTTCTTTTACCTTTTATTGTAATTCATAAATATCGTTATCATGATGTATATTAATGACATGGTAAGTTAGAAAATTTTAGTCTTTTATTTTTGTTAAATGATGAAAAGGATGATAATAATAAGGATTTAATTTAATAAAAAATTTATCAAAAAATGTATTTAAAATATCATGTCGATGATCATGTTAATTTAATTTTATAGTTTGAATGTTTATTGATGTAAAGGAGTGATTATGATTAATATTATTGGAAATGCATTTTTCCTTTATGTATGAATTTTACATTCTCATAAATGGGTTGAAATTTGGGGACAAGATGATTAAAATTAATTTTTAAATTTTTATCATGTAGTGTTTTAGTGTGTACATTTTTAAAATCATTTTTTAAATTTAATCCTTGTACTTATTTAAGAATCTATGCATCAACATGATTTGAGTGGGATTTGGTATGTGAATATTCTTTATGTATATAAATGTCTCCATTATTATTATTTGACACTTGAACAAGAACTAATTATTATTTTAATGTTAGGGGAAAATAAAAAAGAGCTATAAATGATTCAAAAATATAATATATTAATTATACTTTAATGGATAAATTATACCTCTAGTAAAAATATGTTATACTTATAAATTGATTAGTTGATAAATTAATTATTTCATAAAAATATTAAATCTTACTATATAATCACAAACTTGTTTGGACTTGCCTTGGTGCAAAGAGGATAATTTTTTATAACCCTAGGTTTCTTATTTTGAATATATTATATTAAAAATGCTTCTTCAAGTCCTAGATAAGTAGTTAAGGATCCACTAGGAAGGGAATGAAACCAATCAAGGGCACATCCATTTAGGCTTTTAGGAAATAATTACAATAATAATTGACTACCATTATAACCATTATTAGTTTCAAAAAAAATCTCCAAGATACAAATAAAGGTCTCCTCTTCCATCAAATATAGAAAATGTATAGATTTGTAAATTATATGGTAAGGGTGGATATAAAATGTTACACATAATAGGATTACCATGGACTACATTATAATAAATCAAATCATGATATCATTTAATTTCTATGGATAATTAGTGTAATTAGGATTGTAAATAACCTAAAAATTACATTAAGGATATGAATTCTTGGTAAGGCATTTTGAGGTTCTTAATAGGGTCATTGAAAGTTTGAATTATATTTTGAATGTTAGCCATAAGAATACTATTTTAAATAGGACAATGAGGAGAAAGTATATGGTTTTCCTTAGGTTTACGATATTATTTAGCATTTAATATATCATTAATTTGAAAATTCTATTGTGTTCTACTAAGATAGAATAAATATCATTACCACCAGTAGAATCAACATGTTCACACATTTTAATTTTAAAGGGGAAATATAAACATTATCATGATATTTATTAATATTATTATTTATCACTTTGTGTAATATATTATCAAAATGAGGAGAAAATAATTAAGAATATATACTAGGTCTAGTAAAGACTTTTTATTCATCACTATATTCTTTGCCATGATCATAATACCAATCCTCATCATGATCATTATATTTTTCATATTTAAAATTAAAATTTTGAATAATAACATTGTAATTTTCAAATAAGAGAAAAGAAAATAACTTTTTATTGTAATGATATAATTTTTGTATGTTAGTAGAATAAAGAGGTATTTCTTCCTTATTTTTTGATGAGAAAGAATAATTATGACATGTAGGATGAATTTCATTCATTATGTGTATCTTATGTTAATTTAATTTATATGTGTGAATGAAATACAAATAGGTAAAAAAATGGATTTAAAAATTAGTGTTCAAAGATAAGTTTCCTCCAGGGGGAGTGGGTGGTAATCTAATAGATATCAGATATTCATATTTATAATAGTTTTTTGTGATCTAATGAAACATTAAAGGAAGATGGTGAGTAAATATGTTGGGATAATTCCAATGGTTAATCAATAGGAGTGGCCATAGAGG
Organism: Torreya grandis; assembly: GCA_037957365.1. NCBI lineage: Eukaryota > Viridiplantae > Streptophyta > Pinopsida > Cupressales > Taxaceae > Torreya > Torreya grandis. The sequence goes on along the minus strand of JARHVA010006049.1, from coordinate 121,237 downwards.
AATATAGAATATATTACAATATATAATCTAAAGGATAATATAAAGAAAAACCTAGATAAGTGATGAAAGACAAATATACAGGACATTCTAAAATATAATATGAAGGATGATCCAATGGGGAAACTAGAGAATAATATAAGGATAAATATATATGTTTGACCAAAGATAAATCCAAAGTGGAATCTATAGAGGAGCCCAAAGAAGAGGATATATCTATTAATAAAGGTAAATCCAAAGATGAATCTAAGTAATAACCCAAAGAGGATGATAAATGTATGACCAAAGGTAAATACAAAAAGGAAGATAAAGAAGAACCCAAAGATGAGGATAGTGGTATGACCAAAAGTAAATCCTAAGATGAAGATAGAGAATATCCCAAATATGAGACTATAGGTAAGACCAAATGTAAACCCAAAGAGGATTCTAGGGGATAATGCAAAGTGGAATATAAGAGATAATAAAAAGTTAAATATAAGGAAAATGAAAAGTGTAATCTAGGGGATAATAAAAAGTGGAACTATAGGAGAATGTAAATGTGAATCTATAAAATATTACAAGGTGGAATATAAAGGATATTTTGATTAAACAAATACCTATTCCTAAGAATCAACAAAGTCACTTTATTAATTCATTGAAACTATAAAATTGTGTATCCCTTCATGATAGTCACTACTTAATTTTAAAACTATTAGAATACAATTTATAAAATAATCACAAGAAAATGAAAAAAATATAAAAATAAAATTTAATGTTTTTGAGTATTGATATCAACAAATTTCAACCAAGGTTAAAATAACTTTATTATGTGTTAGATTCATCCAAGGTGACACAATAACCTATTTAGTGTCAAATTTTTTCAAGGTTGAAGAGAATTCAATCAATTTGTGTTGTGTTTATATCCAAATTTGAAGGATATTTTATTTTAGTGTAAATATATTTTAAAAATATGTATGAAATCCTAAGATAAAAATCAAGCAAACAATAAACAATGTTCTAAAAATAGTAGGTTTGCTAGAATGTTTTATCTATTTTATTTGAATTTTATTAAATAAATAGATATTAAAATATTGAAATTTACATGTTTGAATACAAAAATGTATAATTAATTGCATTATGCTACATAATTTTTATTTTTTAAATTATAGTACATGGACCTCCATATATGAAAACCTCCCTCTAATAGATATTTTGTTGACTATGACTAAAATATTGATTGACAAGACTTATAGATTGTGTTGTGATGAAATATATTAATTTAGTCTATGAATAGAAAAGTTTTTAGAATAATCACATGGGCATAGTGTGGCCTTGTTAACTATCACCACATCCTAATTGACTATGTGACTAATTTATCATTTTGGTTTTGTACAACTACTTATGCAGGTTGACTAGTAAATTATGTGCTTTGTGTTACCACATAGAATAAATAAAACATTAAAATCCCTATATTATAAACACACAAGATATAGAGATCAAAAATAAATTTTGGAAATAGGTAAGGGTAATAGTTAAACATTCCTTAGAAAACTTTATGCAATCTAAGTGTTGTCTACATAGCCCAAATGAGACTCATGCCAATGTAATTCTCCCTCATAGATGTGTACGTTAAATTGTTAATGAAATGATAAATGTTATTTCACATATTATTACCATTGAAATAAGCATGTGAATTATGTATTCATCTCTTGATCTATAAAAAAATCATTAATTGATAGTAACAAGCATGTATAATATTGTGTAAAGCTTTTATGATAATATAAAATTAAACCCTAGATGTTAACAAGACCCTTGATTATACATATACATATACATATATATATATATATATATATATATATATATATATATATATATATATAATTAGAATTTATATCTTATTATAATGTGTGTGAAATAATTTTAAAATACTAGTCATCATAATATATACCATTACAAACATAAAAACTCAAAAATCTTCTAGAGGGTATGCTAGGACAAGTTCAAATTAACTAAATAGGGCCCTAGCGAAATATTGTCAAAAAGACTCAAAATAAAAATAAAAAGTCCTGGAATTAATATTTTGTATCCCTAAATTGAATATGATAATATAGGATATAAATATAAAATATGTAATAAATGACAAATAAGAGTGAAAATATTAAAACTTAGATATGAGGCATGTCAATAAGACATTTGGTCATAAAAAATATTCCAAATAATGAAGGTTATGTAAAATGTATATTTTGGATAATATTGTGTCAAATTTGGGTGTATGAAATCATTAATATTAGAATAATAAATTATATATTAGAAGATATTTAAAATTATTTGATGTCTAGTGATTTTATGTGACATAATAAAATAATTTAGAAAATGTTAGTAGATAGTAAATACCTTATGAAAAGTATAAGTCACTAAATAGGGAGTTATAAATATTATTTACCAATGTAATGAGAAGTATGGTGTATTATATTTTATTTTGTGTATAATATTTACATATAAATTCTAGCATGTAAATAAAATTACCACTTTAAATGGCGTGATCATTTTTAGCACCATAATTCTATAACAATGTAAACATGCAAATAAAAATAGAAATCTATAACTAAATAAGAATCAATTATATAATAATAGATATGTAATAAACCTATAGGTCCATGCTATTTACCTTTTGTTAATACCAAATACCACAAAATATCATATTTTCTAGACATTGTCTAATAACCTCTAAGTTTAATGTTTTTGTTATTTTTAGTAAAAGAGGGTTTTATTATAGGGACCCAATCCTAATAAAAGAGATAAGTAGACAATCCATTAAATTTAGAATAAAATATTAGGGTATACCAACCAAAATCTAACAAACAACTATCCAACCGAAACTACACAACTAATAAACAACAAACTAAACCAAAAAAAACCAAAAACTAGCCAAGCTAATTTGAAATATAACAAAGGGATTCATTCAAAATGTCCACCATATTCTTCAGCACCCATTCCATGTGTTTTTTACCATTTATTTCCATGTATCCTTATTTATTATTCATATTAACTTAGGATTATTTACACAGTTTGATTGAATCCAAATCACCTTTCTTCCTCTTGAGTAACTTCCTAAGTCCATCCATGCTTGATATAATTTCAAATAGTTGCCTTACTAAAGTGAACTAGAATACCTATATTATTCTTAATCAATGAATTTTAATTCTCATTATTGGTGTATTGTTCCTCCAAATTCTTCATTTATATCATCACACCCTTGAAATCCTTTTGCAACATAAATCCTCACATTTTAATTTAAATTTTCTACGGGATTATTTCATTAATTTATGGTCTTTTATGAACCACCTGAGAATTGCATCATGCTACCCCAAATATCCCAAAATTGATTTCATCTTATCTTTACCACTAAATTCCTTTCTACTTCATCAAACTTGTCCACCATATTCTTTTGACATTTTAATATCTCCTCTAAATTTCCCTTCTTTTTACGTTAAAAAAAATTGACCTTCTAATAACCACAGTCCTACAACAACTTCCTCCATTTTTTCATTAGAATAAAATTAATTATCCTTAGTATTTTCTAAGTCTTTACTAATCACATACCACTCCTTTTTTTAGGACTTGTGATTTTAAATGGTTTGGGTTGCTTCCCCTTACATGCACTTATCAAAATACTAATTTTTATCTTAACCACCCTTATTAACCATAGTAAAAAACTTGATACCCAATGAAAATAATATATTCATGGACTTAGAATAATAATATAAAAGGAAAATGACTACGTGATGATGAATAAATGCCCTTTTTCAAATTGTGTCTACTATAGAGCTTTCCATAAACATCATAATATAAACTGGCAAGTTGACATGAACACGATTCTTGAAATAATTTAAGAATATAAAATTAAAAGCATTAAAGACCTTTTACCTTTATTTCAATGTGTAAACTTCATGATTTTCTTAAATATTTCATTATAAGGGTGAAGTATTGAATCTCATAGTTATCCTCCATGAAACTCAATAAGCTCTTCATCATTAATCACAATCTTATTCTTCTCATCCTTATTATCTATATTATATTTAAAATATTTGAGATCATCTATTTTCAAGCATGTAACTAGAGATATGATCTCCTCTAAAATTTCAATGAAGATACCACACATACCAACCACACTATTATTATAATTTTTATAAAATTTGGCTAAAACATGCAGGACATAACCTTGTATTTTCTAGATGAATTTGATTAATACCCTTCATGAAATACCTCTTAAAACTCTATATTATTATTTAAGATGTACATAGAGGAAGTACCCTACATAAATCCACTCCCATTTTAGCTATGAATTGGGATAGAACAACCAATCTATAATTTTTATCATCTTTGTGATCATCTCAAATATATAAATTAGTAATTAATGAAAATACCAACAATAAATTCCCATAAAATCCTCCTAGATGAAATGCCAATAAATATTTATATTCATGAAATGACCATTTTAAACACCCATAATTCCACAGTATTCCTATACTAATCCAAATCTAGTTGATTATTTATTAAGGATCTCAAATCTCCTAACTAAAACATAAGTTGTTTACACATTAAGATTCTCAAATTCATCATATTTACAAAAACACAAACATATTCCCATATTTTCCCCTTAAAATTGGTCCATGTGTCTATAAATGTGGCCTCCCTATGAATAATTTTAAGAATAACATCAGATAAGTCTTCCCTTCTAATCCACTTGTTTAATATTTTATAGACCACCCCCAATTTTTCAAACCTATCCTAAAATTAGTACCCTTCCCTAAAAACATGTTGAATATGAACCTTCTCAAAAGAAACTATAATATTATGGACCTCCTTTATCATATTTTTAATGGACCAATTCACTTCATTATTTTTTTAAATATAATTAGTTATATGTAGAGAGTATCGTTCTATTAATGGTTATTTAAAACCAAACTATTTATCCAATTATAAATATAAAAATGATGCTATTGTTTTAGTTTAGTGATTAGTTTGTATTCTTATGTTTCTTTCATAAACTACCAATACTTCTCCCTTATTATATCACATATTTCCTCCCTCCCCAACAAAATAATCCTAGATTACCTTTGGAGGAATAATAAAATTTTAATTTGGCCCATCCTAGATATGGGGAACACCATCTCAAACTTTTATTTAATTCTACTCTAGGATCGAATCCATACTGACCATCATTATTCAGATGAAAATTACTATAAATCCTTAGCTTTTCTTTATTATCTTCATCCCTTTTTCCTATTTTATTTCTCTTATAATTTTTAGTCAACAAATCTTTAACTCTATTTACTACCATACAATTATATAAAAATAATCCATTCCTATGATTTAAAAGACCCCATATTCTATAAGGTAATTAAACTTTCTATCTGTTTTGAAGACATTTATTCTTAAAAGGCAATTTCTAATAGTTCCATAGTTCAAGCAAGAAAAACGTTGAACCTAAGATATCTATAAATTTTCCTTATTTCCACCGCATATTTTAAAATCAAATGAACATTAAAATATTAATTGTTGAACATATTCAACATATTATTTAATAAATTACATATATTATTGAGATTTAGATCTCATTTTATAAGATTATTCAATGTAAGGATTTTGTTCTGCATGGTTAACTAATGGAAGATATTAATTTTGGGGATCAATTGCTTAATCCACAAATTACCCCAAGGAAAACCATCATGGAGAAAATTTAACACCACAAAGTAAATTTATTTAGCATTAAAATAAACTTTAAAGGATTCCTTCCACACTAATCCATATTATTTGTAGAGATTTGTAACATGAATCCATTTAAGCAACATATCTAAATCCTTTAGACTAGTGTTACCATTTATATCCATATTTTATACAATCAAATAATTATAAACCCTTCCTCTCTTAGAAATTTGAATATAATATTTATCTTTAATCCCATATTTCCTTTGGAGGAGTTCATAAATATTATACAAATGTTATAATTCATTTAATATATAATATAATAACCATGCATTTTCCCAAAAATTCACCATATCTAATCTAAGCCTTCCATTTACTTCCTTTAATAAAAAATTTATTACTATTGAGTAAAAAAAATCCAAAAATAATAACTTATAATGAGTTGGTAATCAAAATTTATATATACAACCTCTATAGATTTTAAATATTTAATTTGAAGAATAACAGTCCACTGATTAGATTCCTTGATGAACCTTCGAACCATTTTGGAAATAAGCACCTTGTTTAGAGTCTTCATCTTAAGGAACCCTATTCCTCCAAAATGTTTTTGAAGGAAAACCTTATCCCATTCCCATGTAACCAATGGGAATATTTTTTTTCTTCAAAACCTATCCATATAAACCTTTTTTGAATTGACTTAATTTTCTTCTCTTATTTGTTGGGAATTTTGAATAAATTATTTAAATACATAGGCAAAATCTAAAGGGTACTCTTAATTAGCTTCAACTTACCAAATTAAGAAAGTACATAACCTTTACAACTTTATAATTTCCTTTATAGTCTATCTAAAATATAATTCTATTTTTTTTAGGATTACTGCTAATAAGTGGCATACCAAGATATGCAGATAGTAATTCCCTTATATGATAGTCCATAATATCAACAATTTTATGTCATATCATATGGGGATTATTAATGAAATACATACATATATATATATATATATATATATATATATATATAGATATATATATATATATACATATATATATATATACACACACATATATATACATATATGTATGTATGTATATATATATATACATACATATGTATATATATATATGTATGTATATATATACATATATATGTATATACATATATATATATACACACATATATATATATATATATATACATATATATATATATACATATATATATATATATATATATACATACATATATATATATATATATACAATTATATACACACACACACACACACACACATATATATATATATATACATATATATATACATATATATATATATACATATATATATATATATATATATATGTATATATATATATTTATCTTCTAATGAGAAGCCTCCTAATAATTATTAATGATCTTGATTTATTTAGTTTATATAAATGATGTAATATCTAATACAATTATGTCATCAATAAATTCTTGATGTGAGGTGGGTTCATCTCTTGTAAGTTTGAAACCTATAATTATTCCCTGCCTTATAGATGCAAATAAGTTTATACTAAAGTTTTCATCCATAATAATAAAAATGAAAGAAGAAAAAAAATCTCCGTATCTAATTTTTCACTTATTATTGAAGAAAGCGTCAGGCACCCCATTTACCAACACTAAAAACATTACATGAGGAATACATATATGAGTTAGCCTCCTAAAATGAGAATAAAACCAAATTTAAGTAAGAATTTATTAAGTAACTCACAATATATTCAGTCATAAGCCTTATTCATATCCAATTTAATAATCATTTTATCCTGATTTCATTTATCCATTAATTGCATAGTCTCATAAACCACAATAATACCATCCTGAATTTGTCTACTCAACACAAAACCTCCATGCTATTTAGAAATGGTAAAGTAATGGTTGTAGTATTATATATTTAATTTTTTTGAATACCTTATAGATCATTTTGCAAAGGTTGATGGGGTAATAATATTTGAAGTCAAAATGAAATTTTTTATTAGGAATTAAAATTATGAAAGTATTGGTGAATGTACTATTAATTTTACTAGATGAAAACAAATAATCCATAGATGCTTTTCAATGAATTCCTATACCACTATATCATTTTACCTATTATTTGAGGAAAATAACCTTTTAAAATAATGCACAACTTTATCCTTAATAACATCTAATTTAGATCTAGTATTTTAATTTTATTTAGTAATTCTAAAAATTCTATAATGACTTCTATGTTTAATGGTGGTAAGATGAAAAAAACATAGTTTTCCTATCACCTTCCTTGATCCACATTACTCGGTATTTTTGTTTCTTAATTTTTTTATCTATATTATTAATATTTTCATAATCACATAGAATTACTTTTTCTTTATAAAAATCATATTGATCCATGCCATCAACAATAATATGCTCTTTCGATTGAGTCATATCCTATATCAACTTATCTTTTTGAATAAATAAATTTTCAATTTTTTTACTCTATATTATAATATTCCTCTTAACTTTCCTTAGTTTTTTTATCCAACCTAAATTTTTTTTCTCTAGGAAGATATGTATTCCACCATTCTCTAATTTTCTCCTTCACTTTATAATGTTTTAACCATGTTTTCAAATCTAAAGTGATTTCTAACCTTTTTAGTATAATCAACCACATTGAGTATCAAGGAGTTATCGTTCTAACCAATCCTAGGAAAGGAAGATCAACAAAAATCTTGTTTAAAAATATAATCAAAGGAGATAAGGATTATTCAAGCTTAACATGAATTAAATTCTTGCCAATCATTTAATTAGACCAAGTAAATAAGGATATTCTAAGATCTACATCAAGAACATTATTAATGGCTATAAACTCAAATAAATCTTATATAGTATCTATATATATAACTAAGTTCAGTTTTGTTATCATATTCATGATTTGAATGAAATTCAAATCATAAACATGGAAATATATTACTTTTGAAAAAATAAATTAGACTGGTAGAAGGTTGAAATTTTGTGAATTTTGGTAATTTTATAAGACATATAATAAGAATTTAAATAATATAATTAAACATAACATACCTTGTGAAAAGCATAGGTTGACTAATAAGGAGGTGTAAATATTAGTGATCAATCTAGTGATAATCTTGGTGTATTAAATTTGGGTTCATGAATATGATTTACATATCAAGTCTATGTGAATTAAATATATTTTTCAAAAGGTGGTGATATTTTTCATCATATATAAATATTTATAGTAAAAAATAAAAGTATAACTATAGTGGCCTTGGTTATATAAAAAAAATATGTAGACATAGCCAAATTGGTGTGAAGGCAAGTCATGAGGTGTAATGGTAGGCTAATGATCCCAGTGCTACACATCATCAATTTGATTCACCCTAGTTTACCCCAAACCCTTTTGGCATGGGTTTAAATCATTCCTCTATCATCCCCCAACAACTCCATCTATTTCATCTTATTTGATGATGATCTCCCTCCATCATGCCTTTAGCGATGAATCTCTCCTTCATCCAACTCATGACAAGAAGGTATTTATCATGTAATATCATGATATACATCATAAAATAATATTTTAAAAACAAATCAACACAATAAGATATTATTTAATTATAAGAGAAAGATGGATGTTGTAAAGGATATCCAATAGTTTGAATTCCTTTTTTGATGGGAATCATTAAATAGTCATGTTTGTAGTGCCTAAACATAGGAAGGTTCCAATAATGCACTACCTGAGGTCAACATGGACCCACATGACCACTCTCATAGGATACACCAATCATTTAGCCTACTATAAAATATTATAAAAGTGTCGAGTTCTACCTTGAATTATCTAGATAATAAATCTCATGCCCTAGAAAAATTATACGCCCATGTTCCCAAACCCTCTTGGCTTGACATGGTCAAAGGAATAATTCTAGTGGGCTAGGACCCCTTGAGCCTCAAAAATTTTCTAGAAGTTGGAAATAAAATTTTCACTCCTATTCTCCCCTATAGTGGAACAAGTTGATGTGGATCTCATCAAATCCATTCTTGCCAAATTTAATGGTTACCATTCAAATATTGATGATTTCTAGAAATGGGCCATAGAAAGATGGAAACCTAAAGCCTTTATGGAGGTGGTTGCTTTGTCTAGGGGTTTCTTTTTGGTTAATTTTTATCTACAAGAAGAGTTCATTAAGGCTCTCTTAGAAGGCCCCTAGCTTATGGAAAAGGCAAATGCATCTGTTAGAAGATGTAATGCTAGGTCAAGCATTAATAACATAGCCATGGATGATGTTCCAATGTGGGTAATCTTTCTTGAATTCAATTTGGAATAATGGAATCTAGAGGTTATCAATAAGACTGCAAGGACCATGGGCCAACCTATCAAAAATGAACTAGTTACTCTCTCCCACCAAAGGATGGTCATTACCCATATCCATGTTTTTATACAAGTTAACAAGCCCCTACTTCATAAGATCAAGATCAATTTGAAGTATAGTGTTTGGGTTTAGAACATCATCTATGAAAATAATTCTATCATTTTCCCATAGTGTGATGTTATGAGTCATATGCTTCATAATTCTCTAAAAAAAGCTAGGATTTAGTAGCCTTATCCTAGCAAAAGACTAGGAAACATGTGTCAAATATGGATTTATGGTTTCAATAACCTCTTAAGATTGGCTCCCCCTAAGCCCCGAGTGCTTCTCCTTCCAACATCCACAAAAATGATTATGTTACCCTCTCACAACAAATAACTAGAAAAGAGGTGCCAAAGATAGATCCAAGGCCAGAATGCCCTCTTAGGATTGATTCTCCCTAAACCCCACTGAGCACTTCCCCTTCTAGCAATCTCAAAGTTACCCGTTACTCTAACTCTTTCACTCATCTTTTTCAACCTATTATTTTATAGCCTTTGTGTGAGTTGGTTCCCTTAGGGGTACTCCTCCCAACTCCCCCTCATCCTTCCCCCTCTAATTCCCCTACCCTCCACTACTTTTCCCTATGCCTACCCTAGATCCCCCCTCCCCCTATGTTTACTTGTCTTCCCCCTTTCCTACCCTCCAGGCCCTATCCCCCTACTAAGTGTGCCACCCTTCGCTTAGTTGTTATATCCCTTCCCCTAAGCTTAGAACCCCCTTCCCCTCACCTAAGTTCTATCTTATCTCCTCTACCCTAACTCCCTCTTAAGGATCCCCATCCCCCATTTTCCCCTTTGCATACTCTACTTCTTCCCCCTCCCATTTCCCTCTAGTTCTTTCCTCCCCTCCCCACTTTCAGAGTCTACCCAAGCCCTTGTATGGAAGATCCCTCTCTTTATTGACCTAGAAAACTCCTTTCTCCTCCCCTTGAGGCACCCCCTATCCCCATTTTTGAAATCCCTGGAACTTGGAAAAGATTGGGGGCAATGCTTAGAATCTCTCTCTCACTCCTAGGACTTCCAATAGATGATGGATTTGCCACTTGCTCAAAAAAGAAAAGAGGTAGGAAAATGTCCACTATTAGTATTGTTCCTAAACTAATGGTTAGATCCATAAGGATGATTATAATAAACTTAGAAATTGTAAAAAACATTACTAAAGGTTCTAAGAAAAATCTTAAGGTCTAATGTGATAGGAAATGAAATTCCTTTCAGGGAATGTAATGGGCCTAAATAACCCTAGGAAACAAAGGACCCTTTTTAAAACTATAAAAAGATTCAATCCTTCCATTATTATAATTTAGGAAAGAAAAATGTTCAACTTCATCCTTAAATCTAGTCTGGTATGAATCTAGAATAACACCCAAGCCCTCTCTTTGGAGTCTATAGGTTCTTCAGGTGGTATGGTAGTATTTTAGAACCTAGATGTCCTAGGAGGAGACCTTCTATGGAAGTCCAATAGCTAGATTTTGATTTTTTTATAGATCTTGATATAAAAGACAAATGGATTTTAACCAATGCTTATGCTCCACATTCCAAACCTACCAAGAATATTCTATGGAGATCCTTCTTAGAATTTCAAAATACTTATGTAAAATAGAACTATATTTTTGTTGGTGACTTCAACACCCCCTCACTATAGAAAAAAAGGTAGCCTTATTTACCTCATGAATAACATGCTTTATTTTAACAACTTCATTGTTAATGCAGGCCTTATGAATATGGAATTTAATGATATCCCATTTACGTTGTCTAATAGAATATTGGGAGAAATGTAATCTAAGTCCACCTAGACATGTTTTTAATCTCTCTAAATTGGGAAATACATTTTTCTAGTAGGTTCTCATCCTTTCCAAGGATAGGGTTTGATCACAATCCCTTGGTATTCAAAGCTGACAAGATCTCTAAACCCAAATATAGACCCTTTAGATTTGAAAACATGTGGATTTATCAATCCAACCTCACAGAATCCCTAAAATATTAGTGTAAAGAACCCATCTCTGGTTATACCATGTTTATCCTCACAAAAAAACTCAACTTTCTAAAAACCAAGATAAAATCTAGAATAAGGAAGGAAGTTTTGAGGATATTTTCTTCCAAAAAAGTCTCTTAAATTAGAACTTTCAATAATTAAAGAGCTTAGTGCCTTTTATAATTAAAATGAGCTTACGAATTCAAAGGAAAAAGACCTCCTATGTCACTTTCACAACCTAGAAATAAAAGAGGAGGCCTTATAGAAACAAAAGTCCAGATGCTTATGGATGAAAGAGGGTGAAAGGAATACAAAATTATTTCACCATTATGCCTCAAGGCACAAGAATATCAACATAATTTCCCAATTGTAAATGGAATATTACACCATCAACATATATGAAGGTTATTTCTCCCATCATACTATAAATTTTTTTAGGAACCTAATCTCAGATGAAGTAGTACCAAATGAAATTCTTGTCTCTTTTTCCCTCACTAATTTTGATAAAGTCTTCATAGCTATTGACAATGTTTCCCTCACCAATACTCCCTAAAATGAGGAAATAAAAAGTGTAGTCTTCTCTATGGAAGTATTTAAGACACCGGTACTTAATGGATTCCCACCTTTATTCCAAAAATTCTAGGGTATTATCCACTTGGAGGTCAAAGATGCTACTAGAGATTTTTTATAGTCTAAATTTATTCTAAAGGAAATCAACAACACTTTCCTTTTTATAATTCTAAATAATAAGGCACCATCAACATTTAGGACTTTTAGCCCATTAGCCTATGTAACACCACTTACAAAATCTACTCCTCTATCTTGGTGAAATTCATGCAATCTTTACTTGATAAAGTCATTGCAGAGTAATAGGGGGCTTTTATGGTAGGTACATAAATCAAAGATAGCATTATCTTGACTCATGAAGTTATTAATTCTATTTCTAAATCCTCAAGGTAGGGCATGATGCTCAAATTAGACATGTTGAAAGCTTATGACTAGGTCTCCTAGTGTCTTCTTATGTAGATTTTAGAAAAGTTGGGGCTAAATGAAGATATGAGGAAAATTATCTTGAATTGCATTACCACCCCCAATTTTTTTGTTATTTTAAATAGTGTTCTAAAAGGTTTATTTTTTGATTCAAGAGGACTAAGATAGGGTGACCCCCTCTTTCCATACCTCTTCATCATTTTAGTGGAAACCTTCAAAAGAAGCTTGAGGAGGGCCTACACTCAGGGACTATTAAGGGTATCTCAATGACCCTTAAGACAAATCTTATCACCCACCAATAGTTTGTTGATGACACTATTATCTTAGGAGACACCTCTGTTGAGTAAGTAAAGTAGTTAAAATACATCTTAATCAACTTTGAAAAGTTTTCTAATTAGTGTATTAACTTTCTAAGGAGATCCTTGCTCTTTATTAATACTCTAACCCTTAAATATAAAAGAATCACCAAAATATCACACTGTCAAGTTGAAAATTTATCAGCAAGACACTTGGGCATCCCTCTATTTTTTTTAAAAATGGACTCTAAACTTTAGAACCCCTTAATTGATCACATTAAAATAAAACTAGTAGGTTGGAAGGCCCACCTTCTCACCTATGTAGGGAGATACCATCTCCTTAAGGCCTCAATTAATATCATTCCAATCTACCAAATGTTTATATTCAAAATGGTATCCAAATTAGCCTATAAAATTAAACAAATTCAAAAAAAATTCCTATGGAGGGCTACTTAAGAAATATTCAGATATAACCTTATTGCTTGGGAAAAAGTTTTTCTTCTAAAATGTAATGGAGGTCTTAGCCTAAGAAGCATCAAATCCATGAATAGTGCATGTTAGAAAAAATGGGTTGGTGCTTAATGAAGGAAAATGGGGAGTGGGAAAGAACTATTAAGGCTAAATACCTAGAAGGAGTGGAAGAGGATGACTTCTTTTGGGAAGAAGGCCCTTATGATGGATCTACCTTCTAGAAAGTTATAACTAGATACAAAGATCTCTTAAATAAAGGTATATTATGGAAATTTGGAAATGGTGATATAATTAAATTCTATAAAAACACCTGGCTATCTCCCACCCCCCTCTCCACTTAGGGGATTTGGGTGGGGTGGTATAGACATCCAAAGAAAAGATGGGGATCCAGGATCAAATATTACTTTGAAATAAAGGAAGGAGAAAAGTTTTAGAAAGTCCTCCACAGTGATGGTATATCACTAGAAGAATATGAATCTATTCAAACCATTAACGTATCATTAATATAGGTTCACATCTTCTCCATATATAAGGAAGATCACTTAATTTGGTGGGTGGAAGACAATAACTCCTACTTGGTGGTGTCAGGACATGCCGCCAACCTTAACTTATAAAGTGAAAGGAATTTTTGGAAAAACTTTTGGGTAAAGCATTTAACTCCCAAAATTAATTTATTTCTTTGGCTTGTGGAATAGGATAAAATTTTGACAGTGGACAACCTATCTAAAAGAGGATTGTTAGTCCCTAATAGGTACCCAATTTTTCAATGTATAAAAGATTCATTTCACCATCTCTTCCTTGAGTGTCCCTTTAGCTCAACACTATTCAACTAGTTGATTAATCACCTTAACCTATCCTAGGTCAAACTAAACCATATGTTAGACCTCATTGTGTAATGGAACTCCCCCTATAATCTCCCTTCCCTTGTATTCCTTTGGTGTCTTGCTCTCTCTCATTGGTTTTGGTGTGTCTCAAAAATTTTTAATGACAAACTCTTCCTTAACAAAAGATACTAGCTAAAAGGTGTCTTCCTCTACCTTTGCTAGACCATTTTGGAAAACTAGAAATCCTTCCCCTGAAAGATGAAGAAAATAACCCTCCCCCTACCTTACAAATCTTTAAAAACTAGGATATTTCATAAGTGTTAGATTTAATCCACAAGCACACTAAATGGAAAGCTCCATCACAAGGCTAGGTTAAATTGAACTTCAATGGTGCCTCTAAAGGTAAATCTAGTCCTACAAGTAGAGGAGGAATTATAAGGAATTTAAAAGGGGAGATATTGGATGCTTATGTGGGTCCCATGGGAACCCAAACAAACCACACAATAGAGGCTAATGTAGATCTTTGGGGTACACAATTGGCATCAAGAATCAACCATAATAAGATCAATATGGAGGGTGATTCATTGAATATTCTAAATGCCCTGGAGGGAAAAATAACAACTTATCACACAATCAAAGACAACATTAATGATTCAAATTAAGTCATGAAGGGCATGTCTCACTTTTAACTTATCCACACCTATAGGGAAGTAAATGGGGTGGCTAACCTCCTTGCTAGCATTGTAATTAAACTCCACATTTTAACTAACTATCATGATGCAAGTAGTGCCCCTATCAATCTTCTCAAGGCCTTACAAGCTAAAGGTATTGATGCATGTTAAAAACATCATGACTTTGCATGTGTATGATCTTAGTTCAAATAGGTAGATCTTAATTAGGCTAATCCATAATTATACCTATAGGAGGGGACATAATTTTTATAGTGAGTCTTCAGTGGGCTTCCTAAACTACACTTTCATCTTTCAAATTTTTTACATCTAGAAACTTCCTCCTACTCACTTTGGATCTGCATACATCAATTTGATGGGAGGCTATAAAGATATATTAGAACCAACCTATTACAAGGATGTTCATGGCCAAAAAGAAGTCTAGAAAAACCTAAAATGTGGGTGACTCACTAAGTTTATTGAGTGAGTCATGGAACACAATTTAAAGGTTGCTCATGAAATTGTTGCAACTTAGAATAAGTAAAAAGTGACAATTCATAGCATCAAAATCAATTTTTTAAAAGAATTAATCAATGAAGTGACTAGAATATCATGTGAAGACACCAAGGAATTCAAGGACCAATAAAAAAAGTGCTACTACAATATTTTTTTAGGTTGAATGACTTTGTGTAGATGGATAAGAAAGGCTTCCCATGGATTGATCTCCCATGCTACTAGCCTGACATTTTTATTCAAGTCTTGCATCACATGATTATTGAAGGTAAATACACTATTTTATTTTCCTACCACTTTCTACTACTAAATTATTTAATTGGATACAAAATTAGTCTACCTTTATCTATAGTAAAGTCCCTCAAAATAACTATTTTACTACATCAAGTGAATGGATCTAATCCCATCCTCCACTAAGGTTTGATTCTCTTACTACTCAAGAATGGCCAATCCCTTCACAATTGAGAGGTTCCCCCTATGGGATACTACTTTGGGAGGACTCCCAAGAGGACTCCTTAGTGGAAGATCCCACTGCAAGATCCCACTAACCCTCTGAGTATACCCACTAAGATAACATATCCAATTCCCCTTCTGATGACCTCCCCCTTAAGTTATTTATCCCCAACCTAAGCCTATCTCTCTTAATGTGGGTGCCCTAGTGGAGACTACCCAAAAATGGAAATCCATTCTAATTGATGAGGTCGATAGGAATAAATTATAGATGGATAATTTTATTTCTAAGGTTCAATAAGAAAGGATGGCCCTTGTCAAACTCATTCAGGACTGGAACTCTTTACATAGATAGGTTGATTCCATGATTCATGATTTTGTTCAGTCTACCCAAACTACCTATTCCCTTCCTATTCAGTTTCCTAAAGCCTTATGATCCCCCATTCCTTTGGGTTCTCCCCAAAGTAGTCTTCCTTTTAGGTTAAAATATAAAATCATCCTTATATTCTCTTCCCTGGTGAAGCTAATAAAGCCCTTAGGAATCATACTTGGGAACATGTTTCTAAATTAAAATAGATCATCGTAGTGAAGATTTTGAAGACCCACTAGAGGGTATTTCCTCTTAAGTTTCTTTCTAGTTTCATGTTTTTTTGGTTCTTGGTTTAGTCATGTAGTTTTTTTATATTTTGGTTACTCAACTTTGTTTTGTCCGATTTAAATTTTTTTTACTATACTTTGGTGGTTTTAGGATCCTTGTAAAACCTGGTTTTTACTTTATCAAATTAAAAAACCAAATATGTGGACAACCCCAAAAAAAGGTGGGTTCACGTTATTTAATATTTTATATTACTAAAAGCCTCAAATTTTCATATTTTCTAGAATGGGTTTATGAATTATAATTTTAATGTTTTTTTCATATTCATTATTTAAATTAAATTGAAATCATGAATATAAAAATTTGATTAAACTTACAAAATAAATTAGATAGTGGAAGTTGGTTGAAATATTGTGACATAGCATGATAAGGTAAATAATGTAAGCACTTTGTATATACAATGTGAAAATAAAAGGTTAGTCAATAGTGAGATGTAAATATTAGTGACTAATCTAGTGAAAAGTTTTTTTATTAGAGTTGGATTGATGAATAATATTTACATATCAATTCTAAAGTGTAATGAAAATTGTTTTTTTCAACGAGGTAAATTTATTTTCACCATGATTTTATCATATAATAAACATATATATATATATATATATATATACATATATATATATACAGATATATATATATATGTATATATATATATATATATGTATATATATATATGTATATATATATATATATATATATGTATATATATATATGTATGTATATATATATATATGTATATATGTATATATATATATATATATATATGTATATATGTATATATATATATATATGTATATATATGTGTGTGTGTGTGTGTGTGTGTGTATATATATCTGTGTGTGTGTGTGTATATATATGTGTGTGTGTGTGTGTATATATATGTATATATATATATATATATATATATATATATATATATATAATATAAAATAAAATTAAAACTATATTAACCATAATTTTATAGTAATAGATATATAGGAAATCCAAAACAATGGATACAAACCATGTTATTTACTTATTTTCACTAACCAAATACATCAAAATGTCATCCATTTTCCATGACCTAATACATTCTAAGTTTAATGGTGTTTTAATATTCATGATTTGAATGAAATTCAAAACATTAAAATGAATATATTATTAAAATCTATCAAATAAATTAGATAGTGGGAGAAGGTTGAAATTTGGTTATGTCTGGTGATTTTATGTGACATGGTAGAAGAATGTAAATAATGTAAGTAGAAAGTAAGTAGCTTGTGTAAATTATAAATTAAATACTTTGTGACATGTAAATACATACAAGTCTACCATGTAAATAGTTTTTTTGTGAACATTGAAATCACTAGGTTTGTAATATACTACATAACTTTTCATTTTTATGGACTTTTTTTTACATTCAAAATTTTTAATACAATTACTTAGATAAAAATTGATGGAAACCTTGAATATTTGAAATGTAGTGGTCACTAGGTTCCACATATTTATATTTGGATATTCATTTTTTATTATAATTTTAATGCTAAAATGAACATGTTTTCAAGTTATAGGTATATCTTAATGACTTGTTTATTGTATCAAAACACTTTTACATAAAAAATGATGCATATATTTTTGAAAAATCAAAAGATGGTAATCACTTCGTTCATAATATTTATATTTTTATATGTTTTTTTCCTAGAAAATATGCCCCTGATGCTTAATCAAAGATTTATATCATACAATTTTAAATTCTAGAACATTAGTATTTGGATATCCTATCTATAATTCACAAAAATATTCAAACATGATAAACGTATATTATTATTTGATTTCCAATGGCCATAGGTTTTCAACAATGACACAAAAATATCTATTAATAGCATGGGTTGTGTTATTTACTTATTTACAATATTTTTCAATTTTGAAGTAAAAGGTAGTAAATTAGACTCTATGGAAGCTAGCAACCACTAGGTTATAATGTGAGATATTATTGTCATCGTAAAAATGAGCTCATAGTTTAAATCAGCAACTCCTACATTTACAACTTTTTTCCAATGACATAATAATTTTTAGCACTATAATTCCATCATAATGATCGGGAACATAACACAATAAATTTATAAAAATATAAAATTTGAACTACATTATCGTTGTTTTTTTCTAAATATGTTTACTCTAATGTATACAAATACCATTCTTTGTATATAATATGTATACATTTTTTGAGAATCTAGTGTCACTATGATCCCAAATCTCTATAAATTTTTATACTTAGAAGCTAGCTAGAATAGACTTATATTAAACCAAGCATGAATGCTATTAATATTCATATATAAAAATGGAAATAAGTGTATGCCTAATTTTTTAAAAATGACAATGTATAATTAATGTGTTCATTTAAAATATATTAGTTTATTTTATCCATTTTCATTTGGTGGTCCATCATTTATTATATACTTATGTCCCTTGAAGTCCAAAATAAATAGAAAGCACTATCCCATTATGCTTCATGTAATTTAATAAATGAATGGAGTTATGTGGATGGTATATGTTTCAAAATGTTATTTAAATATAGTTATTATGTTTCTATGTTAAAAAATTTGGTAGTTGAAGAAGGTTTGAATTTTATGACATTTGTTGATTTTTTAAACGTTTATGATTTTGGCTATTTTTTTCAAAAACATTAATTTTTTAGGACAAAACTTTATAATAATATACAAATATAACTACATTAGTGTATTTTTTAATTATAACTATATTAACAATTTTGTATGTGTGTGTGTGTGGAGAATCTAACATCTATTGAGATACTAAAATATATAACTATAGTGGTCTAATTTCATAATAATAGACATGTAGGTATTTTAAAATAATGGATATGGGCCACGTTATTTACTTAATTATCACTATTATGACAATGATAGTGGTGTGTGTGTGTGTGTGTGTGTGTGTGTGTGTGTGTGTGTGTGTGTGTGTGTGAAATTAACAAAATATTGTTATTGAATCTCAACATCTAGATAAAAATAAATAATTATAATTATAGTGGTGATTATGAATAAGAAATATATATATATATATATATATATATATATATATATAGCTTAACAGATGCTAAGATCCTAAAATATGGATATCTATATATTAAATTAATAATGAAATATAAACATTAATATTTACTCTATATAATAATAAGATACCATTATTTTTATAAAGTGAGAACCTCATTGAAATTTAGCCACTGCTAGGTTTACAATAATTTTTTAATTTGACCATGTACTTAATTAGCCTCTTTATATTCTAGTGGTTACTATGTTCACAATAATATATTTTTTTATATCCTATGTTTTCTGACCCAATACATTCTAATATAATTATTGTTATTAGTATTTTTTTAATCTATTAATTATTATAATGTAATACCTAACTTATTTGAAATTTAAAAATTGCTAGGTTCTCAACATTGGTTTTTAGATATTTATTATAGATTTTTAATTTGTTGATAATATGAGTACATCACTAAGAGATAAACTCTTATAGATTTAAACTATATTACCAATAAATATATGGTTGTATTATTCAATTTATTATGTTCCCAATAATTTTATGCAATTTATTTAAAAACTAATCACATCACTAAAAGCTAGCCTAACTAGTAGACATATTAAATTTAAATTATTTAGTACATATGATTTATAATTAAACCTAATATATATTAAAATATTGAAAACCATGCAAAGAATAAAACTAATTATTTTTAATACTCTTTGAAGTTATATCAAGTACATCACAAAGTAATAGTTGATACTTATAAATATCTACTTAAAAAGGATTTCAAGAACTAAATTTATATATTTTTTAATATTATTAAAATATATGTTAAACTATTTAATGAACTCATAATTTTTTTTATAGGATAAATATTTAAATAAAAATAAATAAGGTTAACTATACGAGACCGAATTTCATGACAACAATAGATGTGTAAGCAACCTATAATTTTAATTTAAACCTATGTTTTGATTAAAATAAACCCAGCTTTAGCATCTACTGTGAATCCAACCCCAAAAACATAAGGAGGTCTAGGCATCCAAAATAAAAACCAAAAAAAACTTAGATAAATATCACACAAAAGGGAAAGAGAATAGAGAACCATCTTGAGCATAAGGGGCACTAGGTCCCCCATACAAAGCACCAAAAGAATAAAAAACCAAGAAAGGACCTCAAATAAAGAGATATGATCATGGGATTCCAAAAAGGAACCAAAACCTATTGGGAGAGGAAAAAAAAGAGAAAATCAAGATTTCTTCCCTAAAGGAGGAATAAAAACTTTGGGTCACTAAGGACCTAAGGCAAATAAAGAAGAAACCTAAAACCTGCACCATTAGAGGAGAAAACTAAGATAATCCTCAATTACCATAAAAACCAATAAGTTAAACCCATGAGAGAAATCAGAAAACAAGGAAGGAAATATAGACCACCCTTAGCTTGTCCACAGGAATACGATCTAGAAGGGTAAATGGCAGTGTGTTGGAACCATGTGGTTCCTAGGTTGTAAAATATCTTGAAACCCATAAGTTTGTAATTAGATCTACACAACCATTTCATTCTTTGAAAATGTGTCCAATGTTAATCTCCTAAAAAGAGACCATAAAATTCCTAGCATTTATAATTTTATTCTCTATGGTCTAAGAGGTTTGAGAGGTCCATTTGAGGTAGTTAATGATATTTAAGGAGTCTCCTTTGATGGAAAGATTTATAAAACCTCTATCTCTTTCCACATTGATACCCAAAGTTTTAACCTAGCTTTAGAAACATGATTAGTTTGGGTACACATTTTTATAGCACAAGCAATGGATAGATTTAAAAAATAGTCCCTAATCACACCTCCACCTATGGTTAGCCTAGGGTTACCTTTTGAAGCACCATCATAATTAAGTTTGAACCAACCACCATCCGTGGGAGTCCACTTGGTATATTCCTCCTCCTTGAAGTACATTACATGAAAATTTGGTTTAAATTTTCCTCCTCCTCTATCTATAGACTAAATTTATTAGGAATTTGAAATCCCTTGATTTTTAGGTTGTTGATGGTGAGAATTTTGTTCTCACAAGCTAACCATGCAAAAATGCCAACTTTTGGGATCAAATTTTTATCCCAACTTTTGGGATCAAATTTTTATCCCAAAATTTGGACTTAGAAGGGTCATGCTCCATAAGGTATTGATCCACCAAGAAGTCACATTTAACATAATATTCCCTCATGGGGTCTGGATGCCAAATAATCTTGTCTTATTTAGGAAATAGGTAGATGTGCATGTTCATAGTCTTAGAGTTCAAAATATCTAGGAATCTATTATGTTCTTTAGTTTCTCTTAGGAAGACATGTTTTTTCCAATTTAGGGTTTATTTAGATGAGGAAAAATATTCCCTAACCTAATTCCCTATCATTTATTTCAAAAAAAGATAACATAATTACAATCACCAATTCTTGAGATAGGGAATTTGAAGATATAGGGATCATTCTATAAGTCAATGGTATTACCATCATCAACTACCCATTTATAACCTTTATAAAGAATATCTTTAGTTTTGACCACTATTTTCCATGTGTTGGATCCTTTAGACTAAACATCCTTTAAAAAAATATCCATTGAACTATTAGCTAGATAATTACCTTTGATGATCTTGGTCCAACTATTGTCCTCCTTTAGGATTCACAAGGCTTACTTTTCCAAAGGAGCTCAGTTCAATCCTTTGGCTTGTCGTAGACACAATCTCCTATATTTTTGGGTTGGAATAACTTCTCTTAAGATATTAAATGGATTCCTTCCATCTTTTCCTTTCCAAACCAAGGAAATCTATGTTGGATCTGCTCGATTATATCTATAATTTTAGAGGGAATTTCAAAAACTAACATCTAGTAAATAGGCATGCTCTACAAGGAATTATTAACAAGATGGATCTTTATTACCTATAATAATAATTTGGATTTATAAATAGATAAATTCTTCTAGATTCTATCTATTATTAGATTCTAATCTTTAACACTTATCCTTTCCTTCGTGAGGGTCTTGCTCAGGTACAGGGCCAAAAAATAGTGAATTTGGTAGTGAATAATATTAGAGATATTCTTAGGTAATTCCATCTTCATGTGCATGAATAAAAGGTTTATTTTGGTGAAATTAATACTCTATCATAATAAACCTTCATATATTTTCAAGATTATTTTTACAACATTTCTTTCCTTGATAGATGAAAATTTGATAATGAGGGTATCATAAAAAAAATTGGTGCATTATTAGATAAAAATTTGGAGAAACATGAAGCCCTATTATCAAACCAATCTATATATCCTACTAAACCATCTAAATAATATCTTCATCTAAGATAATGAAGAGGTATGGGGAAATAGGGTCTCCTTGTCAAAGTCCACTTTCTAATTCGAATAGACCCTCAAGACTTACATTGATGAGGGCCGAGAATTTTGGAGTGGAAATAAAATTAAGGATGAGTTTCTTGAGAGAGTTATTAAATCCATGTTCCTTAAGGACTAACATGAGAAATATCTAGGACACTCTATCATAATCCTTATGAATATCCAATTTAAGAAACATTCATTACCTTTTTTACTATTTAAATTATTGTATATATTCATGGATTAGGATAATGTTGTCAATGATTTATCTATCTACCACAAAGTATCCTTGCTAATTTGAGATGAATTTTTGTAGTAGAGGTTAAATCCTTGAAACCAATGTCTTAGTGCAAATATTATAGATTTTATTAAAAATACTAATAGATTTTAAGTCTTTTAACTTAAGAGTTCCTTCTTTTTTAGTAAAGAGTAAAAAAATGTACTATTGATTTCCTTAAGAATGGATATTGTTATAAAAACATCAACCATTGTAACTACCACATCATGTTGGATGATCTCCCATAAGTGTTTAAATAAGAAGGGAGCAAATCCATCTAGTCCTGGTGCCCTATTTCCCTCCATATAAAACACTATAGATTTCACTTTGTAAACACTAGGTTGTCTGAAGAGAAAAAAGTTGTCTTTGAAGTCTAGTACCCTATCAAATAACTTAAGGAATATTACCTCAAGGTCTTCATTGTGAGGGTGTTTCCATAAAATATATTTTTAAATTAGTGAACCTATTTCTCTTTGATCTCATTTTCATCCTTGCATCTAGTGCTCTCCTCCTTGACTTTTTCCCATATTCTCAAGGTATTATTGTTTCTAAAAGTAATTTGGAAGATTTATTTTTTATTTTTTATCTCCTCCATTTAACTATTTGTTTATAGATATCTATCTCCAATATGTCTCATCCCTATCTCACAAAATATGATAGGTACTTAAAAACTATTTTTCCTTGCAGTAAGTTTCTTATTTCATTCCATTAACCTAAATATATTTCTCTAACTTCAAAATTTATTTAAATATTTCCTTTTTTTCTTGAAAATATGTTTCTAAAAACCTCTTTGTTCCATACTTTTAGATTTGTTTTAATAATTTTGAGTTTGGTGGTTAAAAAAAACATATCTTGACCCTAAATCTCTACCTTCCACCATTCATTAATAGTATTCCAAAGCTTTAGGTGATCCAACTACATTTTCTCAAACCAAAAAGGTGTATTTCCAATCCTAAGAACTTATTCCTTAATTTAAACCATAGGGTTGTGATTAGAACCAATCTAGGGGAGGATTGAGAGCCTATAGAAATGTATTGATTTTGATTCTAATGTTAGAATTAATATATACAATGTCATTTGGATGTTATTTTCCCCCATTCTTCTATTATTATAGGTAAAAGAGGCTCCACATAATTTCACATCCTAAAGATCATTTTTCATGATGAACTCATTAAACTTGGCCTTAAAATCACATTATTAGAACCTAAACATGTAACTTCAATAATAAAATGTCCTTTCTTATTAAAAATAAATGTTCCATTAAAGTAATGGTACCTTATAGAACTACCAGACCTCTTCAATCCCTACAAATCCTAGAGCATGTAAAACTAGATTGATTTTAGATAGAGTTTCTCAATCCTTCTAAAGAATATAAGATAAGCTTAGTTTTTTGAAGTAAAATAAAATTTGTTTTTTGAATTTTTTAATATTTATAACAATTCTTTACTTTTAAATTTTATTTATCCCCCTAACATTTCATGAAATAATTTTCATCATAAGGAGGGGGAGAGGATTCTACCTTGATCCAATGAGTTGACTAGCTCCTTGACCTTATCAATTCCAAAATTAAGGTTTTTTTATGTGTTTTTTATATCTAGAATTTTTATACTATTGGCCATCGATATGGCTACATTTAACACATTTACTGTCACCATACTTCTTAGAAGGCTTATCCATCTAATGGGGATTCTAAAAGGTACTAATAGCTTATCATTATACATATGATTTGGATGAGGCTATACCTTTCCTCATTTTATATTTTGGGGGAATCTTCATATGAGTGACTTGAAATAAGCCTTAATATCTCTTGTTATTATGAAACTAGCATTCGAGAGGCTTTTAGGAAAACTAGCCCTTATAGGATCAGTCATATTACCCCTAAACTCTCAAGAAGGTTGTATTTCACTAGAATCAAATCATTTCTTCCTTATTATTATTTTCATATTGACTATTCCTTTGAACTTATAAATATCCATCCTTGATTAATAGTGTGAATTTATACTTTCCTTTTCTAAATTGGTGCATTCCCAAGTATTGTGTCCCAACACATCATAGACCTTAAAAATTATTGACACATTATTGTAGGCTATATCTTGAAACCATTTACCAAATCTATATCTTAATGATATATATCTAATCATAGACTTATTATTTTTCACCAGAACATAGACTATCAGCACAGCCATATGTTTTTTTATCAAGGTTTAATCCACTTTAATGGAATTTCCAATGGATTATAAATCCTTGAAATAACTTCCTCATGCATGAATTATAGAGGAATACCAAAAATATTGATCCAAATTATATATTTATCTAGAAGTTCCTTAGATAAGTCTAGTCATGGACTCCATATGGTGATGTAGAGCCAAAATTTATCCATTAACCATGGCCCTACCATAAGGGCCCTTATAAATTAAATATGATCAGATAACCTAACCAATAAAAACTAATTAACCATAGATCTCGTATCCACTAAACTATTCATGGCCCATTTCGTTTTGACCCATTCATTTAAGCTTTCAATATTTAATTGAAACCTAGGGAATCTAAATAGAAATCCTTCCTCCTAGCTTACCAAGGAACTATCAATAATGTTATGCAAAATCTAAAGCCAAACCCTCTTTTCTTCCTTATGGGGGATAAGAGAAACCAAAAATCCATCCATATTCTAGTTATTAAGCCTTGGCATGGATGCCTCAACCAAAGATCCATAACATCTTTCCCACTCATTTGTGCTTCCAAACTCCATTCATTTGATCAGTGATCTTTTATATATGCTATTACATATTTAAATCTATATATATTTTGTCATATAATTATTATTTTAAAAATAGTATGTAATTTATAATAAAAAAAACTACATCCTTTAAAAAAAAAGTAGTAGCCACTAGGTTTCTAAAAAAATCTTGTGATACCCATGAAAATAATAAATATTGATATGTGAGGCTAGACAAAACTAGAGAATTAAAAACCATATTTATGTTGTATATATAGTTTAAAATATATTTTTTATTGTTAAAACTAATCCATTGTTTAAATATAATGGCCTTTAGGTTTCCAACATTGTTAAGGAAAAATATATACATATAATAAACATTGAAATGTAAGGATAGATGAAAAAAAATAATTAAATAAAAATAATAATGGAAAGTAACACATTATCACTATTTATGTATTAAAAATTATTTATGGTGATAAGGTATCTAGGTTAGACAAATCATATATTTACTTATTAATAATTAGACATAGATAAAATATTGTATCTAAAGGTGGTTTTCTATAGAGTATTTTTTGAACCTAATTGTCACTAGGTTCTCAACATTCGCATATGGATATTCATTATTAGCATTGAATTTATTCCCTATTCCTTAAATACATTCATAAATTAAAAAAAAATGATAAATAAAACTTTTTTCAAGTTATATTATTACATACTTATGCCTATATATATAGTTTGTAATACAATTGTTAGTATGATATAGAATTTATAATTAAATAAACTATATCATTTAAACATAGTAGTCAATAGGTTTCTAAAAATAATATTGTCAACCCATTCAAATGGAAATTATTGATATGTTAGGATAGACAAAAATAGATAATTAAAAACAATATTTATGGAAATTATCAAATATTTATATTATATATATAGTTTGAGATATAATTGTTAGTTTTAAAAATAAATCATTGTTTAAATCTAATGGCATTTATATTTACAACATTGTTCTAGAAAAACCCATGCATTTAATAAACATTGGAATGAAAGGATAGATGAAAAATAACTAATTAAATAAAAATTAACACATTATCACTATTTATGCATTAAATATTATTTATGGTAATAATGTATCTAGGCTAGATAAGTCATATATTTACTAATTAATATTTATATATAAATTAAACATTGTAGTTAAAGGTGGTTGTCTATAGATAATTATTATGAACCTAATGGTCACTAGGTTATGAACATTATCATATGTATATTCACTATCATAATTCAATTTAATTCCTATTCTTTAAATACATTCATATTTCTTTAAAAATAAGATAAAATAAATGAAATTATAATAATGATAAACCACATCATTAAAATGTCGATAATTATTGATACATTTCTAGTTGTGGATTATTTAGATGGATCAATTTAGATGTAATTATTTTGTTTAAACTAAAACCTTTTTTATCAACATTCAGACATAATACTTTGGTTGAAAAAAAATATTGCTTATAATTTTAAATTTTTATTATTGAACTTATGAATATCATTAACCTATATATGTACAATTTGATTATGTAATTATGCAATACAAATTTGGTTGATTATTTTAATAATGATCACCTAATACAAGATAATGATCATTATTAGCACACCGACCAATGTTTGTTTTGTTATTAACAAGAGAATCTAATTTTTATGTATACTATGTTATGTTCATGACATAATTTTGGAAAATAAAGTAACTATAACAAAAATGTAATATTCATATGGAAAAATGATAGGAAAATGACAAAAAAAATGTAAAAGAGGAGTAGACTCTTTGGAGCCTAACAATCAATGTAATAACTTTAACATATAGCTGTGAAAACATTATTCTATAATTTTATATTTTTAATCAACCTTGAATAATGGGTGTGGGCCATTTTATTTACTTATTTATGTTGTCATTTAATTGTTAAGATAATACATTGTTAGTAAAGTATCTTATATGAAACCTAAAATAATGGTTTTTAGATTGAAATTATGATAAAAATATAATTATCTCAACTAGTTAAAATTAGAATATACATATGTAGATTTTAAAAAACACATTCATTTTTATATATATTTTGTTTACATTGTTGAAAGTTAGTGGCCGCTAGTTTCCAAAATTAATGAAATAAGTTTAACTTTTAGTTATTAAAGTAGAACTATATTGGACCTAAATATAATAGCATATATGTAGGAACCATAGAAAAAATAGGTGTCTACCATATTAAAAATGAGAACATTATTAAAATATCACGACTATTAGGTTTACAAAATTATTTTGGATATTATTTTGTAGATAACTAAAGAATAATGTTAAAGAACATATTAGCACATTTTATTTAAATGAGGTGATACTTTTTGTTAATATTTTTAATCTTAGTCTACACATGTAAATAAAAAATTCAAGTCTAACTATACTAGTTTCAATTATATAATAACATTTATTTAGACAACCTAGTTCAATTGGTGTGGGCCATGTTATACATTTGTTTATGATGTGATGTTGTTGTTCAATTAAATTTGTTTTGGTAGCTTAGCCTCTTTTGAACCTAACAATTGCTAGGTGTTGTAATAGTGGTATTTTTATATCCATTATAAAGTGAAGTTGATACAATATAATGGAAATAAAAAATAAAAGTAAGAAACCAATATGGTTCTATAATTCATGAAAATGTAAAAACATGTACATGTTTTAACATATACATATATATTTTAATATTTATTGTGTACATCATTGAAAGCTAGCAACCTCTATGTTCTTAAAACTATGTATCAAGTTCAACATATATCCATTCAAGATAAAATAAAATAACATTTATTTTACAATAAAATATGAATGAAACCTATAAAAATGGATGTTAAAAACTTGATATACTTGTTTATGTTAAGAAGCAATTTTTGAGCTAAAACATTTTTGGTAACCTAGCCTCTTTACAACCTATAACTTGGTAGGTTTTCAAATAATGGTATTTTTATATTAATTTTAAAATTAAATTAATATGATAAATTGAGAACATATTTTAAATCTTGTATCCACTAACTTTCCATTTATTTTATCCTATATTTTATTTCAGAGATATAAAAGATAAAAAGCTATTAAAATTTAGATTACATAAGATATAGCATAAACCACATGAATATAAATTTAATAATAGATAATTATTAATATTAATAAATATATAAATGACCAAGGGATAATTTATTTATGTTATATTTTTATTCTTCATTAATTGTGTATATTCATGTGAAATGCCTTGTAATACATTTGTTATGGCTCAACTAAGGAAATGGACTATAAAAACCTATAAAGATGTTATTGGTGAGTCTAAAAATTTGTGTCAACTACATCCATCCTCCACGTTTTGAAAATTTCCATTTTCATTTTTCCAAAGTATTCTACCATAAATCATTGCACTTGAATGTCTAGATGATTTCTGCATTTTTTTTTACCTTAGCCCCATGTAGTTATCATGATTTTAGATTCTTTTATTTCAAAAAACTATATACAAATTAAAACTTGATTTAATTGAAATAATGCGGTAAAATATGGGTTATTTATCCCAAAAATTTCCCTAATAATTGTTTAAAAATTTATTACAATAAAATAATTTGAACTACATGTTATCCCAACTATATGTCTGTGTGCTCAGTAGTGTTCCACTAAAATAAAATGTAATTTTTTGGATTTAGAAATTTGAAAACATGAAAATTTTAAATTATTTTAATGTCCAAACATATATTTTATGACTATTATGTTAAGGGTTTTTTAGATATGGATGTTTTTGGTTAATGTTTTAAGGGTGTGCAAATGGATCTCTCGATGTTCATGTGTTTTTTAATGTAATTTTCAAGTATAAACCAATTGAATTAGAAATTGGTATTTTATTTTATATATACATGAATATTTGGAAATTCCCACATTTATCAACATGTGAAACATGTATAGGATAACCTAAGCGAGAGTTTTATTTTAAAAATTAGCCATTGATGATCCTTGGACATTATTAGGGAATGCAAACTCTATTGATAACTACCAATGTATGACTACTTATAATACTATATAGGAATAAAAAGAAATGATATGGAATATGGTGATAATTTTATTAGGATTATATATTATTGTGGAATAGAATATGGAAATCTTGCAAATGAATAATGAAAATTTTGATACACCCAGTTAATAGACAAATAAATAGATGGGGGAAAATGTTAGAAAGACTAAAATGTGTATGCAAATATCATATATATGAAATATAGGTTAATACTAATTTTTTGATGTGTATAATACCAAATTAGGTGTCTTAAAGTGCCACCATTTTAGTCCAACACTAAAAATTATAGATTAAAAAGATAAAAGAAATAATTTTGGCACATATGTCTAATTGCATTTGATATTTAAAAGCCTCCTCAAATATACATCTTTATCCATGAAAAAATTGTAAGGAAACATCTTTAAATCAATGAACATTCATGATATAAAATCTAAAGTTATCTAGATCATTTAACTATTTAAAATTAGAAATTAAATAAATGAAAATGTATATGAATATGCAATCCAAGATTTCCTCTATTAAAATCAATTGAATAATTCCATGGGGTGATTATTCCATAAGGATATGTGTGGTTAAAACTATGGGTTGATAATTATAATTTACTCATTACTCATTAGAGACTGAGAAGTGATAGAAGTTGAGGGATGGAAAACCTTAATCGTACCACTCAAAATATTATCATCATAGTATATTTTTGCATACTTCAAAACTTAGTTAATATGCAAAGGTTGGAAACCAAAATAGTTTTGTATGTAAATTGTAACACTTAATCAATTTCTATATATGGATTTAATATTCAAAGTGATTATGTATTACCATCGATCCCTAACATATAAATATAAATAAGTGTTTACATGAAAATCATCAATGCCCATAATTTGTTCCATCTATACCTAAATGTAATATATAATTCTATATTCAACATGTTAATAATTTCAATCTGATAACCTAATCAATATGATAATGTATTCACTCTAATAAATTTGATAACTCAGATAATTTTATCAAGGGGATAACCTACTCAATATGACTAATTTAACTTGATAACAAAATTCAATCTAATACACATAGTATTTCTCATTGTCTCATAAAATCTATAAGTTTTCCTCATGATCTCTTAAAATTACCCAAATATGTGTTAATATATCAATATATCCGAATATGAATCTTAATATAGCCTTTTAAATATAAATATATGTAATCTATATTATCCTAATAACACCGTCTTACCCATGTAAAATACATAATCTAACCTAATATTTAAATCAACTATCTTTAAAAACTTTAGTATGTGTGACAATCCCACTATTATGCTTCCATTTTAAGATGAAGGATGAATCCTAAAAATAAATCATTTAAAATAAAATATTTATACGCATCATGTTATGTTGAAAAATATAGTATATGTGCTAACATGATAATATTATGTCATCATATACGTATTGTATCATTCATGTATATATGAAACATGTAACCAAATTCATACATGTGTCATATCAAGTTTATATAATAATTAGGAACATAATAATAATTATCAAAATAAAAATTCACTAATAAACTATCCCTTTAGAATATACATTATAAAAATCATAACATCACACATAATAAAAAATATGACACTACAAGCTACATAACCACCATAGAAGCATAAACCTACACACACAATGAAAATATCATGGTGCACACAAGAACTCAATGCATGACCTAAATTTAACCTAACATATACTAAAACATGCACATGACATGGACTAGATGTTACTTAACATAATTGATGCATGACATGACAACACACAATAAATACACTCATATAAACATTCAATATAACATGTAATGTACTAATAATCAATTATTACACATAAAACACTCAATTTTAAGCACAACAATAATCACATAATGTAATTAAAAATACATGATCATACCATGATAACAATAATCATAATTGAAAAACATATATAACTAGAAAATTAATTCTACATAATTTATCCATGTCATCGTTTAACATAGCATAACACATCCATGTGGAATAACACCTCAAAGAGTACAACCAAGATAATTTAAACTATAAAAAATAAAATTTTCTCAATATGATCAATAAAATGGATATATAAAAGCATAATATTTAATGTTTAAGAATAATCCCTTATTTTAAGCATGTGCTAATGTATAAAGGTATCCTTTGTGTTTAAGGAATGTTCCACACCTAAATTTACATGTATTGTATCTAACTAGTATGTCTCAAAACCCACTCACATATGCCATGAAAATAATGTGTATATAAAATGAATATGTAATCTACCATGTATATTATAATTAATATAAATAAATTTTATAGAATTAGGTCATTAAAATTTATTCATTTATAATTATTTTCAATTTGTAATTTTTTGTTTTACTTTTATTGAGATATGTTCATTGTAATAAAAGATACCATAAATTGGATGTTTATGTGTAAATATTGTATAATAATCATTATAATAATATATATCCCATAATTTATATTTGTCATTCCAATCATATTTTGTATTTATATTCAAATATATATAACCCATTGAACCATACTTTATAGTTAATTTATTGTATTTCCTTTTCTAATCATTAATTAGTATATTAGTGTCGGCTTTTTTAAATAACTTTTCCTTCACATTTTTTATTAGATTTCTTATGTTGTTTTTGTGTAAATTGGTTAATTTTATCCCACGTGTATGAATATGTTAAATTTATTCCCTTCTTCTACCTATTCTAGGGATGTTAGTCCCACATGCATGGTATGATTGAGATTCACCTATCTTCCACCTATATATGTACCTATTCACCTAGCCATTCATATCCAAGGTGAGTTATTCATATGGAGACATATAGGATTTATCATTATATGATGATATATCTATGTATAATAGATAGAGATATTATTTTATAAATACATATATGTATTTTAGTGTGGTAATGGTTTATAGATTTGACCTTGGGTGATAGTTTTCTAAATTGTTTCATGGTATAAGAGTAAATTTTATGTAGTCATTACTTAGTTTGTATGACTCCTTTCCATATTGAATATGCCATTATCTATTGTTT
This sequence comes from Torreya grandis, assembly GCA_037957365.1. Classification (NCBI taxonomy): domain Eukaryota; kingdom Viridiplantae; phylum Streptophyta; class Pinopsida; order Cupressales; family Taxaceae; genus Torreya; species Torreya grandis. The sequence goes on along the minus strand of JARHVA010006049.1, from coordinate 87,753 downwards.
AAGCATCTCAAGGTGTCAAAATTTATTTTTTATGTTTTTACTAGGCAAGGTCATACATATTACATCATAGGTTTTGGATTTAATAGTTTTAATTGGGTGTTGCACCAAGTTTGTATTAAAACCTAAATGATGTGTTATTTTTTAGTTCATGGTTGTTAGAGCTTATATTATTTCAAATTTGAAACCCTTAGGTTTATATTTGGTTGTATCATTCCTCCTTATTCCACATTTTCTCTTCAATATAACCATATGTGGCTCTCTTGGATTTATTTTTAGCTCTTCTCATCACCTTTCAACCTCAGGTCTTTTATTTTTGTGTAAGCTTCTAGCCACTCAAAAGGTTTTTTTATCAATTCATTGTCTTTGGAAACCACCTTATGTGTGGTGAGTGACAAAACCCCTCAAACATATTATAGTATTCTATCTTAATTAGGGTTTTATAGCCTATTCAATATCCATTACTACATCTAAGGTCTTCATGACATTCATTATAACCTTCATTATGGATTGTTGGCTCGAATGATCTACATAGAGGACTTGGACTTGTGACCAATTCAAAGGCCTATATGGGTTTGACACTTCTTCCCTTCTATTAGGTTTAATAATTGTAAGGATTTTCCCTTGGTGGTGACCTAAGTTTTTTTTGGCCCACATCCTCAAATTGGGATAGTTCCCTAAGTTATTTTTTCACACAACATTGTGAAGGCTAAGAAGGAGTCAAATTGAGAACAATAGATAATAACATTATTCATCTCAATTTTCCCTCTCTTTTGTAGGTGATGTCACTCACAAATATATAAAAATGGGAGATCACTCATTTTCACCCTTAGCCCCTTTGTCATATGGTGTGGTCACATGGGGGTTTAATTTTTAATTCCTGTTAGTGAAGGCTTAATTTTCATCCCTTCAAAAGTATTTTTAGCCCTCCATGACTTTAAATTTTTCTAAGAATTTAATATTATTTGGCACAATTTTATTTTTGACCCATTTAAGTAAAAACTATATTTTTTAGTTAGTAACTCAAAAATAAATGTTATTTTTTTCAAAGTGTATGTTTTCTATGTTTGATATATTGGTGTAATTTATTTTGTTAAATTCCCTCAATTATAAAGTGTCATATTTGAGGGGGGAATAGTACACTATCCAGGTGGGGGGTTGATATTTTATCCTTGTCTACCATCATGTGTATGCATTTATTTTCTTCTTATCCCACACTCTTCCCTTATTTTTTGGAACAACTCTCATGATTTGTGATGAATTATTTGATAGGTTGATAGTCTCCTTATTTAGATATATTTTGGTGTATACAATTTCTTCCACATTTTTATTTGATATATTTGTGATATATTTTAATTAAAGTAAATTATAAAGTACAATGGAGGGTTTGATTTTATAACTTAGTCTACTTTCATGTGCATGTACCTTGGTTTGTGTGCCTTCACTATTTGAGTTGCCAGTCTCTCCCATCACCACTAGGGCTAATCTTATTGACATATTGTATATGTATCTTAGACATTTCATTTTATATTTGATAATCCACTATAGATTTAAGTGTTGGTATTATGGTGAATCCTAGTGTCATATTATCTTCTTTGATAGTTTTATAGTTTCCTTAAGCTTGGTGTGGAAATATTCTGGTGTCTACACTATCATCTTATCAATGTTTAATTAGTGAACACAACCCACTCATACAAATTTTTACATCCACTCCAATAATTAAACATTATGTGGGGTTTTTCAAATAAATAATTATTATTTAGGTGTTGAGTATACCTTACACACCTACTTCAATGACAATTTTTAAACCCATATCGTATAGTGTTTGACTATACATTACTTTAGATTTTTGTTCCTTTGTTGTTTTAAGCTCCTTGTTTAGCATTTATGTGTTTCTATGTACTTGTACATTTTTAGCCTTTTTTTTTAGTGTTTTATAGATTCCTCCTTTGTACATTTGTATCATATTCAGGAAATTTATTTTATATAACCCCTATGAGGATTTTTATGTTTCAATGGCATTATTGGTGACTTTTTGTATAGTGACACAAGTGTGTTATCTTTGCCAATATTCATGATAATTTTTCACCAATTTTAGCCAACTTATTTAGAGACTTTAATTTCAATATTATCCTAATTCAAAATTAATGGGGTGTGTTTTTAGGCAATGATTCCTTGAATTCATTTTTCTACCTAGTATTTTGGATAGCAGTGTTTATATTCAGTGTTCCTTATATTTAGCACCATTCCTACATCAACATAGAAGTTATAGAAATAAGACATCCATTTATTGTATCAAGATATAATTGAATCCATTGGGACACTTGGATTCACACTACATCATATTTTTTGTTCATGGCTTCCTTATTAGGCCTTGTTTTTAAGACCCATTTCTTTTAAAAACCTAAGCTATGCTTAAGGGGGTGTTTGTGTAGGATTTTTCCTTTCATGGTTTTTCCTACACATTTTTTATCTTTCTTATATTTTTTTGTGGAAATCTAGGAATTTTATCCCAAATGTATAAGGAACTTCTTATGTGTAATATTGTGTGTGTGTGTGTGTGTGTGTGTGTGTGTGTGTGTGTGTGTGTGTGTGTGTGTGTGTGTGTGTGTGTGTGTGTGTGTGTGTGTGTGTGTGTGTGTGTGTGTGTGTGTGTGTGTGTGTGTGTGTGTGTGTGTGTGTGTGAAACCTCATTATTTAGGCCTTTAAGAATCTATTATTTACACTAGTAGACACATAAAAAGTTAAATCAAAATAACATGAATATTCTGAAAGGAATAAAAGGTAAGAGTTCTGGATATAATGAAAATATTGAAAAATTATAGCTAAGGCATAGCCTTAGACTATGGAACCCTTAAACATGGATTTAGATAATTTTAATCCAATTTATGACTATGATTTAACATTTTATGTGTTTGGTAGAATAAATACTAGATTTTTAAATGGATGACTAAAGAGGGTGTGTGTGCATGTGTGCATGTGTGTGTGTGTGTGTGTGTGTGTGTGTGTGTGTGTGTGTGTGTGTGTGTGTGTGTGTGTGTGTGTGTGTGTGTGTGTGTGTGTGTGTGTGTGTGTGTGTGTGTGTGTGTGTGTGTGTGTGTGTGTGTGTACGTGCGCGTGCACGTGCGCGCACACGCACTGTGTGTGTGTGTGCGTGTGTGTGTGTGTGTGTTTGTGTGTGTGTGTGTGTGTGTGTGTGTGTGTGTGTGTGTTCATGCGTGTGTGTGCGTGTGTGTGTGTGTGTGTGTGTGTGTGTGTGTGTGTGTGTGTGTGTGTGGGTGTGCATGCGTGCATGTGTGCGTGTGTGCGTGTGTGCATGTGTGCGTGCGTGCATGCGTGTGTGTGTGTGTGTGTGTGTGTGTGTGTGTGTGTGTGTGTGTGTGTGTGTGTGTGTGTGTGTGTGTGTGTGTGTGTGTGTGTGTGTGTGTGTGTGTGTGTGTGTGTGTGTGTGTGTGTGTGTGTGTGTGTGTGTGTGTGTGTGTGTGTGTGTGTGTGTGTGTGTGTGTGTGTGTGTGTGTGTGTGAACCCTCTTTATTCAGGCCTTTAATAGTCTAGTATTTACACTAGTAGAAACATTAAAAGTTAAATCTAAATAACATGAATATTTTAAAAGGAATAAAAATTAAGAGTTATAGATATAATGAAAATATTGAAAAATTATAGCTAAGGCATAACCTTAGACTATGGAACCCTTAAACATGGATTTAGATAATTTTAATCCAATTTGTGACTATGATTTAACATTTTATGTGTTTTCTAGAATAAATAATAGATTTATAAATAGATGAGTAAAGAGGGTGTGTGTGTGTGTGTGTAGACACACACAACCTCTTTACTCAGTCCTTTAATAATCTAGTATTTACACTAGCAAACACATAAAAAGTTAAGTCACAATTGCATGAAGATTCCAAGAGGAATAAAAAGTAAGAGCTCTAGATATAACCAAAATTTTGAAAATGATAGCTAAGTCCTAGCCATAGACTATGGAACCCTTAAACATGGATTTAGATAATTTTAATCCAAAATGTGAATGTTATTTAACTTTTTATGTGTTTACTAGTGTAAAATATAGATTGTTAAAGGGCAGAGTAAAGAGGGTATATATGTATGTATATATGTATGTATGTATAAATAATTTAATTAATTAACCCTAAATAGTAAGGGGAAAACCCACTTATATGAATAAAACATGCATCACTAGATGATGATAATGTTGAAATAGGCCAGGAGAATAGTCTTGAGTCCTTTCATTTTGAAACAGTGGATATAACTACCTTAGAACAAGAACACGGTTAGTGGGATAGTAGTGCATTGCACTATTGGCAAAGGTGAAATAATCTCCCCCCCCCCAAAAAAAAAAATTGGAATTAATAACAAAATACATAATAGAACCATGTGTAAAGCCCACTATACCATCTTACCATGCACAATGCATCATCAAAGTTTGATACCAAATGAGTAGATATCCCATAAATGGATTGGATTGAATAGACACTTATGGAATAATGATAATTGCTAGAGGATTACATAGAGAAAGGGGTTACCTTAAGGATGATATACCATTCAATGGGTATTAGCATGTGGATCCACACTAATAACATTTAAATCTTTAAAAGGCACTCAGTTTCCCAATCAATTTATCTAGGAACCAAATATAATCATTTGATAACCCTATACAATCATGAATTGGAAATTCATGAGGAAAAAGGTCAACTCAATCACTAGGGTATCCTTAAAATAAGGTTACTAACCTAGGGTAAGATATATCATAATAATGAGTCATCTTATTGGCCATTATTAATTATATAATTCTAATAAAAATGAGGTACCATAATAGGTATAACATGTCCTAAAATGATAACTAATGGTACCATCAATCCAAGCTTTGATTTATTCTAACCTTTTTATATTTAACAAATCATTAAATAACCACATACCTTTAACCAACATGAACAATTAATTTACACCAAGCAAAATTTCACATGCTAAAAAGGACACAATGTCCTTAACCATCACAAAACAAACAAGGACTCATTCATTTGGGATTATTACCAAATAAAGGATAATCACAAGCTATTATGATTAACCATTATTAATAGTGTTACCAATTAAGTATTTTGTAATTATATCCCTCAACCCTAAGGTCATTTCACTAATGGTCCATTTCAACTCCTTAAATTAAGAATAAATGAATGGTTTAGCCAATAAAATAATGACTTAATAGAATGGAAATTTATTCGTTAGGCTAATTATAAGACCATAAAATTAGGATAGTTGTTAGATATATTAATGAATAGCTATCTACCACATCACATATTATTTTTGCATGGCCAACAATGTGTTCTAAGTAGTGTGGAAAAATTAGAAACATGTTGAGATTTTAATCTTCCACCCACAAGTCATGATAATAACCATTAAATCATGGTTGAATTCATACATGTACAAGTCAATAATGATTGATTAAATCATTTTTCAAATTGATTAAAGCTTTCAAACTTGCACTACCAAAATAGAACATGTTTAAATTAACATCCAATATTAATAGGAGTGGTATTGTGTAACAAGACATCCATTAAACATGATCCTAATAAATATGGCAAGTGAAAAGTTGGAATATTTTCTTAATTAACAATTTTCCCACAAAGGCATAACATAGTGCATTTAAATTATATATTTAAAGCACATTTCAGAATGGCATGGCCTGATTAACAACATGTATATCAACATGTATATATACATATATAAAATAATTCTCTACACTTAATTGCTTAAGATATAAGTGTTCACAATATTAAAAATTATAATATATATATATATATATATATATATATATATATATATATATATATATATATATATATATATATATAAGGAATACCACATACCCCTCACATCTAACTATCAGGATAGAGAATAACATAGTCATATCACATAACATAATCTAATATATGAGGCTAACTGAATAAAATTAACACTTAATTATATGTTCTAGCAATGGATATTATAGCCTTTCTTTACCAAACCACATCGATAACCCTCATCAACATAAGGAGATTTCCAATAAATTAGATTTAACCATGCTCAACATGAAGTCACTCAAATGCACAAATGTCATGTGACATAATAATACTTAATATAAGGGTGTCAATTATAAGTATAAAGGGTATGTGGTATTCCTTATATATATATATAAAGGAATACCACATACCCCTCACATCTAACCATCAAGATAGAGAATAACATAGTCATATCACATAACATAATCTAATATATGAGGCTAATTGAATAAAATTAACACTTAAGTATATGTTCTAGCAATGGATATTATAGCCTTTCTTTACCAAACCACATCGAGAACCCTCATCAACATAAGGAGATTTACAATAAATTAAATTTAACCATGCTCAACATGAAGTCACTCAAATGCAAAAATGTCATCTGACATAATAATACTTAATATAGGGTGACAATTATAAGTATAAAATGAGATACTACATAATACAAATGTTTCTGTATATAATAGACCACACCACTAAGTCTTGACACCATATGAATAAGGTTGGTAGTTTTAACATATAAATATATGTACAAACCTAAAGGTGTATGCATAAGAAAACCATTGTGATAACATATAAATATAAATGTTTGAAATAGGTAGTCAATATAGTTTATGTCAATTAAAATAATTATTTCATTACAATAAAGTCAACCAACAACTTTATAGTCCCAAAACCCTTCATGGGTTAACAATGGTGAACATAGCCTTCAATTGGTGAAGAGTTAATTAGGAACCCAAATAAACAATGGAAGAGCCAACTAAAATATATTCTTTTCACTGAAAGGGTGAAAATAATGTGTCAGCATAAATTTGGCAATGTGTCCTTCCTTCTTAGTGAATATTTTGAGAATTAAATTTTATTTTAATAAAAACAAGTTCTACAAGGTAAAATAATTAAGCTAGCTTAACTCCAAATAAAATAAAGGTGAGAAGTCTAATATTAATTACTATTGTAGCTATCCCTTTTATAAAAGAGTAATCATTAATGAATCGTTATATGAAATTTCCAAAAAATAGGTAATACATTCCCAATTAGCTCCTATGAGGCAAGATCAACAATGCACATAACAAGTAGTATACCTATCTAAAATAGCCAATTTTAACCAACTCTCATCTAATCATAATTATTCCATTATTTTAAATAATTAATTTCCTCTCAAGTGAGTGCTACCATCCAAAGTAAAATAACATAGTGGAATACGTATGGCAACTAAATACCTCTTTCTTAAAAATAAAATTTTAAACATTTCTAGGCATGATAATTCATGGATAAATAAAATTCCACCCAAAATTCAATTTTGGATTCAAGAGGAATATATCTTCCTTCATAAAATTTACTATTTATTTTCTAATTGGAGTATACGTATAATTCTAACATTGATTTTCGATAAAGGAGGAATATAATGTTTCTTTTTTTTCACTTGATTTCCTACATAGGCATTCAAAGAACACACTTCCCCATACATCTCATGACCACTTCATGGTCCAAATCACTTCCCTCAAGGAGTCTATAGTCATATAAAAGATCCATTTTATACAAAACGCATTATATTTATGCATAATCCCATGCACTCATAACTTATATGTTCATTTAAAAAATACTAAGCATTTAGACTTCAAAGCAACACAAGTCTTTTAAAAAAATAAATTCAACAATCAAGATTCTTTATATATATGTATTCATGACAATGCATGAGGTTTAAATAAAATAGATTCCTTAACCAAGAATTAATATAAGATTCAACCATTATGAACAATAACATATATCATGACAAGTAAGCTCCTCTTAAACATATATACATCTATATACATATAGATATGTATATATGTAAAAAAAATATAAACCCCTTGGCCATATATATATATATATATATATATATATATATATATATATATATATATATATTAGAAAGATTGGTTTAATTCCAACCTTGATCAAATATCCATACTACTATACCTTATCAAATTGGTTATAAAATGGTGCCAACTAGTGGGGTTGTGACATCTTCCCCTCCTTAAAGAAGAGCCATCTTGATTACAGATTAATAACCATGAATCACGTTATACCGAAAAAAGACTTTATCACTCTTTTCGCAAAATGCTTACACATTAAAATAAACAAGAGATAACTCAAGGATTGAAGTGACTAGAGTGATAACTTTATATGTTATCATATAAATAGAAATCATGCCTACTACATACTTGTGTAGTCCCTTATTAAAATAAAGACATTGCTCTATACTTAACACTTGGTATAACAAACAAACTTATCAAACTCACGTTGTGAGTAAATACATAGATTTACCTTGAAAAATTTAATATGTTACCTCTAGGACAACCATTACCTTCATTTTAACCAAGATAGAAAACAACCCTTTTAGCTTGGTTTCTTTTTTAAGACCAAGGTGAGCAAGATGAGTGTTACACGTGCTCTTACTGACCCTGAAATTATGCAACATTATAACCTAGGTAACATAAAGAAAATTCTGATTTTGTGCCTCAAAAGGGCATGGTTTCGTACAAGAACAATGTTAACACTTTTTTCAAAAAGTTTTTCTAGCTTAATCTTGCCCTTTCCTTGGTAAGTTTATCAGTGAACTATTGTTTTTAATGTAGTATAAATGAATTTTCACTGAATTACCATCCACATATGCATCTAGAAAATAAATTAATCCATGATAAAAGTATGCATTTTAGGATGCCATTTCCATATATAATTTAATATTTAACAACAAAATAGTGTTTTAGTACTCTTTAAACCATAATTTATAGTCGTTAGCTTATACAAAATAGATAATTCAAGAATTTTTTCATCTTGGTCACTAACTCAAGAGAAAAGTTTTAATATAAGAATGGTTTTAGCAAAAAATTCATCACATTATGAGGAATTATTAACACATAAATTAGAAACTTCATAAAAATATTTTCTCAAAAGGAAATCTAAATTTTTTTTTCATAAATTTTTAGATATAAGAGGATGTCTTCCACAATAGTTTTAAGTTATATTTATGTATGTATACTCATAACTTTATAACATTATAAAGAATGATAAATAACATAAAATTCATATAATTAATTTTCATTGACACCACCTAAATTATGATTCATGCATAACTTATTTCATTGATTCCAAAATGAAAATTAAAAACAACAACCACACCACTATGGTTTTCAAAACACATGTTGTGCATGCATACCTTTTTTGTAACATTCATCATAAAATTCCAAAAAAAATATAGATATACAAATCCATGGTTACTTTCCTTTCACCATTCACCATTCACCATTAGTGAGTTAGTGAAACATCCCACACCAACCACACTAAACATTAAAGAAGCCATACCAGGCATTCACATACAACCCCAAGGTTTTTTAGCATACTCTCCACAAATTTGTGAGCTCACATGATGTTTACAACGATTAAAATCCCACCATCTCACTACACTTACCAATTTACAGCATAAATAAGTATATAAAATTTAAAAATCCACCTGATCAAAACTTTACATTTCTCCTCTTGAGCATAATATTAACATGCATTCCAACTATGCTTAAATAACTAAAAATATTTATTTTAGAATAACAATTTTAGGTATATACAAACAATACCTTATGCATAGAATGGTTTCATTTACCAGTCAACACATGCCTTAAATCAAAAAATTCATTCAAGAACATTATTTTTAGTAATTTAACCATCACCTCAATCATATCACACTTGATTTTACAAGCTACTACATGCTTGTATTTTAACAAGCTCAGTCTTGCTAATTTTTCATCAAAGTCTAATTTCTAAGACCCAATAATTCTTGTAGAAAGATACATAAATAAAATTTTCAAGGTTGTTTGTAATAAAACTTCAAATAAGTAGTTAAAGTATCACTCAATCCAAGAGGTGACCATTATGGATGAATATCTCATGGCTGTCTTATGGCACTCATGGTGCACAACCCAAATAAATTAGATGGCTAGTTCATGAAAAAGGGAAAAGTGGGTTTTCATCCTACATGAGACTCCACTCCCTAGCATATAAAAAATCTAATCATCATGTATATAATGTTCTCTTCACCCTAAACGTCATACTTGCATCAAATTTCAATACTAGAATAGTGATGCAAGATCACACTAAATAATACATTCACTATACCTTGGTAGATTTTAATTTGATATATGTTTTTAGATTAAGGTAAAATCAGGTTTTGAAGGGACCCCAAAACCCAAGTACAAAGAAAGAAAGATAAAGCCTCAACGACCATAGGCAAAACCTTAAAACTACTACAGAGAAGTAGCAAAAACAGGTTTTATATGGACCTAAAACCACCATAGAGACCACCGGTCAAAACCCAGATTTAACAAAGATCTGGCTGCACCATAGACAAAAGATTACAAAAAAAAACCAGAGAATAGGACCAGTAAACATAACCAACAAGAAGAATCAGACTATTCTTCCAGTTCCAAAATCATTTTTATAGTTTCTTTACCTTTCACAACAGTAGTATCCTGAGTAGTAGTTGCCACCAAGTTGGCTCCCTCTTGTGTAGCCTTCTTTCTAGAGCTTTGTCTCATCCTTTTGCTAGGCCCCTCCAAGGATTTGGTCTCCTCGTTTGCTCTTTTTCCAATATTGACAGCTGTAGCACAAATATTGGACGTTACTTCCTCCATTTTCATTATGTTCTCCTTAATGAGTTCCTGAAGGTTATTCTCATAATCTTTGAGCTTGACGGGGATATCTCTTATCTAGTTTTCCATGATGTTAATTTTGTTCCATGCAACTTTTTGGTTATCTTCCATAATTTCCACTTTCCTTTTGAGATCCTTAATCTCCTTACACATCCAAGAATCAAGTTGGAGAGAAGCCTCTGCTTTGCAATTAACCCAACTCATAGGTGTGTGCATTCCATCATTTTGCCCCTTCTCTCTCCATTCCTCAGAATTCTTATTAGGACTGTTCCCACCTTCTTCAAAGTGATCCTCTCGGCCCCTTTGATACTGTTCTTTGTTTCTAGTTTGAATTTCCATGTCCATTTCTTGATTGTCATCTTGAACTGTATTTTCCTTTTCATTTCTTGAAACAGGGTCCTCAACAGGGCCATCCTGGACAATATCTTCCTCTGACACTTTCTGATTTTCCTTAGTTTCTTCTTTACTATTTTCAGATTCCTCCTCTTTGTTGACTCCTTTCTCATTCTTCTCTTGACATTCTTCATCCTCATTTGAATTTGTATTCCATCTTTCAGTTCCTTCTTCTTCCTCCAAATTTTCCTCCCTAGGTTTTTCAAATCTCTCCCACTTTGTATCTTCTTCTACATTCTGATTATTGGCGCTAGGGAACTTGATTTTGTCTTTCCCTTTTACAATCTCACTCCTGCTCCCAAAATCCTTATTTTTCCCCTAGTTAGGGTTCTTAACCATAGCTTTATTCTTGTAGTAGCCTTCGATTAATAGAATTAGGCCTTCATGTAAGATAGGACGCGTTTCCTTCTTCCTGTGAGCAAATAAACTTTGGACCAAAGAATAGTGCAGGTAAAAGGGAAAAGACAGTCTTACCTTATGCCTAGAATGATTAAGGAAAACAAAGTGGATTTTATGCACTCTCTTGCTCCTTCCATCCAGGATGAAATACTCCCTTATACAACATAAGACATCCCTCCATATCCCCTTAATCTGTTCCAATTCATAGAAATATCCATTCTTCACCAACGTCTACTCTTCCACATCCGTCTTGGGGAACTTACAAAAGGCCTCATTCGAAATGCTTGTCTGCTTAGAGAATTTAAGTCCATCAGTAGGCAACCCTATAACCTCTGCTATAAAATCCTCTGTAAGGTTTACTGTGATACCATGCAATGTGACCCTTTCATCAATCCAATTTTTGAAAAAGGCCGTAGTGATATGCGGTTTTGACCCATGGAGCTTTTCCATATAGTTCACAACTTTTCCTTTCTGCAATATTCTCCAAACATCTTGTTTCTCTCTCCATTTGTCATAGTTTTTAGGTTCCTGCTTCCTTGGTTCTCCCTTCCTTTCGCGAGCCATACTCATTTCCTTGGAAACCCAATCACTATGAACTTTACAATGATCCCACCTACTGCCAGTTTCATTTGAGAGTCAGCTTTGTTTGGGCACGTTCAGGATCCTTGAGAGCCTTCCACTTTCAAGAGCCTTCCTCTTTAATGATTGAAGACTTTTCCCCACGTAGCCACTTCTCCAACTCATTATGTTTCTATAAAAATATAATCATTCCCTCCTTTGCATAAGTTGCATCATGAAGAATGAGCGCCCTCAGTTCCACCTTCTTTTCTAATGTTTCCTGCCACCTCATTTTTTGTCCTGTCCAGACTATGCAGTTTGCTAACCAATCTGCAACTCCATTGGCTTCACGATAGGTGTGGGTTATAGTCACTTTATCAAATTTTTTTATTAAGGTTTTCATCTCCATTACCTTAGCCTCTATAGTCCAAGACACAATATTTTTATTGTTAAGAATATTTATGATGTTCAGTGAGCCCTTCTAGCCACAATTTGGGATATCTCGAATCCACAGCTATTTTGATGGTCTGAAGGGCAGCAGTAGCTTCGGCAATGTGACAATTTTATTTACCAATGGGGATTGCTACAACATCAATAACCTTTCCCATATGGTTTCTCAAGACACCACCACAACCTGCATTCCCCGAATTCCCTTTAGCAGCTCCATCAAAGTTTCCTTTAATCCACCCTTGAGGGGGAACATTCCATGTAACTCCTAATCTGGGATTATTAGGTTTACCTTTAGAATTTTCCATACTTAAGGGATTATCCACTTGGAAGGTTGAGCTTGGATTCTTTTGTGATAAAAAATTCTCCTTAATATCTCTAATGATGTTCTGTCCTACCACCCATCCAGGGAGCTCTTTATTTCTAAAGATTCGGTAATTTCTTTCCTTCCATATTCCCCACCAAATATGGGGAAGAGTAAGTTTCCATAAAAAAATTGCTTCAGAATTCTTGGAGGGGCAGTACCAGCTTTTAAGAGATAATTCCACATTTTTATGATGGATCCATGCAATGCCCCACATATTGAGAATTTCTTTCCAAACTAGCTATGTATAAGAACAGTTTACAAACAAATGATCTCTATCTTCAAGACCCTTGTTATAAAGGATACACCTATTCACAATATATATTCCTCTTTTCTGTAAATTGTCCAAAGTTAAGATTTTGTTTTGGAGAAGGGTCCAGAAAAAGATTTTGATTTTAGGGATGAGCCCCTTGATGTAGGCCTTCATCCACAGTAGTTTGTTGCCATTTCCCTTTAAAGTGAAAATGGAAGAAACTTTAAACTATCTGCTTGGCTCATTGTGCCAAACAATCTTATCTTCAAGATTAGGGTATAGAGATATAGCATTTAGGGATATTTGAATATCCTTGAAATCTTGATCATAGTCAGTGAGGTTCACCCAGGAGTTGTTCTGCCAGTATTGGTTAACCATTATTACCACTCTTTGCTTGCAATGGTCTATAACATATTTATCTTGAATTTCATCTTGCAAAGGTTTTCCTTTTAACCAAATATCTTCCCAAAATTTCACCTTATTACCATTACCAACTTTCTAGCAACTTCCTTCTTCTAAAACATGTTTAGTCCCCTGGACTGCCCCCCATATGGCAGAAGGATGGGAAATGTCTGGATTAGAAAAGAATTTAGGGAGAGACTTTGCCTTAAATAAGTATTTGTGCTTCCATATTTTGCTCCATTCTTTATTTTCCTGATAAACCCTCCAAACCTACTTAGCTAAGAGAGCTGTGTTCATACTTCTAATTTTCCTTATTCCTAGTCCACCTTCCCTGACAAGTTTATAGATGTTATCCCATGCTATTAAAGGCATTATTCTTTTCTCCTCAGTTCTTGACCAAAGAATGTTTCTCTGAATTTTTTCAATAGCTTCAGCAAATTTAGTGGGGATTTTGAAAAGACTCAAAGAGTATGAGGGTATGCTTTTCAGACTTGCTTTAAGGAGGGTGAGCTTTCCAGCTTGGCTTAGAAAACTACCTTTCCATCCCAGTAATTTCTTACTAAATTTTTTAATTAGTCCTTCCCAGAAAGCTTCAGGAACTTTCATCCCAAAAGGGAGACCAAGGTAAGAGGAAGGGAAAGATCCTATGGAGCATTCAAGGATTTTTGCTATTTTGTTCTATCTATGACTTGGGGTATTAGTAAATAATACTACACTTTTGTTCCAGTTTATTAGTTGTCTAGAGGTAGAAGAATATAAATTTATAGCTTCCTTTAAAGTTCTAGCTTTTGTGACTTCAGATTGCCCCATGAAGATGGTGTCATCAACAAATTGACCATGGGAACATATTAAAGGATGCAAAGAGGGTTTCAAGCCCTTAAAAAAACCTTTACAAACTAAATCTCCTAAGTATCACCCCATACTATTAGCCATTATTATACATAGAATAGGGGAAATAGGATCCCCCTGTCTTAATCCCCTTGACGGATTGAAAAAATGAGACAAACTCCCATTTACAAACACAACAATAGAAGTAGTAGATATCAACTGCTTGATCATATCAACCACTCTTTGTTCAAATCCAAAGGCAATAAGGCTATTAGAAAGGAATAACCAATCCACCCTATCATAAGCTTTAGCAATATCCACTTTCATTATGAACCCCTCTTTGTTAGAGTTGAACAACGAGTGAATATTCTCATGCGCCGTTATTATAGAATTGAGGATTTGTCTGCCTAGAATGAATCCATTTTTCTGATCAGCTATTATTGACAGGATCACTTGAATTAATCTGGTTGTTAGAAATTTGGATATTATCTTATAGAGAGAATTACACAGACTAATTGGTCTAAACTGATCAGGACTGTCAGCTCCAACCTTTTTTGGAATCAGACACAAAAAAGTGGCGTTAACTTCCTTCAGCATCTGTTTGGCTCCAAAGAATTCCTTCACTACATTACTGACATCTTTGCCAATTATTTTCTAGAGCTTTTGAAAAAATAACATGGGAAACCCATCTAGTCCAGGTGCTTTATCACCTCCTAGAGATCTAGCTACTTTGAAGATTTCCTCCTCCTTAGGTATAGAACATAACATGTTATTCTGCTCCTTCGAGACCAAAGGAGGAACCACACGTAGGATATCATCTTGACTTTTCAAGTTGATGTTTCTATCAGCCTTCATCAAGGAGGAGAAAAAACAAATCATTTCCTCCTTTATTTCCTTTTCCTCTGTTATCTTCTGATCTCCTTTTTTCAAATGTTGAATATGAGTTTTAGCTCTGTGTTTCATAGTGGAAAGATGGAAGAACTTTGTATTTTTGTCTCCTTCTTTCAACCACTGCACCCTAGATCTTTGTCTCCAATAGGTTTCTTCCTTAGTTATAATATCTTGGTATTGAACCAGTTGTTCACTTTCTTCTCTATGGAAGTCAGAAGTATAATCGTTTTCCTGAATTTTTTCCTAAATTCTACTAATTTCTTCCTTAATAGTCTTCTTTTTCTCAAAGATATTTCCAAAACAATCCTTATTCCATTTCTTAACTTCCTTTTTAACATTTTTGAGCTTAGAAGCAACTCTAAAGAGAGTTGTTCCCTCAATAGGTATATTCCACCACTCTTTTATTTTGCTTTCAAACTGTGGGTGCTACATCCACATCTTTTCAAATCTGAACGGATGATTCTTTTTCATGTTCAATTTGACTGCTGTGAAATTAAGAGGGAAATGATCCGAGCCTATTCTATGGCATGCTTCCAACTTACAAGTGTATTCTATGGCACGCTTCCAATTTGATAGATGTTAATTCTAGATGGAAAATTACATCATAAGGTGGTTCATAATTACATCATATCATCAAATAGTATACATAAACAATATTGATATCAAGGGTCAATGTGGAGGATCATAACCAATTACCTTCAAACAAAAAAAAGAAGTTACAAGTTTACATGGTTAATATAATCAATAAAATGTGTCCACACAATAATTTACATGCATTAAAGGAAACACAATATAATCTCACACATGTGGATCCATAGGTTTGGTAAATTATGCCAATGTATTTCCACATAAAACCACTTAAATACACTGGTAAGTGAGTCACAAGGTTCTATGGTCCTCATCATTATACCTGATGTCTAAATGTCATCCAAGATGACATAAAATATCCAACATATAACATCTAACTCAATTTTAGGGATTTCAAATTCATCAAAACCTTATTTCAAGGAAGGGTGTGTTCCAACATAGCCCATAAATCTATCCATGAGTCTTGGAAAGTTACCAACAAATTTCACACCTCATGGATTAGATGGCTCATATTACCCATTAACAATAATAGATCCCCAAAACTTCATTACTTGCCCAAGTAAGTCATATTCACCCACTAGGATTTCTAGGCTTAAGATAAATCCATGAAATTTCCAAAAGTATTACACCGCAATCATCATAGTATGGCCACCCATGCAAGCTATCAATGATCATCAAACATGGTTTTTTTATTCCAACAAAAAACTCTATCAATATCCTTTAAATTGACTTGTGTCAACAAGTCAAAGGTTGACTAGTAATGCTTGATTTAATGCAACCTAATCTTGGAAAAGGATGAACTTAGCCAAGGCTCTAGGTGAATATCATATCATCATCATGGAAATTATACTTCTAATAATCATAAATATAGTTGCAATCATAAAAGACACCCTCATGGATGTAAAATATATATCTAAGATCAATAGAACATCATCATCGATGTTAAAACTTGACCCAAAATCAAATAATCATCCTTATGGATGTAAAACATAACCAAGGACATCATAACCTCCTTATGGGATTAAAACATACCCATGCTTGATTAACATCAACATAGAATCAAAATATATCCACACACTCAAAGCTTCTAGACTTTTAGAGCGATGAAACCATAAGCTCCTTTGTTCAACTCGAAGGGCTAATTGTTCATAAAAAATAAAGAATAAATTCAACTAAATACATATTTTTTCATCAGCTTAGTATTATGATGCATAACACTCAATCACTTCTAGGTTATAATGGTTACAATTCAACCTATAATATTAGTGTTTTCAACCTAAAACCCTAGCCAAACATAGATTATATGTCTATTACTTGGAACAAACAATGTTCCCAATCATTAGACACAATACTTAACAATTTATTTGATTTATTTCAACTAACAGGTGTAGTAACACACAATCCAAGCAATAAGTTAAAATTTCTTGCCCTAGTTATCAATTAAATAAATCTATATAAAAATTAAAGTTTATCCACAATGAGTACTAATAAAATGAGCAAAAGAAGTTACAAGCAACCCTTTGATGTTATGTCATACCATGGAGGATCTAAAAATGCCTTACAAGGTTATTTATGTTTCAGATCCCATCATGGAATAAATCATTCAACCAAAGTGACATATATATATATATATATAGCTATAAATTAGTCAAGCTTTCATTATCCACTTATTTTGGGAATGTCTTGATCCTTTCATGAGATAAAAATCATGAATGGTGGTGATAGCCATTGATAGCATCTAAGGCAAGACTAACATAATTTATTATGTAGTAAATTGAATATCTAGTTTAGTTTATTGGAAAGAGTTCAATGCTAGAATTAAAAAATAATCATGCCTCTTATAAGTTGTATGGTTGTAAATGGAGTAAGAATGTTTCCATGGGTGTAAGATGCTCTTGGTTTGGAAAAGCTATTTCAAGCCAAGTTTTTCTTTTCGGAGCTATGATGGATGTTAAATTGTTTTGTGTATGAAAATGTTTTGTTCATAGCTAAATATATATTTAGATATGAACAAAACATTTTCATACACACAACAATTTAACATGCCTTTACCCAAGTTTTACCATCATAGCTCCCATAAGTAAAACTTGTCTTGAAATACCCTTTCCCAACTAGGAGCATCTTACACCCATGGAAACATTCTTACTCCACTTACAACCATACAACTTATAAGAGGCATTATTATTTATTAATTATAGCATTGAACTCTTTCCAATAAACTAAACTAGATATTCGATTTACTACATAATAAATAATGTTAGTCTTGCCTTAGATGCTATCAATGGCTATCACCACCATTCATGATTTTTATCTCATGAAAGGATCAAGACATTCCCAAAATAAGTGGATAATGAAATCTTGACTAATTTACCCAAGTAGACCAACTCCTCGTATCCAATTTATCCCTCTAAGTTAGAGTTAAACCATTGGTCTTCCCTAGGTCATAATTTTTTGAGCATCTAGTGATGGTTTTCCCATACAACCCATAAAAATATATTAGGTAATATTTCCCCTCATTCTAAAAGTGAAACCTTTACCACTTATCTCCCATTGACCTACCCATATAAGTCATTTGTCAATAAGTGAGGATTACTCATATGCAATCAAAATTCGGAAGAGTTAACCTAACCAAGGCCAAGGTAGAGAGTAACATCCATCTCAAAAATTTAAACTTCCATCATCTAAGTGTTATATAGCAACACTAAATCACATTAGATATCACACCTTATAGTTTGATATACTCATGTGTGCACACATTCATGCATTAGCTACATTATCATACTTTACACCAATATAAGTAAGTAGTGGAAACCTCATGAGTTCCTTGATAATTTTTCAACCACAATCAACACCGTTACTTTCATCCTAGGTCCATTTGCATAACCCATCTCAGATTAGGGAAAATATCTAGGAAATATTCTTGAGATTACTGAACAAATGTTCATGTTCCCAATCATGACTTGAATATATTCTAAAGTTGTTACAACCCTAATGAGGACTTCTTCCTGCTTATCAAACTACCTAAGCCTTATATTTTTTCAAGATGAGAACCATCAAATTTGAATCTATCCTTGATTTATGAATCATAGGATAACCTTCCAAGCATATTTCCATTTACAGACCTCACTTAGAGTAGCCACTAGTAGGAACCAAATAGTAATTAAAACTTAATTCAATTGTATAATGAATTAACTTTTATCTTGACTTCTAAGGAGTGAAATAAATAAACATTGTTCTCAATAATACTCATAACAAAAGATCTAATACCAAATGAAACAACTCCCCCAAAAAAATTGGGAATTACTAATAGAGTACACAATATAACCACACATAGATCCCACTACACCATCTTACCATGAAAATTATATCATCATGGTTCTAGACTAGATGAGTAGATAACCCATAAATGGATTGGGTCAAATAAACACTAATACAAGTATGATCATCACTAGAGGATTCTATAGAGAAAAGGATTGCCTAAAGGATTATACACCATTAAATGGGTATTATTGTGTGAATCCACACTAATATCCTTATTGGAATCACAACCACTAAAGGGGGGTGGTGAATCAATGCCCTTAAAAAATTTGTTTTTCTTTGATTATCACAATTAGTCATCCATCAAATGAACATTAACCATCTAAGCAATATAAACTGATCTAAAAACATTAAAAATGAAAGCATACTCATAAAAATTATGAAACATAATAAAAAATCACATGAACATAGGGTATATGTGAAAAAATCTCATGGGGAATAAAACCCACTAAAACACACCATGGACAATCTATCCTATAAGACCATGAATTAAGTTTAGTTGAGCACAAACTCAACAAGGAACACCAAACCCTAAAATTTATCAAGCACTAAATTTACTTAAGAAAGAAAAAACTTGATAGGAGTCTACAACCCCCTTTTCAGTCAAGAAAACACTCAATCAACACTTTGAAACTGTGCACCTTGCTCTTGTTTCCTTCTCATAATTGATGATGAACATTATGCTCTTCTTTATCTTTTACACTCTTATCCTCTAATCATATCAAGAACACATCACTAATATCTCAATCATTATCAACACATTAAAACTTATAATTATATCAATAACACATCAATGATATCTTAGTCCTTTAACCCACTCAAACTGCTTCATCAAACAAGCAAATCCACCCTTCTACTTCACTCAAATTGCCCTCATATACTATAATATCATTATTTAATCAGCTATAGAAACACTATTATGAATTCATGACATATTTAGTAAATTATTATGATTATAATCATTACCTCTCACCAATCAACAATCTTATATTTATTTCACTTCAATCTCTAATTATATAACTAGTCCAAATAGGCCTTTTAGGCCTTGTTTTTACAAACCACTAGATCACTGACACTCTTAGTCAGAAAAGACACTAGTCCATTAGGTTAAATCATAAAACATATCTTAGGATAAGTTAAACATATTAATAAATTATAATAATATCAACATTAGGTTGGCCAAACTCACTTAGATCTCTTTCTTCTTTTAAGCCTACTAGAGACCTAATTACAATTAGATCTATCCTCTCCACAGAATAACTTGGACCTCTATGGACTAGATGTCCCTCAACAAAGAAATAAAACCTTTAAAAAACATATCTAAAAACTGTAGAGTAAAAAATACTCTACATTTTATTTTGAGTTTCAATTGTGCACTTCAAGTTTTGTCCCTACACATTTTGGTTTCGAGGTAGTAAAGTTTGACACACAGCATAGGCATGAGTTCCTTTTTCCTTAAATTTTGTCTAAGTGTCAGAGTCACGCAGAAGCTACCAAGTGTCATCTACTAAGACACATTTTATTATTTCCCTAAGTTACTCAGAATGTGCCATGTGTCTAGTAGTAATTTAGTGGAGTGTAACAAGTGTTAGTATCGACATTTCATATTTCCATCCGTGTTTCAAATTTCTTTTGAGTTTCAAAAGATTCTTTCAATAAGCTTTTCTCAAGAACAAGCAGAAGGCACTAAGTGGAAACTAAGAAAGGCTTCAATATATTTTTATAAAAGCAATGGAAGACACCACATATCCCTAGCTGAAGAATGTGGAAGCTGCCACGTGTCAACATCCAAAATATCTTCACTTTGTTTCATCGATAAGTAAATAATGTGATGGGACCTAGGTTTTGTTTCTAAAGTTAGTAGAAGCTGCCAAGTGTCACTATCTATATGAATCTAAAATGAGCCCCAAATATTTCTATAGTCTAGCTAAAGATCGATGGAAGTCACCACATGTCCCTAGCTGAAGAGAATGAAAGCCACCATGTGTCATTTGTTAAATATATGCAGAAAGTGACACCTGTCCTGATTCCCCTTTTGAAGCTGCTTAGGTGAGAAATGTTGTTGGTCCCTTTTTTAGATTGTTAAAGTTTGAAGCAGTGGACTGTGATAGGTGTTAAACAATGGAATGCTCCTGAGCAAAGACATATAAAGAGTATAAGTTATGTAGAAAGTGCCATGTTTCTTCGGTAGGTGCCTTGGAAGCTGCCAAGTGTCATTTTTTGGTGCCTTTTGAATAATGAGAAATTTTTCAAGTAGAATAAGTGAAACACACCAAGTGTCTTCACCCATTTCACAGTTAGAAGCATCCTATGTATCTATTTCATCTAATGAACTGTAGGGAGATAGAACATTTTAGATCCAATAAATATCTTTTATTAGACACTTCTAGTTCAGTTAGAGTTCAGTTAGACCATTGGATTGGGAGTGTGCAGGTAATTTAAAGCTAGTTTGATGCTATAAATATGGGTTTAGAGGATCAGAAGAAGGGGGGAAGAGAGAATTTTTTGTGAGAAATTGTTATCAAAAGTTTTAGGCTTTTAGCTATGACTAATAATATCATTTGCCTTTGTTCTATTTTCTTGAGTTAGAAAGTTTGTATAATTGTGCATGTTTTTGTGCCTTTTATGTAACTAGAAAATTAATGAGAATACTAGATTCTATGCCTTTGTTGATATTATCTATGTCATTACAAAATCATCTAAGTTGTGAGCCTTTGATTCTATTTATTTCTATATTTTACATTAATCATGCCTTGTTTGCTCTTTAATGTAATTGAATCCTAAAGATAGATTCATTGTACTTTGAGAATTAAGGGTCGAATTAAATTCAGGTGCATCACCATAGTTAGATTTTCTTTCATTACATTTATGTTTCTATTTAATTCCTATCTTTTTTCCCAAAAAAAATTTGAGATAAAGAAGAGCCAGCTTCTTTAAAATTTGGAGATCATTTCATGTTGCAAGTCCCACATTCCTCAAACTTCTCATTGTTGGTGTTGGAAAAAGTGAAATTTTAATCATCAACAATTTTTGGCACGCCTAGTGGGACACCATCTTGAAGTTTTTTTCAAGACTGTATAAACCAAAGAGCTACAAGGAGTCAGAGCTGTGGACCAGTAACAAGATCTCAATCTGCTGTAAATCCAGGTATTCTTTTTCCACCATTGGTAACTAGTCCAAGAAGAAGGGTCAATCAGTTTATACCAATACCAAAAGCAAACATGGGAGCTCCTATACCCCTAAGGAATTATGTAAGTTGGAGCACTGGTAGTCCTTTGATCCTCCCAATACCACTAGCCACTTGGGACCCTATTCTAGTAAATGCCCTGTAAGCTTTTCCCAAATTCAGTGGGCAAGATTTCAAAACACTTGAAGAACATCTATAGGATGTGTCTGATGTCTGTGTTATACATATGGTCACATAACATAATGTGGATATAAGATTGTTAAAAGCTTTTTTTAAAGGAAAAGCTTTAGAATGGTACCAATCTTTGACTCCAAATACAATATCTACATGGGATCAACTTGGAGACCTTTTCTTTGAAAGGTTTGAAGTAAAAGGGTGATAAGTCTTCTTTGTTACAACAATTGATTACTATTAAAAGGGCACCACAAGAAGTAATGACTGACTTCAATTCAAGATTTCAAAATACATGGGAAATGATTCTTGCTATAGCAAGACCATTACCAGGTATGGCTATAGTATTTTATCTTAAAGCTTTAAATTTAGACATATCAGTAATGATTCAGTCACTTGGAGGTCAGACTCTGCCAGAAGCTTATGACTATGCAGTCAGAGCTAAAAATAATTTAATAGATGCTAAAAATTTTCCCCCAAGGCCTCCCATGTCCATGTTTCTAGAAATTACCTTACCTTTGCCTCAAGAATCCCCTAATCCTATAGCCCCACCTGTGTCTATGTACACATATCCTCAATAACTTGCTAAAGAACTTGTCCCTACCCAGTCATCTGAGATGGATGATATCAAGAAAATCTTAAACACATTTTCTAATGGTTTAATTAAAATATTAAGACAATAAAATCCTTATCCTAAACCCCAATATTAAGGATACCAAAGAAATATATTTCCACCATAGCCAAACTAGTATCAGGGTCATCAAAGGCAAAATAACCCTTAGCCAACAAACCAATTAGTTGCAGTCCCTACATCCTCACAGACTATTCCCCCCAATCCAAATATAGAGATTATTCAAGGGTAAAATAATTATACAGATAGCACTAATGCATGGTGTTTTACTTGGAATAATGGTCATACACCCAGAGATTGTCCCATGGGTAATCTACAACAAAAGGTAGCAGAGCAAAGAAGAACGAATGGACAATTTGTAAGTACTTTTGACACTCAAGCCTACCAATCCCCTGGTATGCAAAATTTAGTCTTGATGGCTCAAATGCAAGGGATGTCCTTACAACAAGAAGAATAAATAGTCCTTAAACATGATTTCTTTTCATGGGTTGAAGATAAAGAATCAGTATTCTTGAATGAAGCTTCTACTTCCAAGAAATTAGTGGTGTAATCAGACTACTATACTATCTAAGGATCACATCACCAATGAACCAACCTCAAAATTAGAGGCAACTCATGCTATGTTGAATAAGGAAGAAAGGGTTTTTGTTGAGGAGTTAGGTGACTGGACTGAACATGATCAAGAAGAGGAAAATAATCAATTGTTAGCTATGATGAAAAGTGACCCATATGGAAATTATGACTCCACTAGTCTGGGCACTTATGTCATATTTAATGGAGATCATAAAATCCCAAATGTTTTAAGGGAAGAAATGCTAAAAGATACCTCTTCTACCAATCATTAGGTCTCTTAACATGAATTCTAGATTTTGAGTTGGAAATCACAAGGTTATGCCTTAATCTCTGATGAGGAAGAGATAATTTTTGACTTTCTTCTCACATTTCAAGATGATATGGAGGAGCATGGACACTTCCTTGATCATGATTTGAATGACTTATTTGAAGTCATTGGGGTAGGTTATAGTATTCTTCAAAGAGGTTGTGAGCTAGTTGCAGATGGACAAGATAGCATTGAGACTCAAATAAATATGCATAATTTATACAATCTTTCAGACTTATCCTTTCAAGAGGTTGGTGAATTTGAAGATGATATTTTTAAATTCATTAAGGAGGATGATCACGCAATGTAACCCAAGTTTGAGGTAGAAGGAGATAAGACAATAAATGATGTATATCAAAGGGATTATGGTGATGAGCCAATACCCATTGATTTCTTAATGAGACATGCCAGTATGAAGAAACAGCATTCGACAAGATTTCAAGAACAAGAAGAGTATGTATATGTTGGAAGCATGTTTGAATCTGATCCACTCAAATGCATGCCAATCAAAGTGGCATGCAAAAATAGAAAGTCACTAGAGCTTCATCCCATTCAACCACTTATCTGGCACCAAAATTATTCTCTCCATGAAGGAGACTTCATAAATTCTACTTTTGATCCAGGGGGAGGCAAAGATACCTAGTTAATGTATTATAGTTAGATAGTTTCCCTTTCCTTGTTTCTTTGTTTTCTCATTTTTCTTTCCCACTCTTTCTTTTAAATAAGTGTTCTTTGAACATGTGGCCATAGCTCAGAGACTTTTTCAAAAATTCTAAAACTCTTGACACATTAAATCTCTCCCAAATCCTTAAATTTCCACAAGGTACCTTGCGCAGCCACTCTCATGACATGTCTAACTCACTGTCCCACAAAGATTTCATAAGATTTGCTAATGGTTATCTAATTATTTTTGAGACTTGATGGGTCATTAAATACCCCATAATAAGAGTTAAAGCTTACAAGTGTCTCAAACATTCTTGTGTCTGCTAAAAATTCATTATTATCTACAAATTTCAATTCATAGCAAAGCCTACTTAGTGAAAGTGCTTTGTTATTGTAAAGCTCCATACCTGTTACCACAATTTACTAGTTACAAGTATAGATATATATATATATATATATAGAGGGAGCAAAATCTTCACAACAAGGTTCTGGGATTTATGAAGCCATTGATAAGTTTCTTATAAGAAAATCATATGCTTCAGCCCTTGCACAACCTTTAACAACTTATCTACGGACTAGAGTCCCTGAAGTTGAATATGCAAACGACCCAACAAAGGTGAAAGATTTTTTAGATGGAATCATGGACCCAATTCTTCAAAAGCCTACAAAAACTCTCAGAGAAGGGGCATATAAAAGGTGTATTCAGAGGGCCAAGGATGGATAATATGAAACATTTGCAATGAGGATATGGACTTCTCAACTAGCACAATTCATTGTCCCAAGTGTACATCCATGCCCTGACTTGGTTGAAATATGCTCTAAATTATTTCATGCACCCTCAAATACCATATAATAGGGTCCATTCATGGTGCAAATCACACCAAAGGCTATCAGAGACATGTTGGCCTTGTATCATGATAGGATAGCCACATTTCCCACCATTGCCAAAATGTAGAAAATGTGGGCAAATATTGATACTCAATTGAAGTTTCTAAAATCAGAATTGTAATTAGGTGATGACGATACCACTGTGCTAACACTGCCAAAAATAATAGCACAATTTTCACAAGCCAGCCAAGAGGCACTTTCTATGATGGCATTCATTTTCAGAATGAAAGATGATTTAACTGTCTATCAAGAACAAATGGCCATCCTCTTTAGATTGAAAAATGTTGACAAGACTCAGGAGTATCAGTTTGATTTCTCTAATCAAATTGCATATTAAATGGTTGAACAACTCACCCAATTTAAATATAAAGGGATTTTTAGGTATTCTTATTATTTATTTCACCTTATGTTATATCAAAACTCTAGCATCTTTTCCTAACACATGCATCTAAATATGTACAACCTAAGCTTCAATCTACATAGGACCACTCTTGTGTCTACATGGACACATATCTTTTCCAAAACTAGTGACCCATACAAATTTTGGGAACTTTTTGTTGCCCCTAATTTTTGTCATCTAAGCTTAGAACCGGTTGTGAATAGATTGTTTCCAAGTGTCTCAAGCCTTATGACCAATTGCACTATTCTTTGTGATTACTTTTTTTGATCCCATCATATTATTATTAGAGTCCATGGTTTTAGTGGGGAACCAGTGTTGCTACCTAAGATTTTGACCCTTAGGTTAGAATTATTAGAGGTCACCAAGCAGGTGTCTATGGTAGATAATGAATATGGCACTGGGAAGAAAAAGAAGAAAATGTATGATGTTTCATGGGTGACAAACAACATGGCCCTAGAGGTCAAAGATGTTGAGATCATGTTGATGAGAAAGCTAGCCTTCTTAGGTTTCTCTATAATTGAAGATAAATGGGTATATGACCCAAATGGTTTCATAACTTCATGGATCAGGACTAATAGGGTTACTACCAAAATTATGCATGAGGGACATCCCTTTTGGGAAAATAGGAAAAATCTTGGGGAAGATATTCCTAATTTTTATGTTGAATTTATGGATTTGCCCCTTCAATAAGACAGACCATGGGAAACTTTTTATGTTAAGCAAAGGGATTTTGATCTTAAAATTAGAATGACTTCTAGTTTAAGAAGAGCATTAAAGAATAAAGACTAGAACATTGAGAGAATAGAAGCCTATTGGAAATATAGGCAAGAGATTTGTGAGACAACTCACTCTTTTGGAAATATAGATTCAGATGAGAAATGTGAGGAACTCTAGGATGAATGTCATCTATCCCCTATCTCTAGTCTTGATACAAGCAATTTGAAGACATAGGGTGGAGAGCCAAAAGCTAGAACAAAATCTAGTCAAACATCACAGACCCCAGGGCAATCCTTAACTGTAGTCACTATAACTATTTAGCCCTAATATCTTAGTACCATTGAAAAACATCAGTTTTACAAAATCACCACTAGCAACAGTGGTAAATGTTGAAGATAAGGGAGCACAACCAGAAGAAGAAACACCAAGGAAACATAAGAGGCTAAGGTTTCAACTTGATTCAGAGGAGAGGGCAGAACCTTCACAACACCAACCATAGAATAATTTGGCTACTCCTTAGGTAAATATTTTTTCTCCTTCTTCTCAATCTCTCTCTTCTCCTTTAGGAGTGATGATTCCATCTATCCAAATGAAATCCCCTGCCACCTTTGCTATGTCCATTTCTCATTTTGCCCCATCTATCCATACTCAGGCCATATCATTGCCTCATTTTTCCCCCTTTATTCCCAAGAAAGTACCTCTTCAAATTGCCCCTAACCAACATTTGGCTATTTAATATGGCTTTCCAAAAGGTTATCCTTTTGTAGGTGGGCACATTGCCTCTCCTTCTACCTTCCAAAGTCAAGAAGACAGTGCTAAAAAGGCTAGAGAAGCCAGGATGGAGAAAAAGAGGATGAAAGATAATAAATCCTTGGCTACACCACATATGAGGTCATAGTTTGACCCAATATAGTAGCAACTAACATTGACCCATTTGTCACCAAATATAGTTAAGCCAAATGAGCAGATGCAACCTGAAGATTACATAATGAATGCAGTGGCTATAAACATGTCCCTTTTTAGACCACAAAATAGGGTCGAGCTACTAAATAAATCCACTTTTGTAGTAGCTGCAAATTATTTGAAAATATCAAAGAAGCTATAGAAGATGGGGGCTGATCTAGCCAAAGAGAAGGCAAACTATAGAAATTTGACTATAGAAATCAATACTAAGAATATTGAAATAGAGAGTCTTAATAAAAAGTTGCAAAATACTATTTTTCTTTAGACTCACCAAGCTAGTCAGGCCCAAAATGATTCTTTAAAAGTAGGGCTAATGTAGGTGAAAGATGTAGTAACAACCTTAAGGCAGGAAAAGGTAGCATTTTAGGAAAAATTAGAGGAAAGCCTGTTATAGGTCACTCAACTTCAATAGAAGCTACTGAATGAGCAGAACAATACCACTGCTATACAAGCCCAATTTCAAGTCGAGTGACAAATGACAGAATAGTAGACACTTGAGTTGGCTAATAGGCCAAAGAATATAGGAGTTTTGAATCTGATTAAGGAAATTTATGTATTAATATGGAAAAGAATCTCTGAGGAGATTACTTAGCTTAGACCCTCTTTAACCTTTTTGCTAAATGCACAAAAATTGTATGAAAAGGTTGAGACTTCAGTTGAAGCCACTATGTCCACTATCTCTTTGAGAGTGTTTGACTCCCAAATGTTACTACAAAAATTATATGATGCAACTGATGGAACATTATCAGTAGTAGGGATTAGTGACATAATGATCACTGCCAAAAGAGTGAATGAAGTTCTCAATTGCAAATCTATAGCAGTTAAATGTGAGGAGCTTCTAGATGTGGTGAAACAAAGAATCAAAGACATGAAACAACACATTAAAGGTTTGGTGTAATTGGGTCTTCCCTCTCCTTTTTCTAATAGCAATACGGTGTTGATGATTGATGAGATTAAACCATTGTTGTTAGCTAGGAAAAATGATCAGGCAGTCTTTCAGGGTTTAAGAGATGATTCATTAGTGCCTGAAGTAGAAGCTATTTTGATTCTTATTTCCTAGCTTGAATTTCAATTGAAGGCTACAGTTCATATTTTGTAGAATTTTTCACACAAGGATATCATTAACCTTGATTTGGCCTTCAAAAAATTGCAAAATAAGTAGGGATTATCTGATGATGAGTGGTCTGTTTATCAGACAGCCTTACTAAATTTGTGTTTTTTGTCACAATTTTTATTCATTCTTTTTATCAAGATCAAAATTCCTCAGCGTCACCAAGAATTGTAGAGTAAAAAATACTCTACATTTTATTTTGAGTTTTAGTTGTGTGCTTCAAGTTTTATCCCTCCACATTTTGGTTTCAAGGCAATAAAGTTTGAAACATAGGGTAGGCACGAGTTCCTTTTTCCCTAAATTTTGTCTAAGTGTCAAAGTCATGTAGAAGCTACCAAGTGTCATCAGCCATGACACATTTTATTATTTCTCTCAGTTACTCATAACATGCCATGTGTCTAGTAATAATTTAGTGGAGTGTGACAAGTGTCAGTATGTGCATTTCATATTGGCATCTATGTTTCAAATTTATTTTGAGTTTTGAAAGCTTCTTTCAATAACATTTTCTCAAGATCAAGTGAAAGGTGTGAAGTGGCAACTACGGAAGGCTTCAATATGTTTTTCTAAAAGCAATGGAAGATGCCACATATCCCTAGCTAAAGAAAGTAGAAGCCACCACATGTCAACATCTGAAATAACTTCACTTTGTTTCATCGATAAGTAAAGACTGTGGTGGGACCCAAGTTTTGTTTCTAAAGTAAAAAAAAGGCCACCAAGTTTCACTATCTATATGAATATAAAATGAGTCTTGAATGTTTCTATAGTCTAGCTAAAGATCGATGGAAGTTGCCATGTGTCCCTAGCTGAAGAGAACGGAAGCTACCATGAGTCATTTGTTAAAGATACATAGAAAGTGACACCTGTCCTAGTTCTACTTTTGAAGCTACTCAGGTGAGAAATGTTATGGGCCCCATTTTCTATAGATTGTTAAAGTTTGAAGTAGTGAACTATGACAGGTGTTAAAAAATGGAATGCTCCTGAGCAAAGACATATAACGAGTATAAGTTACATGAAAAGTGCCATGTGTCTTTGATAAGTGCCTCAAAAGCTACCAAGTGTCATTTTATAGTGCCTTTTGAATAATGAGAAAGTTTTCAAGTAGAATAAGTAAAAAATGCCAAGTGTCTTCACCTATTTCATAGTGGGAAGCATCTTGTGTATCTATTTCATTTAATGAACTACAGGGAGATAGAATGTTTAAAATCCAAGAAATATCTTTTGTTAGACACTTCCAGTTCAGTTAGAGTTCACTTAGACCATTGGATTAGGAATGTGCAAGTAATCTAGAGCTAGTTCGATGCTATAAATATGGGGGTAGAGGGTCAGAAGAAGGGGGGAAGAGAGATAATTTTCTATGAGAAATTTTTATCAGAAGTTTTAGACTTTTAGCTGTGACCAGTAATATCATTTGCCTTTGTTCTATTTTCTTGAGTTAGAAAGTTTGTATAACTGTGCATGTTTCTGTGCCTTTTATGTAACTAGAAAATTAATGAGAATACTAAATTGTGTGCCTTCATTGATATTATCTATGTCATTTCAAAATCATCTAAGTTGTGAGCCTTTGATTCTATCTACTTCCATCTTTTACATTGATCATGCCTTGTTTCCTCTTTAATGTAATTGAATTCTAAAGATAGATTCATTGTGCTTTGAGAATTAAGGGTCAAATTAAATTCAAGGGCATTGCCATAGTTATATTTTCTTTCATTGAATTCGTGTTTTTTTTTAATTCCTATCCTTTTTCCCAAAATACTTTTGAAATAAAGAAGAGCCAGCTTCTTTAAAATCTAGAGGTCATTTCAAGTTGCAAGTCCCACATTCCTTAAACTTCCCATTGATGGTGTTGGAAAAAAAAAATTTAATCATCAACAGAAACCTAAAATATCCTCCTCTATTATCAAAAATTCACAAATACTTCACTCACACCTTCAAATCACCATTAGGCCTTAAAGACCTATTAGGCCTAGTTACCCCTAAAACATTGTCTGCAAAGATGAAGCATAAAAAACCTATAGAAACACATTATAGACAAAATACACATATTTATGGAAAATTCATGACCTTATGATCATCATCAAACTCACCACACTACATCACTTAGGCTCCAAAGACTCATAAACTCCTATACAAAAAACTCACTTTGAACTACCAAAATCTTTAAAAACATAGTCCTAATGAATGTTATTTTAAACTCCTACAAGGACACTTCCAAGACATATTATGAACATTAATAGTTACTATGTGACATATATAACATATTACGTTAGATATATCATAGTTTATAGTGGCAACTATTGGTCTTATAGACCAATTTTTTGACCTTTTCTCTCATAGTCCTTACACAACTAGACAAGCCATTTTGGATTCCATATTTCAACTTCTTCTACTAACTATCAAGATTATATAAATCATGTATAGGAAATATATATACCAAATAACATTAAAATTTGTACTAGATACATTAACTAATGATTTAATGTCTGAAACTCATCACTTCATCTTCCACACCTAGAACTACCATTCTACCTTGAGGACAACTCATGGTGATTATGACTTTCAAAACCTATGTGGGAACTTCTAATAACTCTTGATACATTTTTATGATAATATGATATCATTATATAACTATAATATATATATACATCATGGTCAAGTGACAACATTGGTCTTTCAAACCAATCTCACAATCTTACCTAATCATTATCTATTTCGACAAGAGAGGTCAACTTATGAGAAAATTTCTCAACATATCCAATGATCATCAAAACATATAAAAAAATTAATGTATAATATATGTGTTTATAAATATTCTCATTAAATTTTATACATTATTTATCCATGATAACTCATCCCTAATCTCATTCTCACTTTTGCCTGGTTTTCTCACTATCTTTCTCACTAGGCCTTTTTTGTGATAAGTAAAATTCCATGATTAGTTTAGTATTTTTGAAGTCTATAACCTCATCATAAACAACATTAACATGAATTAAAATCCACAAACTTTTTCCTATAATTATTTTCATTTATTAACTTGGTCACCTCTGTCTGCTATACCAAATTTTTGAGAAACAAACACTTTTCTATGGGGTCAACTCATTCAATAAAAAAATATCACATGGAGTTACCTATAAGATTATAATCCTTTATCCAAAAATAAAAATAGGTCATCCAATCCATTCTAAGTCATTTTCATACATATTTTCCATATCAGGTCACTATGAGGGTTTTAGGAGGGTTGTATACTAGTTTGCATTCTTAACATTTGTTCATAAAGATATACCATTTAAACTAACTCTTAATGCTTATAAATAATTTATATTAACCTTTTAAATCTATAAAAAATATATAATAATCCCATTAAATAGTCACATGTTCCAATAAGCATCAAAAAATCCTTTTATGGTTTGCAACACTTCATTCTAACACTCGAGAGACCTCAAATTCATTTTTTATGCTTTTTTCTTCAACTTAAGACCTTAAAACTTAACCAACACACTTGAAACAAAATTTAAAACTTAAAACCATGCTCACATAAGATAAAAAAAACCTCAAAACCTGATCATTATGCCTCACCATACCACCTAGGGTCTTAAGATAAGGTCCATGAGAAGCCCACTAATAAAGAACTTACCCTTTTGGATCACTCCAAGATTCATGTGACTAAATATACATATTTATATAATTATATAACATTATATTTCATAAATTCAAGTACATACACATCCATATCACCACCATCATGCCTTTACAAGCCATATCCATGCTTAATAACTAGTCTATCAAATAGACCTATTGGGCACTATAACACTTTGAGATCTTCAAGACACCTATTTAAGATTAATACTCACATCAAAACATCTAAGATAGGATCCATATCATCTCCCATCATTATCCTATGATTAAATGTCCTTAAACCATATAGGTCACTAACTAGGACTGAACTAACCTTATTAAACACATAAGACATGAATACAATCTCTCTCTTTGAAATCATGAAGCTTTGAATATCTTCACCAAAAACTTGAAACTTACACTACCTCAAAAAACTCCACTTACATTTATCCACTCATTTAACCATACCTCATTATGATTCATAAGACACTCCATTGGATCACTCAAAGCCACACTAGTAAGCTCAAACAATTAAAATACCAATGACCATAACCAACTTCTTGTGAACCAAAATTTAACCTCAAATTCCTTTTACATTAATGACCTTAGAAACATGACATCAAATACAACTCTCACCTTCCTTATCCTTCTTGACATTAATGTCAGTACAAACACATTACATCAATGACAAATTTAAATAATATCCCCCTTTATCATTGATGGCAAAACCACATTGTTGGTAAATCACAAATGAAATAATCATTCTCAAACATAACTACTCTCAATAGGATACTTCTTTCTCAAAGTGAGTAATTTCATGAAATTTCTCTCATAATAACTTTGAGCATCAAGAAATTTATCCCCTTTTCACATTATTGATAAAGGATCTTTTATAACCAAACTTTCTCCCTCTCTTTCATATAAATAAGCTACTAATATATCCTTGGACCTGTAAACAACAATCAACAATGAGATGCTAGTAGAAGCTCACCTTGATCTCATCTCTATTGAAGTGGATGAATCTTCAACATAGATCTCCACCTAAGACCATATCTAATTCTTCAAAGGACCTTAGAAATAAAAACATTCATCTTACATAACATGAATGATATGAATCAAGCTCTTGACAATCTTCAACTTGTCTTTAAGAATACAACATACCTTCTTGGCACTCCACCACCTAGGCTACTCCATTAGAATTTATGAAACACGTGTCCTCTCTCAAAAAGTTACCTTAAGATAATTTAGATCAAAATATCACTCACTATGCCATTATACTCTTAACATCAACTAAAATAAAATTCAAAAACTAGGCTCTTGATCTCAAATAGATACTTCTCTCAAATTGATCAATCTCCCTTAGAATAAGCCTTCCTCTTTGACACTAATGACAAAGAGACACATACAAAAACATTCCCTTGATACTAAATAATGAAACTTACCTTATTCACATCTTAAGCTCACCATATTAATCAAAAAATTATCAAACCATATTCAACATAAGTCATGCATCTTTACACCAAATTTCAATAAAAATAGAAACTTAGTAACTAATACAAAACAAACTTGTGCTTACCTCTCAACATGAAAATTTAGAAACATCTCATATACTAATTGTTAACACTTTGACCTTAGAAACTTGATGTCAACCTAAGATCTTTCACCATTTTTCATCTCTAGACAATAATTTCAACTAATTGAAGAATGTATCCATAGAGCCTACTAGATACACCCCATTCTATAGGGCTCTCAAAACACCATAAACTCAGAAGATTCCTAGATCTCCAATCCACTTTTATCGACCATCTTGTAATGATAATACTAATAGTCCCTTATTATAATCCTTTTAGGTTTGAATAAATCATTTTTCTTGACCACCTTACCATCTTTCTTATTCTTTGACTATTTGATTAATAATAACATATAACAAATGTTTTTGACATACTTACATATCTAATTCTTATTCCACCATAGAAAACAAACTATTTTGACTCTTGGGTTCAACTTGATTAGACATAACTATCATAGGTTTCCATACCTAGGTTTGTCTCTTCTCATGCAATCTAGAAGCTCGATATACTTCGATATGACTTGAGGGCCTTATAACACTATTAGGATATAATATTTTAATGTGTCTTACATTTTGACAACTATAGAAAATAACACCACTATCCTTACCTTTTGACTAACTTCTCCTCCTCCCATGGTTCCAAGAAAAATCATCTCTTGAGATTACTCTACAATCTATTACTTATGGACAAACTAGATACATGAGAAACAATAACCATTAAATTAATTTGCATACATTATTTCATTGGGTTTCTTGATAGGTATCTTTATGTTTAAGCACTTGAATTGATCTAATTTCTTACTCTACTTCTCAACCTTGCTCATATTAACTATGAACTTATCATGCTCAGCCTTCATGGAATCTTGCTCTATCTTCAATTGGTCAAACTCAACACGACTGATATGAATCAAGATCTTAACAATCTTCAACTTGTCTTTAAGAATACAACATACCTTCTTGGCACTCTACCACCTAAGCTACTCCATTAGAAATTATGAAACACATGGCCTCTCTCAAAAAGTTACCTTAAGAAAATTTAGATCAAAATATCACTCACTACACCATCATACTCCTAACATCAACTGAAATCAAATTCAAAAACTAGGATCTTGATCTCAAATAGATACTTCTCTCAAATTGATCAATCTCCCTTAGAATTAGCCTTCCTCTTTGACACTAATGACAAAGAGACACCTACAAAAACTTTCCCTTGATAATAGATAATGAAACTTATATTATTCATAACTTAATCTCACCATATGAATCAAAAAAATTATAAAACCATCTTCAACATAAGTCATGCATCTTTACACCAAATTTCAATAAAAATAAAAACTAAATAACTAATACGAAACAAACTTGTGCTCACCTCTCAACATGAAACTTTAGAAACATCTCATATACTGATTGTTAACATTTTGACCTTAGAAATTTGATTTCAACCTTAGATATTTCACCATTTTTCATCTATAGATAATAATTTCAACTAACTAAAGAATGTATCCATAAATCCTAATAGAGACATCCCATTCTATAGGGCTCTCAAAACACAATAAACTCAGGAGATTCTTAGATCTCCAATCCACTTTTCTTGACCATCATGTAATGATGAGACTAATAATCCCTTATTATAATCCTTTTAGGTTTGACTAAATCATTTGTCTTGACCACCTTACCATTTTTCTTATTCTCTGACTATTTGATTAATAATAACATATAAAAAATGTTCTTGATATACTTACATAATTGATTCTTATTCCACCATAGAAAACAAACTATTTTGAATCTTGGGTTCAACTTCATTAAACATAACTATCTTAGGTTTCCATATTTAGGTTTGTCTCTTCTCATGCAATCTAGAAGCTCCATATACTTTGATATGACTTGAGGGCCTTCTAACACTATTAGGATATACTATTGTAATGTGTCTTACATTTTGACAACTATATAAAATAACACCACTATCCTTACCTTTTAACTGATTTCTCCTCCTCCCATGGTTCTAAGAAAAATCATCTCTTGAGATTACTCTACACTCTATTTGTTATGGACAAAATAGATACGTGAGAAACAATAACCATTAAACTAATTTGCATACATTATTTCTTTGGGTTGCTTGATAGGTATCTTTATGCTGAAGCACTTGACTATGAACTTATTAACCTTGCTCATATTACCTATGAGCTTGTCAAGAGCTTGATAGGTATCTAATTTCTTACTCTTCTTCTCAACCTTGTTCATATTAACTATGAACTTATCATGCTCAGCCTTCATGGAATCTTGCTCTATCTTCAATTGGTCAAACTCAACATGATTGATATGAATCAAGCTCTTAAAAATCTTCAACTTGTCTTTAAGAATACAACATACCTTCTTGCCACTCCACCACTTAAGCTACTCCATTAGAAATTATGAAACACATGGCCTCTCTTAAAAAGTTACCTTAAGAGAATTCATATCAAAATATCACTCACTATGCCATCATACTCCTAACATCAACTAAAATCAAATTCAAAAACTAGGCTCTTGATCTCAAATAGATACTTCTCTAAAATTGATCAATCTCCCTTAGAACTAGCCTTCCTCTTTGACACTAATGACAAAGAGACACCTACAAAAACTTTCTCTTGATACTAAATAATGAAACTTACCTTATTCACAACTTAAGCTCACCATATGAATCAAAAAAAGTATCATAGCATCTTCAACATAAGTCATGCATCTTTACACCAAATTTCAATGAAAATAAAAACTCAATAACTAATACAAAACAAAGTTATACTTACCTCTAAACATGAAACTTTAGAGACATCTCATATACTGATTGTTAACACTTTGACCTTAGAAACTTGATGTCAACCTTAGATCTTTCACCATTTTTCATCTCTAGATAATAATTTCAACTAACTAAAGAATGTATCCATAAATCCTAATATAGACACCCCATTCTATAGGGCTCTCAAAACACCATAAACTCAGGAGATTCCTAGATCTCCAATCCACTTTTCTTGACCATCTTGTATTTATGAGACTAATAGTCCCTTATTATAATCCTTTTAGGTTTGACTAAATCATTTGTCTTGACCACTTTACCATCTTTCTTATTCTCTGACTATTTGATTAATAATAACATATAACAAATGTTCTTGACATACTTACATAATTGATTCTTACTCGACCATAGAAAACAAACTATTTTGACTCTTGGGTTCAACTTGATTAGACATAACTATCTTAGATTTCCATACCTAGGTTTGCCTCTTCTCATGCAATCTAGAAGCTCCATATACTTTGATATGAGTTGAGGGCCTTCTAACGCTATTAGGATATAATATTGTAATGTGTCTTACATTTTGACAACTATAGAAAATAACACCACTATCTTTAACTTTTGACTAATTTCTCCTCCTCCCATGGTTCCAAGAAAAATCATCTCTTGAGATTACTCTACAATCTATTGCTTATGGACAAACTAGATACATGAGAAACAATAAACATTAAATTAATTTGCATACCTTATTGCATTAGGTTTCTTGCTAGGTATCTTTGTGCTGAAGCACTTCACTTGATCTGATTTTTTACTCTCCTTCTCAACCTTGCTCATATTAAGTATGAGCTTATCATGCTCAACCTTCATGAAATCTTTCTCTATCGTCAACTGGTCAAAGTCAACCTCTTTTGATCTAAAATTTGCATTAACAACCCCTAACTAATCCTTAAGATACTAAATAGTAATCTTATATATTTTAGCTTCTTTTACCATATCACTCTTCAAGATACACACCTATTCCTTAAGATCCTTGACCATAGATTTTAACTCATGCTTCCTCTTATTTATATGCTTCAAATCCTCTTCAACTTTTCCTTCACTATCATAGAAAACCTCTTCATCACACATGATGTCTTCTTCCTTTGAACAATATACCTATATAGCAAAGAGTATAATTCCATTTCCAACTTCATCACAATCATAATAATTATAAACATTATTAACACAAAACTCAAATGAAATCAATTGGCCTCCAATATTTTTCATAATTTCTCTTACATACTTAGTTTGTGTTATGAAATGATCTTCCTTGTTATCATCATCATAATAAAAAAATATCTCTTTGAACTTGATAATTAGCCATACCTTTGCTTCTTAGAATATCCTTTAGGTTATTAGGCCTAATCCAAAGGACCTACTCTAATACCAATTATTGGAATCATAGCCCCTAAGGAGGGGGATGAATTAGTGCCCTTAAACAAATTCCATTTCTTTGATTATCACAATTAGTCATACATCAAATGAGAATTATGCATCTAAGAAATAATAAGTGATCTAGAAACATCAAAAATGAAATCATACTCATATAAAACATGAAACATAAGAATAGATCACATGAACATAGGATCTATGTGGGAAATTCTCATGGGGAATAAAACCCATTGAAACACAGCTTGGACAACTTGTCTTATAAGGCCATGAATCAAGTGTAGTTGATCACCAACTCAATAAGGAAAACCAACCCCTAAAATTTATCAAGAACTAACTTCACTTCAACAACCACTAACTTGATATGAGGCTATAATCCCCTTATTGATCAAGTACCCACTCAATCAACACTCTAAAACTATCCACCTTGCTTTTGTCACCCTCTCACAATTGATGATGAAGTCTTTGCTCTTTTCTATTTTATGTTGTCCTTTCCTCTAACCATATCAAGAACACATCACTAATATCTCAAGACCCATCAAAAAATTCATACTTCTAATTATATCAATAACACATCACTAATATCTTAGTCTTTTAACCCACTCAAACTACTTCTTCAAACAAGCAAATTTGCCCTTCTTCTACTTCACTCAAATAGCCCTCATATACTATAGTCTTATGCTCTCAACACCTATAGAAATTTTTTTAAAAACTTAATGACATATAAAATACATTATTTTGATGGTATTCATGACCTCTCACCTCTAAAAAATTTTCTATTTCCTTTACTTCAATATCTAATTCTATAACTAGTCCAAATAGGCCTATTAGGCCTTGTTATTATACAAACCACCAGATCACTCACACTCTTAGTCACAAAATACACTAATCCATTAGGTTCAATAAAAAAAAATCTTGGGACATGTTACACACATTAATAAATTAAAATAAGATCACCATTAGGTTGGCCAAACTCACTTAGACCTCTTTTTTATTTTAGGCCTACTAGAGACCTAATTTCAATTAGGTTTATCCTTTCCATGGTACAACTTGAACCTCTATGGCCTAAATGGACCTCACCAAAGAACTCAAACCATTCAAACACTTAGATGGAAACATAAAATAACCTTTTATATTATCAATAAGTTACAAATCCTTTGCTCACACCTTGAAATCACCATTAGGCCTTAAATACCTATTAAGCCTAATTACCCCAAAAACACTATCTTCAAAGATGAATCTCAAACAACCTATAAAAACATAGTCTAAGAACAATAAAAATATGGATGTAAAATTCATGAGATTTTGGACACCATAAAAATCATTAGAATCCATCAATTAGGTTCCAAATACTCAAATACACCTATACAAAAATCTCACTATTGAGACCAATCTCTTGACCTTTTCTCTCACAGTCCTTACATAGCCAGACAAGCCATTTTGGATTCCATATTTCAACTTATTATAATAAATTTAAAACTTATTTAAAGAATTTATATGTCATATATATCCCAAAAAACATCAACATGTGTATTAGATACATTAACTCATGATTTAATGTCTTAAACTCATCACTCCATCTCACATACCCAAAGCTATCATTCTGCTTTGAGGACCAATCATGGTGATTATGACTTTTAGAACCTTTTTGGGAAATTTTACGAACTATTTATACATGGTTATGATCCATTATATCATTATATAACTATCATATAGATACATATCATGGTCAAGTGACAACATTGGTCTTTTAGACCAATCTCATAATCTTACCTGATCACTATCCAATCGACACAAGAGAGGTCAAATTATGAGAAAATTGACCAACATATCCAATGATCATCAAAACATATAAACAACATTAATGTTTACTATAGGTATTCAAAAACAACCCCATATTAATTTAATCCATTCTTAATCCATGTCAACTCATCCCTAATGTCATTCTCACTTCTGCCTAGTTTTTTCACTATTTTTCTCACTAGGTCTTTTTAGTGATAGGTAAAATTCCATTATTAGTTTATCATTTTTGAATTATATAACCTGATTATAAACCACCATGAACATGAATATCAATTCACAATATTTTTCCTCTAATTATTTTCATTTATTGACTTGGTCACCTCTGTCTACTATACCAAAGTTTTGAGTAATAAATACTTTTCTATGGGGTCTACTCACTCACCTAAAACACCAATGCCACCTATAGGTACTTTTAAGAGTCCAATATATTATTAAAAACATCAAAATAGTTCATATAGTCTATTCTAACTTATTTCCATCAAGATCTTCCATATTGGGTCACTATGAGGGTTTTAGACCAGTTTTCATTCTTAATAGTTGTTCATAAAGCTATACCCATAAAACCAAATCTTAATTCTTGTAAATAATTTATAGGATAATTTTACATATCTCCCAAATATATCATCTTCCCATTCAATAGTCACAAGTACTAAAAAGTATAAAAAAATCCTTCTCAGATCTACAACATTTCATTCTAACACTCAAGAGACCTCAAATTCATTTTTATGATTTTTTATTCAACTCAAGAACTTTAAAATTGACCAAAACACTTTAAAAACATTTAAAACCTTAAAAAATACTCAAATGATCTCACAAGCCTCCAAACTTGATCATGATGCCTCATCATGCCACCCAGGGTCTTAAGACAAGGTCCATGATAAGACCACCAATGAAGAACTTACCCATTTGACTCAATCTTAGATTCATATGACTAACTCTACATATTTATCTCATGAACTAATTCTATATTTAACAAATTTAATTTGATACACAAGCATATCACTACCATCATGCCTCTACAAGCCATATCCATACTTAAGAACTAATCTATAAAATACACCTAATGGGAATTATACCACTTTAATATCTTCAAGACACCTTATAAAGCTTAATATTCACCTTAAGACATCTAACATATGATCCAAACATCTCCCATCATTCTTATTTGACCAAATCTCCTTAAACTATATAGGTCACTACCCAAGGTTGAACTAGCCTTTTTGAACACACAAGACACGAATACAATCCCTCTCTAAACTCATGAAGCTCTAAATATCTTCATCAAAGACATAAAATTTACATTTACTCAAAAAAATACACATACATATATCCACTCATTTTACCATATCTCACTGTGCTTCACAAAACACTCCATTGGATCATTCAAAGACATACTAGCAAGCTTAAACAATAAACCTCATACCAATGACCATATCCACCTTATGAAACAACACTTGACATCAAAATAAATTTGGAATCAATGACCTCAGGAATATGACATCAAATAAAAATATCACCTTATTGATCCTTACTTACATCAATGATAGTACAAACACATAACATCAATGATAACTTTTAATAGACCTCTGAAGCTTTAAAAGGCACTTAGTTTCCCCATCAGACTACCTATGGATCCTTATACCAATATAAGCATATGATAACCCTATATGGTTATCACTTATGAAATCATAAGGTATAAGGTTTTCTCAAGCCCTCAGGTATCCTTAAAATAAGGTTACTAACCTAGGGTAATATTTATCATAATATTGAGTCATCTTACTAGCCATTATTAATTATATAATTCTGATAAAAAGAAGATACCATAATAGGTATAACAGGTCTTAAACGGATAAAAAATGGTGCCATCAAGCCAATCTTTAGCTTATTCTAACCTTATAATATTTACCATGGCATTAGATAACCACATACCTTTAACCAACATGAATAATTAACATTCACGAAGAAAAATTACACATATTGAAAATGACACAACATCCTTAACCATCTCATTTTACAAACAAGGACTCATCCATTTGGGATTGTTATCTAATATAGGATAATCACTAGTTATTATAATGAACCATTATTAATAATGATACCAAGTTAGGACTATGTAATTATATCCCCCAACCCTAAGATCCTTGAACTAATGTTCCATTTTAATTCATTAAATTAAGAATAAATGAATGGTTTAGCTAACAAAATAATGACTTAATAGAATGAAAATTCATCCATTAGTCTAATTTCATGATCATAAAATGAGGCCATATATGGGCTATATTAATGAGTAGGTAGCTGCCACATCATATATTATTTTTTCATGGACAACCATGCATTCTAAGGAATAGTGTGATAAAATTAGAAACACTTTGAGATTTTATGCTTCTACCCACAAGTCATGCAAAAAACCATTAAATCATGACTGAATTCATACATGTACATGTCAATAATGATTGATTCAATAATTTTCCAATTGACTAAAGATTTCATGCTTGTACTACAAAAATAAAATATGTTTTAATTAACTTCCAATATTAACATGAGTGTTAGTGTGTGATAAGACATCCATTAAATATGACCCTTAATCAATATGGCAATTGAATAGCTAGAATATTATCTTAATTAACAAATTTCCCATAAAGACATAGCATAGTGTGTTTATATTATATATTTACATCACCTGTTAGAATGGTGTGGCCTAATTAACAACATGTATATATACATATATAAAATAACTCTTTATACTTAATTGCTTAAGAAATAAGTGTTCACATGATTTATAACACT
Source organism: Torreya grandis (assembly GCA_037957365.1). NCBI lineage: Eukaryota > Viridiplantae > Streptophyta > Pinopsida > Cupressales > Taxaceae > Torreya > Torreya grandis. The sequence continues at coordinate 44,996 of JARHVA010006049.1, read as the reverse complement.
TATATATATACATATATATCAAAGGAATACCACATGAACCTCATATCTAACCATCAATAAAGAGAAGAACATAATCATCTCACATAACATAATCTAATAGTTGAGGCTAGCTAAATAACATTAACACATAAGTATATATTTGATCCATGGCTATTATATCCTTTATTTACCAAACCACATGGATAACACCCCTCAGCACCAAGAGATTTCCAATAAATTAAATTTAACCATGCTCAAGGTGAAGTCACTCAAAAGCATAGATGTCATATAATAGACCAATCCTTAATATAAGGATGTCAATTATAAGTACATAATGAGATACTGTAGAATACAAATTTTGTTGTATATAATAAACTACACCATCGAGTCTTGACACCACATGAATAAGGTTGGTACAATAGCTCAAACAACCCTCAAGGTTGGTAGTTTTAGCATAAAAATATATATACAATCCTAAAGGTGTATGCACAAGTAAACCATTGTGCTAACATATAAATATAAATATAAATGTTTGAATCAGGTAATCAATATAACCTATGTCAATTACAATAATTATTAAATTACAATAAACTCAACCAATAATTTTATCATCTTGAAACCATTCATGGGTTAAAAATGGCTAACATAGCCTTCAAAAAGTGACAAGTAAATTAAAATCCCAAATAATTGAGAGAATATCTAATTGAAATATATTCTCTGCACTAAAAGGATGCAAATAATGTGTTAGCATAAAGCTAACAATGTGTCCTTCCTTCTTAGTGAATTTCTAAGAATTAAATTATATTTTAATAAAAAAAAGTTTTTCAAGATAAAATAATCAAGCTAACTTAACTCCACATAAAATAAAAGTGAGTAGTCTAAATTTAATACTATAGTATCTATCCCTTTATCAAAATAGTAATAATCATGAAATTTTCAACAAACAAGTATTATGCACCCAAGTAGCTCCTATGAGGCAAGATCAACAATGCATATGACAAGTAGTATAATGGTCTACAACATAGAAGAGTACCCAAATATCATCTAATCTTAAATATTATATTATTTCAAATGATTCATTTCCTCTTAAGTGAATGCTACCATCTAAAGTAAAACAACATAGTGGAATACATATGGTAAATGAGTACCTCTTTCTTGAACATTAAATTTTAAGCATTTCCAAACACCACTAAAGGAAAGGTAATGCCAAAGGGAAGATATGTGAACAAGTCTAATATATGTAATACCACTTGTCTTCATGAGAATAACCTTTCATAATGATCCTTACTCAAAGTTAAATATGAATCTAATGATTTACTATTACGGATACAATAGACATAATTTCAACATTCCCTCATATAATCAATGGCATTTTACCATATATAAGCATATAAATAAATAATTTTACACTTGTTTTACTATTTCCCTTATTTCATACCAAACCATATAATCCATAATTTTTCAAGATCAATAAATACCACCTCTAATATGCAATCATTACGCAACAAAACTACATAGGCATGTTATGGATGCATAATACGTTAATCAAGCTGAAATATCAATTCCTAGAGTTAAGTTTTCATAGTTTGTTAATTGATGCCAAATATTTGTTATAGAAGAAGTAAACATAGGTCAGCAAGTAATATCTAAATATTACTATTTCACTACAAGTGGCAACCTAGGTTAATATCGCTACAATATCAATAGGTGTTAGGTAAATAAGTTTGACACATTGTTAGAAGCTATAACCAATGTTTAATCAGATATGTAAGTTGAGTAAAACGTAAGATATACATGTTAAATTTAATAGCCAAGAAGAATATCCAATAGTGAGATGCACATCATAATTGTTAATTAATAGTATAGATTTCATACCAAGTGGCAATGTCAAAAATTAAGTAAAATTCACCCCATCTTCAGCAAAAATGAAATACATATAATTTTTTTCATATTATAACCTTAAGCTAAAAAATTCCATGATAAATCAATTCATGATATCATACAAATCCAATTCCATCATATATAATTACTATTCCCTATATTATGGCTTAACATAGTCAAAGTAGGTAGTCACTCAATCACAAAAAAATAAGAGATTATCCTAGGTCATACCCTATTTTTCCTTATAACACAATACCCAGAATTTTCCACACAAAACATCATATTTAGCCCTTAATGGTACCTTCATCATGTCATATGGTTAGGTATGAATAATAAAATATTATCATAAGAGAATATACCATGTAGGGTTCCAAATAACTTATAGACATTAATACAAAATTTAAAATTCAGAATTTAAACCTAACAGAAAAACACATGATTTATATATATATATATATATATATAGATATATATATATATATAAATAGTTTTAGTGTGTGATAAGACATCCATTAAATATGACCCTTAATCAATATGGCAAGTGAATAGCTGGAATATTATCTTAATTAACAAATTTCCAATAAAGACATAGAATAGTTTGTTTATATTATATATTTCCATCACTTGCTAGAATGGTGTGGCCTAATTAACAACATGTATATATACATATATAAAATAGCTCTTTATGCTTAATTTCTTAAGAAATAAGTGTTCACATGATTAAGAACACTTTTATATATATATATATATATATATATATATATATATCAAAGGAATACCACATGAACCTCATATCTAACCATCAATAAAGAGAATAACATAATCATCTCACATAACATAATCTAATAGTTGAGGCTAGCTGAATAACATTAACACATAAGTATATGTTCGATCCATGGCTATTATAGCCTTTATTTACCAAACCACATGGATAACGCTCCTCAGCACAAGGAGATTTCCAATAAATTAAATTTAACCATGCTCAAGGTGAAGTCACTCAAATGCATAGATGTCATATAATAGACCAATCCTTAATATAAGGATGTCAATTATAAGTACACAATGAGAAACTTTAGAATACAAATGTTGTTGTATATAATAAACTACACCATCGAGTCTTGACACCACATGAATAAGGTTGGTAAAATAGCTCAAACAACCCTCAAGGTTGGTAGTTTTAGCATATAAATATATAAACAATCCTAAAGGTGTATGCACAAGTAAACCATTGTGCTACCATATAAATATAAATATAAATGTTTGAATCAGGTAGTCAATATAACCTATGTCAATTACAATAGTTATTAAATTACAATAAACTCAACCAATAAATTTATCATATTGAAACCATTCATGGGTTAACAATGGCTAACATAACCTTCAAAACTGACAAGTTAATTAAAAGCCCAAATAATTGAGAGAATATCTAATTGAAATATATTCTCTACACTAAAAGGATGCAAATAATGTGTTAGCATAAAGCTGATTATGTGTCCTTCCTTCTTAGTGAATATTCTAAGAATTAAATTCTATTTTAATAAAAAAAAAATTCAAGATAAAATAATCAATCTAACTTAACTCCTCATAAAATAAAAGTGAGCAGTCTAATTTTAATACTATAGTATCTATCCCTTTATCAAAATAGTAATTATCATGAAATTTTTAACAAACAAGTATTATGTACCCAAGTAGCTCCTATGAGGCAAGATCAACAATGCATATGACAAGTAGTATAATGATCTACAACATACAAGAGTACCCAAATATCATCTAATCTTAACTATTATATTATTTCAAATTATTCATTTCCTCTTAAGTGAATGTTACCATCTAAAGTAAAACAACATAGTGGAATACATATGGTAAATGAGTAACTCTTTCTTGAACATTAAATTTTAAACATTTCCAAACACCACTAAAGGAAAGGTAATGCCAAAGGGAAGATATGTGAACAAGTCTAATGTATTTAATACCACTTGTCTTCATGAGAATAACCTTTCATAATGATCCTTACTCAAAGTTAAATATGAATCTAATGATTAACTATTACGGATATAATAGATATAATTTCAACATTCCCTCATATAATCAATGGCATTTTACCATATATAAGCATATAAATAAATAATTTTAAGCTAGTTTTCCTATTTCCCTTATTTCATACCAAACCATATAATCCATAATTTTTCAAGATCAATAATTACCACCTCTAATATTCAATCATTATGCAATAAAACCACATAGGCATGTTATGGATGCATAATACGTTAATCAAGCTGAAATAGCGATTCCTAGAGTTAAGTTTTCATAGTTTGTCAATTGATGCCAAATATTTGTTATAGAAGAAGTAAACATAGCTCAAAAAGTAATATCTAAATAGTATTGTTTCACTATAAGTGGTAACCTAGGTTAATATCACTACAATATCAATAGGTGTTAGGTAAATAAGTTACACACATTGTTAGAAGCTATAACCAATGTTTAATCAGATATGTAAGGTGAGTAAAACGTAAGATATACATGCTTAATTTAATACCCAAGAAGAATATCCAATAGTGAGATGCACATCACCATTTTTAATTAATAGTATAGATTTCATACCAAGTTGCAATGTCAAAAATTAAGTAAAATTCACCCCATCTTCAGCAAAAATGAAATACATATAATTTTTTTCATATCATAACCTTAAGCTAAAAAAATCCATAATCAAGCAATTCATGATATCATACAAATCCAATTCCATCGTATATAATTACTATTCCCTATATTATGGCTTAACATAGTCAAAGTAGGTAGTCAATCACAAAAAAATAAGAGATTATCCTAGGTCATACCCTATTTTTCCTTAAAACACAATAACCAGAATTTTCCACACAAAACTTCATATTTAGCCCTTAATGGTACCTTCATCATGTCATATGGTTAGGTAGGAATAATAAAATATTATCACAAGAGAATATATCCAGTAGGGTTCCAAATAACTTGTAGATATTGATAAAAAATTTAAAATTTAGAATTTAAACCTAAGAGAAAAGTACATGCTTTATATACACACACACACACACACACACACATGGTTTTATGTTGGCCTTGCTCCCATGGTGGTACCACACCAATAGAAACACCATTGTACCTTGCATCAACATGTTATATTTATTTGTCTCACTCTTTTATTTGCTATTTATTTCCCCTCTACTATTGTCTATCTCCCTTTTTCTCCTTCTAACGGTTGTTCATTCTAGCATGGCAATGGCTAAACATAGGTCTGTAACCCTTTATTTTCTCTATAAACTCTTCACTCCATCTCTCTCTCTCACCATCCAATTTAATGACCCATAATGTTGGTCACATCACTTCCCATACAAGGTAATACCCTAGACACTTTTACCTCATGCTAGTTTCCAATGCCGTGATAATTTGTAGCCAAATAAAGTTCACCTAACATTTTATTTTACATTAAAAATTAACATAACTTCATATAATTTACTATTTAATTTTTAACTGAAATATATGTATAATTTCACCATTGATTTCAAATAAGGGAGGAATACAATGTTTCTTTTATTTTCACTTGCTTTCTTGCATAGGCATTCAAAAAACACCCTTCCCCCATATGTCTCATGACCACTTCATGGTCTAAATCACTTCCTTCAAGGAGTATATGGTATTATAAATGTACCCCCTTATACATAATGTATTATATTTATAAAAAACCAAAGGTCTCTTTATGCATAATCCCACACATTCATAACTTATACATTCATTTAAAAAATCCTAAGCATTTTGAATTTAATTCAACACAAGTATTTTAAACAATCAAATTCAATAATTAAGATTATATATATATATATATATATATATATATATATATATATATATATACATACATACATATATATATTCATGCCAATGCATGAGGTTTAAAAAAAAAAATCCTTAACCAGGAAGTAATATAAGATTAAACCATTGTGGGAAATAACATATATCATGATAATTAAGATCCTCTTAAACATATATACATATACATATGTATATATGTAAGACATATATAGACCACTTGGAAACACAAAAACACACACACACACACACACACACACGTGTGTGTGTGTGTGTGTGTGTGTGTGTGTGTGTGTGTGTGTGTGTGTGTGTGTATATATATATATATATCATTAGATTCGTATTAGAAAGATTTGTTTCATTTTGATTGTGATCAAATAACCATACTATTAGACCTTATCAAATTGGTTATATAATGGTTCCAATTGGTGAGGTCATGACAAAATCTATCATGATAATGTCATTTTATGAGTAGGGGCCCTAAGACTTCTTGGAATGATTCAATGGTCTTTTGTGCTTTGTAGGTGTGCTCAAGAGATTTTCATCATTATTTTATATCACTATTTGGTGGATTTCCCTTGAAAACCTAATGAACACCTACATACATGAAATAATAATAGAAAAAATGTAAAAAGAAGGGGAAAAGTGGGTTTTTGGATATTATGATCATGTGATGTAGAACACCTTTTATTTTGACCACTATTTATAATAACCCCAATAATAGGTGTCTCAAATTGCATGTAGTTTTCCCTTAAGGAACATGTATAATCAACATGCATGGTATGCTAGAATGAATTTTGCTTGGGTCATTTTATGATCAAGCATACAGATCTATGTGTGATTTTGATTAATATGCAGAGTGTTGAGTTATTTTATTATCTATTTTATATTTAATTTTGTGAAAAAATAGTAAATGTTAGATGTAAAATGCCTTGTGAGGCTATTTATATAGAAGGAGCTTTAATTTGAATTTGAGATGCTTGTTCACAGGTTCATAAGGTGAAAAGATAGATACAATTATAAGAAGAGACCCAAAGAAGGGTAAAAAATTGAAACAAGATAGAAATATGATCATTGGAAAATGGCTCTAAGGTGGACACTAGCATAATCCACTACTATCCAAGACCATGTTATTGTCTTGTATGTAAGAAAATAGGTTGTGATTTAAATAAATAGGCTAGAGGCCCCTATGACTAGGATTGGCATGATATAAGACCATTGTAGGTGTAAAAATAAGGAAGATAAGTAATAATAAGGATAAAAATACCAAAGTGACCATATGAAAAAGATTCCCATTCATCATTAAGAACTTCTTGTGAAAGAGCTATAAAATACATAGCGTTTATGTTTGCTTGATCAATTTAGGGTGTGTACATTTGCCGCTATTTTATTCTAGTAATGAAATGGAATTGAAAGTACTATAGTAAAATAAAAATAAAAATGCATACCTATACTTACCTGTGTGGATGTGTTTTAGACCTAGCCCACTTCTTGTCTAGAGAAGTGGACAAGCATTAGATTACTAATTTTGAAGGAGAAAATACACAATGTGGGTGTCCCATATATTGAATCTAAGTAATAGATTAGATTGTGAGAAATAAATCCCTATTTTACCTCACTCTAAATTGTGATTGATTCTAATAAGTAATTTATAAATGTGGAGAAACAATCCTTGCTTTCCCCCACTGTAATAGGTATCTAATTTTAAGAATAAATGTGCTTGGAAGTTAAAACTATCACTCGGCATATGTAATCTAGGTCTAGTGAAAACTATGGATCAACCACTGCAGATGGTTATATGACACAATTTTTCAAACTCCTAGTGACAATTTGAGTGTAATATAATATTCTATGCATAAATAATGGCATAATTTTCCTTTCCATCTATACAACCTAGTGAAATCATGTGGGATAGAGGACATGTGCTCTACATCATACACCAAAATATGATATATGAGTAATGTAGTTATGTAATATGTGTATAAAATTATATGTATATGTAGGGACAGTGTACCATGTACATGGCCCTATAGTCATAATATAAGTTTATATATATATATATATATATATATATATATATATATATATATATATATATATATATATATATGTATGTATGTATGTATGTATGTGTGTGTGTGTGTATATACATACATACATACATACATATATATATATATATATATATATATGTATATATATATATATATATATATATATATATATATATATATATATATATATATGTATATATATATATATATATATGTCTAAATCTCATGAAAAATATAAGAATATGAACCAATATCTAAAAAGATCATGGCTCCTTGGATATATGAATCAAGCTATGTTTCTACTTAGATGAGTATCTAAGTCTATAATTAAATGAAATTATGTGTCTGTATATATGATTCATTGAGTAAATTTTTATATTTGAATATCTAATTCAATCTATGATTCTGAGTATCTAAACTAGGATATCTATGTCAAATTATGTGTTTGTATATTTGAGAAAACTGTATCAAGAAATTTGAGTCAACTATATATTTTTATATCTGATACACTAAGTATCTAAGCTAAACTATGTATCTAGGTCACTGAATTAAGAAATATGAACCAAACTATGTGTTTGTATATTTGAGCCTTAGTATTTGATCCAAACTATATTGGTGTGAATATTGTATATATGCCCCATTTTGGTGAGAGAGTTAAAAGTAAGGTAAGGGTATCAAACCAAAAATGATATTGGTAGATATATTAGTGAATAGTTAACATTGAAAATATGATTACATGATCGATTATTTAATTATTGTAGAGGAATTGTTTGTAAATGGAGGATAATATAAGCATATGGTCTATAGTGAGTTTGTTAAGGAAAAATGAGTGTTGTTGTTTGGGGATTAAAATTCTTTGGAATAGAAGTGTAACTAGTATAGTGTAGGGAATATCCTCATCAAGTTCTAAATTCAATCAATGGATTAAAAATTAGAGCCAACATTCTTGAGATATCATAATTAGAAGTTTTGTTAATAGTTGGATAAATTTATGTGTAGGGACAACCTTAGGTGGGTGGAATTCTTAAAACATTGGTTAAATAGGTTTTATTTATTGATTTCAAAAATCATTTGAACTTTTGAATTTGATAAAATTGTTTCTCTAAGTGAAGAAAAGATATCAAGGAGATAAGATGTCAATGTGACCCACACTGAGGAGGTGGAGTTTCTTATTCAAGCCAATGAGGATGTCACACTAGTAATAATTCCATCAATTTCCATGTTTTTGAATTATCTATTATGTTTTTCATCATTTTTCACATCAATTGAGATAGATTTGGTATTTTTTAGGAGGACCTCACTACTATCCTATATATAGCACCAGTGTCTTGGGCTATCATGTTACTATCTGTGAATTGCATTAGTGTTCATAACTAAGGTCCTATCTATAATGATATTATCTTATAGACTAAACATTGAATTTTTTAATTTGATAATTATTATCTTAGCATGTATATTTGTCATATAGAGATGATAATGTATTATTCTAGGTATTTTATAGGTAAATGTGCATATGAGGGAGTTTTATAGTGGTTGGATGATGGAGTTCTTACATGGGTTTCCCTTGATAGACAATGAGAGAGTAATTTTGGATAGGGTTGGTTTTGGCTACATTGCATCACTTACACTAATTCCATGGGATTTCCATATGATGATTTCATTGTGTGAGAGGTGATATATCAAAACATGTACTTTTTGGCTACCCATTGGAGATATTATTTTTACCATAGAAGATGTGTATAAGATACTTATATTACCCATTACTAGTTAATGGGATGTATTATAGGAGCTAGATAGATATAGATCCATAGACTAGAGCTTCAAGTTATTTTAAAGTAATACTCAGGAAGACCCATTATCGAGAGAGTAGTAGTGATGTATTAATATATGTGATTATTAAACTAGTGTTTCATGGTTACAAAAGTTTTTAGTAGTGTTACTAGCTTAATTTTTTATTATTGATGGTAGTGATGTATCCATTACATATAGGATACACAATATTGGTTAGAGCATAGAGGATCATGAGACTATATACTCATGAGGTTGTACCATGTTGGTCCACTTGTATCAATATTTTTATTATTTTACTCAAAATTTATGTGGTGGTGGGTTTATATCATTGACATTTTTACATTGTTGGGATTATGAACACATTGAAGTGTCTAGAATAGAGGGTTTTACATGTGTGGATTGGGCACATCCATAGGTATTTATAGAGATATGGATTGGCATAACTCCTATGTGACTGAGGAGAATCATGCATTGTTTATGGGTATTGGATCAAGTGAAAATAATAAATATTATTTGGAGACCCTATAAGGCATTTTAGGGATGGCCTAATGGTGTTAAGACATTGATTTTGTCATTTTTTTCAAAGTATTTAAGTTTCATTGATGTTTCAGAGGTTCTCCTATGAAGATGCATGGTAAGTATTCATGTTGGCTTAAGCATGATATAGTAGGTCCTTGAGTTTTGCACAAGATCTTGGTCCAAGGCTATGATATGCCAAGATTATGAGCAATTATTTATTTATTATTACTATGAGATATCATATAAAAGAGAGTGTTAAACTACTTATTGTGTTAAGTTTGTTATTTTACCCCGTTTATAAGAAGAAAGTCTTTATGCACAAGGTGTATTAACAAGCCTAGTCTTGTCTTGGTAAAGACATGGCTAGTTTAGTCTTAGAAAGTGACTTATATGGTTTTAGAATTCTTGGTCAAGGGATAATGAAGAGAGATTATGTAGTTCCTATATTATATGTATGGAGGTGATTAGTGAGCTACAATATGTGTCTTGAAGGTCTCAAAGTTGTATGATGCCTAGTAGGTATATTAGTTCTTATACATGAAAATGGCTTGAAGAGATATGATGATGATGATATATAGGATTATAGACTTAATTATACACAATGAAGTGTTATAGAATGTGAGAGAGGTATTGAGTTAGCCACATGACTCTTAGAGTGAGCCATAGAGGTATGATCTTCATTGGTGGTCTTCTCATAGACCTTGCATTAAGACTCTAGGTATAATAATGAGGTTTCATGACCAATTTTAGAGGATTATGATAATTTTTTATGTTTGACATGGTTTTTCAAGAAATTTGGTGTAGTTTGAGGTCCTGAGTTGAAGGAGAAAGCATAAAAATGAGTTTAAAGGTCTCTTGTGTCTATAAAATGAAGAGATGAAGACCCTAAAAGCAATTTTTGATGCTTTTTGTCATGTGGGATTGTTCCATGGGAATATGAGGATATAAAAGGGTCCTAAATTTTTGTTCCAAGTATTATGAGTTGGATTTAGGGTCAAAGTTTTAGGAACAAATGTTAAGAATGGAACCCAATCTAAAACCCTTATAGTCACCTAATGTTAAATATTTTGTTTTCATGTGCCTATATTGGATTGGTAAGTCTATTTTGATTACTAGACAATGTATATGACTCTTCTAGTTACCTTCAAGTGGCATTAAGTTTTTACGAGAGTGAGTGGAAGTTGTAGAAAAACTCTTGTTTCTTAGAAATTTTGTATAACCAGAAGTGTTGACTAGGTCAAAAAATGAAAATCATTGGAGAATAAATTTTGATACTTGTAATTAATTTACATGATGATTTATAATCAAGTTACATAATTAAACATTTATAAACTAGTCATAGAATTTAGTTTATTTCTAAAAAGGATAAATAGTTAAGATAGTGAGAAAAACTAGCCAAAATGAGAAAGTGTTTAGGGAAGCCTTAATAGGACCAATTTATGTGAAATGACTCATGGAGTGTTTTTATATGACTTGTATCACTTGAAAATTAATTTTTATTGGTTCTTAATTATCTGTAAGGGGTGAAAATGTTGTTTTTAAGTTGTCACATTAAGTTCAATTGTGACAGTGAAAATGAGAACTATGAGATTGGTCTGCAAGACCAATACTGTCCTTTGAGCCTATGATATTTATATTTGAGGTAGATTTAATGATCTCATAATATCTTTCACATAAATTATGATTCCATTAAAGTGTCTATAAAGGTACTAAATATCATGTTCACCATGACTAGTTCTCAAGGTAGATTGGTAGTTTTGAGTATGCAAGATGAAGTGATGAAATTGAGATGTGATATCATGAGTTGATGTATCTAGTTAATTTTTTGAAAAATATTTATATTATATATAAATTATTTATATAATTTTGAGATTAAATTTAATAGGTTGTAAAATGGAAGCCAAAATGGCTTATCTAACTATGTAAAGACTATGGGAATGAAGCTCAATAAATTGGTCTGTAAGAAAAATTATTGAAACTAGAACCAGTGATATATATATTTTAGTATGTTATAGAGGTAACATATTAAATATTAATATAAATTATATGTCTTGGAATTATCCTTACAATATTTGAAAACAACATTTTACATGACTATGTCTTGGAGCATTCGGGCAGTTCTGAGTAGTCATCTAAAAGAGATGAGTTAGAGCGATTTGGATATATTTGGAATATAAATTTCATATAAATATGTTATATAGGTCTCAAAGGTTAATTTTAATTTATTTATATTCATAATAAGTCCCTTTTAAAGTAGGGAGAGTCAAATTTTCTTGACTATATCTTGGTAGTGTTTGGTAGTTCTGAGTAGGCCTTTTATAGGAGTGTTCTTGAGGCCTTTTGTCCTATGTGGTGAAGATTAAATCACCTGGTGATGTTTTATTACATCATTAATGTTATTTTTATATTATTTAATGGAATGGTTTTGTGGTATATTTTTTTGAATGCTTCATATTTTTAAGGCAAACTTTTTCTATGTGTGAAGGCCTAATTGTGAGTAGGGCTAATAGTGTGGTTCAAGTGGTGAATGGACCTAACACATTGTTTTAATAATATATGATGTTTTATTATTAATATTATTATGTTTTTTAAAGTGTTTCATATATTTTTTATGCCTCAATAGGTTTCGAGGGGTCAGAGTGGTAACATGTGGTTGAGATAAACCTAATTAATTAGGTGTCTAAGAGGGACTTGAAGAAGATTAAGGTATATATATGAGTTTGGATGACATAATGGTGATACTATTATTGTGTGAAACATGTGTATTTATATATTTCTATATTTATCTAATTATGTATATATGTTTTTTTTACCAATTAGGGTGTAATCAAGAGTCTTGTATTTACACAAGGCATAATAGGCCTATTTAGCCTAGTTAAGGAATGTGTGATCAAGCAAAGAAAAGATATATTTGAGGAGCACAAGTAGGTAATTTATACCATAATATATGATTATAGTATCATTAATGAATATATAATATGATGTTTGAGTTTCCATGACAAGGTTAGTTGACTTAATGAGCCTAGTAAGAGGTTCTCTGAGTGATGTAGAAGGGTAGATTTACTTGTTTGAAGATGTAGTTTGAGAGTGTTGAAGGATTGATATCATGTTGATTGAGATACCATAAAATTTTAATCAGATTTTTTCCTAATTTATGATAGAGGATAATGTAGATAGAGAACTGAAGAAGAGATCACCATCTATTATTTGAGCAACAAGGTGTTTTGAGGTGATCAAGTTGATCTTGGATGAGTTGGTGCTTAGTCAAGATGGAGTGGGATTTTCCTTGAAATTTTGAGATTTTATAAGTGTCATTTAAGTTACTAAGTTGGTATTGAGTAAATTAGGGGGTGGGTGCCTCCCTATAAGTTGAATCTTGCTAAACGACTAGTTGAGTTGGTGTTTGACTAGTGAGCGGTTGGTGCTCTTTACAGGGTTAGTGCTTCACTAAATATTGATTCATTGCTTATAATATAATAGTATAAATTGGGTTTCAATTGGTTTTATCCCCAATGAGGGCTTACTAAATATCTCTTGTGTTCATGTGTTGATATTTTGATTCATGTTTATTTGATTGCTTATCTATGCTTTATTTGATCATTGTATTGGTTTGAAAGGTTAACGAATGATATATGGAATTGAAAGAAAAGTTTGAAAAGTGAATCACCCCCTAGTGGTTGTTATTTTAATACCAAAGTATTGGATGTAATTGAGATATATTCAAGTGAGCTATTGGTTACATGATTGATGGACCACAATTTTGGAGAGATTCTAGTATGGGTGAGTGACATGACAATTTGGTGTCATCCAAGATGTGCCTTTTACATCATGGGTGTGTTTGAGGAGTATTTTGGCCCCAATTAAGTTAGGTAGTAGAGTGAGACCCATAGTGGCTAAGTTGGATCTGATTATAGTGATGAAGTGATATGTTGTGATAGAGATACCTAATGTAGGTGATGTGGGGGATACCAATGCCTTCATATTATGGTGTGGATGACATTGATGGTTGCCATTATTTATGTGAGATGGGGATATTATGGAGTATGTGCTAGATCCATAACTCATTATATTATTTGAGGGTCCATTATCATTTTTATATTTATATGCTTTGTTTGTTTATTATTGTCTTATAAATTTAGATATCTAACATATTATGTTGGTGTGTGTAGATGAAGGATAGTATGAGTACTAGGAGACCATAATTGAGGCTACATTATGAGAGCTTACATGGAACATTCATGATGATTCCATGGATGATGCGTTAGTGAAGAGGGATATAGGGGTTGAGATGATCCATTCCCACTTGTTTTATTGAAAAAACATTGATACCATAGCATATACGCATCCAATAACAAATGAAGATGATGCACATGCCAAATTGTAACATTGAACTATGCCCCCATGCAATATTTTAGGTGGGAAAGGTAACTAGATTATGGATCAATATATTCATCTAGAATGGCAATATATAAAGTGGGTGGCTAAGGTAGTGGTTATATGAGAGAGTGAGCATAGTCATAGAGTTTGGTCTTAGTCTAGATCTAGAAGGGATGCGAGAGCATTGAGCTCTATGTGTATGAGAGTGAGGGTGATGAGGTTGGTCTTGGTGACCAATATTTGATTACTGAATTTGTATAATTTTATAAAAAAACTTATTTCTTAGTTATATGTATATGGAACTATTGATATAAGGATACTATGTTATTTGGCATTTTGATTATGGAATTGTTTACTTGAGTAGATGTTTGAGTATATTCATGACTTATGTGTCGATATGGAAATGTATTATATGGATAGCTGATGGTAATGTATTTTGTTTGTATATATATGTTTGAGTAGATATTGATATTGAATTTGGAATGTTAGTTGTTAGTATTGATGGCATATAAGTGTCCTACTATATGTGAGTACAAATCATGTGATTATGGAATGCAGTATCTCAATCTTGATGTCATAGGAAATAAGTAACCATACTACTAATATTGTGTATGTTTATAATTAGACACTAGAAATAAATTTCTCATGGTGTACTATTTTTACACTCTATAGTAAATAGCTTAATTAGTTATTTTATTGAATCTATGCTTCGTTTTACATTATGTCTTGTAAATATCTTAATTGTTTATCATATTAAAACTATGTTCTTATCTTTTTTATCTCTATCAAATATATTAATTAGTTTTCATGTTTAAATTGGTGGTTGAGTTATTTTCCCTTTTTTCACCATGTTATTATAAATAATTTTATCTTTGTGAAATGGTTTACCTCTTTGTTGACTATGTGGTGCATGAGAACTTACATAAGTATGTGTCCTAGAAACCATATGGATCATGTGAAGAGTAACCAATGGATCCTTCAAAGTAACATCTTTGGATAACTCACTCATAGAGGAATGTTATCTATAAGAGTGTAGATAACAATATCTTGATCCCCCATATGTGAATTATATAATGACTCTTTCAACATACTAGTCAATACGATCTTTGAGTGCACAATAATTATTGTCCCAATGTACATTGATTTCATGAAAATTTTAATATAGTTTATTTCTTATTATATGTAAATAATGTGTTAGATGATGATGAGTATGAGGAAGTGTGATCATCCCTTATCTAATAATTTAAGTAATATATCATGAGGCCTATCTCTATCTAAAAACTGTATATCCCCTCTATTAGTGTCATGTGCCATACACATTATGACAGATGCATTGTGTAGTGGATCTTTACCTTTTTCAAGTATCTAGATTGGTTTTCTTATTCCATTTTTTTCATAATTATAGATGGATTAGGTTCTTGTTCCATATTAGATGATTATGACTATGAGAGATCTAAATCCAAATCTACCTTAGAATGTGTTTCAACTACTCCGAAATACTTATTTAATTTCATCGCTATGTAAAATAGATGTAAAAATGATTTGGATGTCTCATAAAATTTATATTTAAGAGTTAAAATGAGGCCTCTATCTAATATGTACCATCTCTAAATCTATCAACTAGAAAATCAACTATTGCATACATAGTTTGAATCATAGAATGTAATCATTTGTTATTTTTCACTCACCCTAGGGTAGTGAAGGCAACATCTCATATGTGATGTGAGGTCCCTTATTCTAGATATAATGTATGAGAAATAATTCTTATAACTCATTTTATGTATGTAGTTAACCACTGGGGAGTGAATTATGGAACAAATTTGATGCCTCATCTTCTAGACTCCTAGGAAATAATTGTAGGAGAAATAAACTACTAGTGGTATGTTCCATAGCCTTTATATAATATTTTAGGTGTAATTATGGATATCTATAGCTATTAAAATCTAAAAATGTTGGTATCTAAAATTGCTTTTATAGTTTTGCATTCACAATTATGTACTGGGTGGGATTGTCATGGATATCATTGGAATCAACCCAAGAGTAGTATGATTTGTTTTATAAGGTGAGATAATTTAATTTTTGTTGTAAATTACCCATGGTATGCATCAAGGATATTAAATCTTGAGAATTTATGTTAACATCATTAATATGTTCATTTAAAAATTTAATATTATTTTTAGTTTTAGTCACCAGTACACTATTTTGTGAAGCATTATTAGAGATATTAAGATATTCACTATAACCTTTGGAGGGGTGATAGATTGACCTGATTAAATGGAAATTTTTTATCACCCTCATGGAGGTTATAATGATAAAAAGGTTCAATTATATTAAGGAGGGGTGGAGAATAGCCATTGGTATCTCTTATTTTATTAATTTGTAAATAAATATCACATGTTAATGGAATAGAAGACACATTTTATCATGTGAATGTAAAACATGTAAACTATGAACATCAATATAAATATGCACATTTTTATCTAAAGGCATACTATTTATTGAATTATAATTTAATAAGAAATCAATTTTGACATGAGATATGGGTGAAGTAGATAGAGGACTTGAATCAATTTCTTCTTCACTAAAATCATATTAATCATTATTATTCCAAGTTTCAACAATATCAAAATTTATTTCACTTGTAGGTGTAAGAGAAGAAGAGCTATAATTTTCATGCTCAATAATAGAAATATTAGAACAATATTTTAACTTTTTACTTCTATAAAACATATCATCATGCATAGGTGGAATACAATGTGTATCTTCACTAGCTATGAATGGAATGCACATGCTATCATTATTTCTAATAATAGATTCAAGGGTAGAAGAATTAGAAATAATTTTTTAATTTGGCACATTATGACATGTAGGAGAATATTTAGAGATACTTTAATCATATATATTTTTCATGGAATCGATATGTTATGCTTGAAAGGTAAAATAGGTTGACAACGTAATATCATCTACTTTAGTTTTTAAACTTGTAAAAGGTGTAATATCAATTGTACATGATTTTTTGAATTGAATTGAGAAAGGTGAATAAAGTGAATTTTATTATCTATGTTAGGAACATTGTCTAAAGGAATAAGATTAATCAAATCATGAAAAATCAAACTGATTTTATTTCTCTTATATTGGTTCAATTTGAATAAGGATGTAGCAAAAGTGGTTGAAAATCTAATCTTTTTTAAATAAGGCACTACCTATAAAGGACACTTTTGGCCCTATGTTGTTAATTTGGTTTTGATAAATGGGTGAGGAGAGAGGAGAAGAAGAAGAATATACATCTACTCTACCCTCATTATCACTATCACTATCATGCTCACATTAATCACCATATCCATCATTACAAGAATAATCATCATCATCATCATAATCATCATCATCATCATCATCATCATTATAAATTAAATCATGCTCATTATCATGTTCTAGTGTATAATTATAAAAATTGGTCGATTCATTTGTATAATTATGTGAAAATTTTAAAAATTAGTCAACTAGGTGAGGGGGAAGACGTTCCTTAGAGGTGATTTTAAACTTAACAAAAAAGAGAATGTAAAAAATGAAAAATAAAAAAAATATATGGAAAAGATAATCCAACATAAATATGTTTGAAAATATGCCAAATATTCAACCCAAATTATCAAAATTTTAAAATTTGCTTGAAACCCTAAGGGCTAATATTTGGAAGTACGAGGACCTAGTATGCATATCTATGATTTTGAAGGGGTTTTAGACAAAAATTTTGAATATTTAATTAAAAAAACCCTAATAAAGGAATTATATGGATTAGCTAGGATGTGCAAAAAATCAATATAAATCATAATTTTATAAACACTAAATTATTCCATAAGAGTGGAGAAGGCAAATCCTATGAAAGGAACTAGGGTTGTTAAGAAATATTCAAAGTAAGTCAAGTTCACCAAATGATTTAATTTTTTAGGTGTTTAATAGTGTAAATACTATATTGTTAAATTGATGAATAAATATGGTAAATACATATATATTTCAAATAGTTAATTTAATTAGTTTACCCTAAATAGCAAGTGTAAGGAGGAAATCCACTTATTTGAATAAAACATGCATTATTGGATGATGAACATGATAAAATGTGCCAGGAGAATAATATAAATCCCTTTCATTCTGAATATAGGATTCTTACTACCTTAAGACAATAGTATGGTTAGTGGGTTAGTTTCATACTATTTTATCAGAAAAAGTATCGTGGTAATGTCCTTTTGTGGGTAGGGGCTCTAAAACATTTGGGAATGATTTGGGGGGTCTTATATGTTTAGTAAGTGTGATTAGGAGTTATTGAGAATTCTTTTATATCATTTTTTTTTGGTTTCCTTTCAAAACCCTAATGAGCACCTACACACATGAAAAAATAATGGCATAAAATGTAGAAGGGAAAAAGTGGGTTACGTGATATTAAGATTGTGTTATGTAGAAACCCTACTATTTTTGCCACTACCTATATTAACCCTAATAATAGGGTCTCATATCACATGTAATTATCCATTAGGGAATGTTCATAATCAATGCACATAATATGCTATAATTAATTTTGCTTAGGCCCTTATTTGATGAAGTTTGTAGATATATGTGTGATTCTATGTAATATGTAGAGTGTTGAGATATTCTATTGATTGTTTTTTTTATGTAATTATGTGCTAAAATAGTAAGTTTTAGATGTGAAATGCCTTATGAGACTCTTTATATATAAATAAATTTAATTTGAATGTGATATACTTGTTCGTAGTCTGACAAGGTGAAAAGATAGATAAAATCATAAGAGACCCAAATAATGGTAAGAACCCAAAATAATATAAAAATATGACTATTAGACAATAACACTAAGGTGGACACTAGAATAGTATGTTATTGTTCAAGATCACACTATTGTCTTATATATAATAAATAGGTTTGTGACTAAAACAAACAAGCTACAAGCCCCTATAACTGGGATCACCATGACATAAAACCACTTCAAGTGTAAAAATAGGGAATATAAGTCATAATAAGGAACAAATGACCAAAGAGACCATGCGAACAAGACTCACATTCATCATTAATAACTTCATGTGAAAGAGTTACAAAAGACATAGTATGTGTGTTTTCTTGATCAATTTAGGGTTTTTACAAATTATTACTTGAGGCTATTTTAATAATGGTGAAATAGTAAACTATAAATCCAACTAATTATTGCATTTAGAAAATGACTATAGAAAATACTTATGTCATAAAACTATAATGGGTCCATGTGAACATATGTGTGGAAAAGTGATTTAAAGTTGATCATTTAGTAGTATTTCTACACTTATTAATATTCCTACAAATTACATTGATGTTAACATCAATATGTCACATTAAAAATTTTACATAAACCTTCTTACTAGAGTAAATTATTTTAAATGAAATTTATCACAAAAATAAATGTATTAACATTATTTTATTTACATTGTAAGTAGAATTTACTATGGACTATAAGATAAATGTGATAATATTATATTATTTACATTCTTACAAGTAAAAGTAATTATTTAAAAATAAATGGGATAATATTATTTTACTCATATTATGAGTGGAATTCACTATCTACTTATAAAACAAATGTGATAACATTTACTTTCATTCAAAATAAAATTCATTATCGACTCTAAAATTAAATATGTGGACCATGATCTATGAGCTAAACAAGGTTGGAAAGTATTTTTGAAGACAACATATTGACAAGAATCATAAATTATAAATATATCAAAGGAAAGGGGTAGGACAATCTCCTTATTGAAGAGGGACCTATAAACAATTCAACTTTATGGAAAAACCTTGTTGGAAGGAAATACATACTTAGTAAAGAAATCAAATGGAGTGTAGGAGATGGAAGCAAGGTGGACTATTGGAATGACCCTTGTCTCTTCTAGTATCATCTCAACTCAAATGCCAAAAGAGTGAAAGAAAAATTATTCTTTAAAGAGGTGTTTGGGGTATAAAATTCAAAGATTACTAGACTATCAGTGTTGACAATAGAAATTGGAGAATCCTCCAAATATATTTGGTCACCAAATACATATTTTATCTTGAATGAATTTAACTTGAAGCTTCATCAAAACCACATCAGTTCCAAATAAAGAAACCCTAGTTTGGATAGTAAATGACAATAGAGAATATTCAGTTAAATCTAGGTACTTGGTGATGTTGGACATAGAGGAATATGGTCATTATTATGACTTATGGATTAGGAATCTCACCTAAAATTTCAACATATGATATTTTTTAGCTTATTATAACAAATTTATTTCCATTAATAACGTAGTTAAGACATTTTTTTATATCTCCAATAGGTTCATCTTACATAAACATAGTGAAGAAGTTAGCCATATATTTCTAAACTATGAATTTGCATGCAAAAATATTAGACTCTCCTCTAAAAATTAGACATTGCATGGTCCAAACAAAATTAAATCCTTGAAATCATCAATAAATAGAAGCCTCCTTATAATATTCCATCTTTTACTCTCCTATGGCACCTAACCCTTCCTCACTACTTTTAGGAAATATAGAAGGTTAGGTATGTAGGTATATTTGAAGATAAAATAATATTCCAAAAAAACACTACTTAGAAGATTATTAATATTATAAAAGATAACTATTAAAGATTTGCATCTATTTCAAAATGTATTATATCTATAATACACTCCTCCATTTTGGTAACTGGAAGATCATTCTTATTTTAAGGGATCAACTCCACAAAGCTAATGGAAGCCATGTTAAGTGGATACAACCATTCGGGTCCTAGCTCAAGATGATATTTTATGGTTCATCCAAAGGCAAAAAAAATATTACATGGAGAGGTAGATTTATTATAGAATCATATGGTTATTTGGTGGCTTCTTTCATAGGACCTTTGTGTATTCAAGCTAATTATGTCATGGAGGCTAAAGTATTCCTCTAGGATATCCAACTAGTTTCAAATATGAAAATTGAAAAGATTGTTATGGAAGGGGATTCATTAAATATCATTAACTATATTAATGGAAAATAAAAACCCTCTTGGTCCATCCAATTGGAAATTGAGGACACAAAATCCCTTATACACTAGTTTAAAGAGTGTAGTATTTTCCATGTCTATAGGTAAGAGAATAAGGGAGTGAATGGATTGACAAACCTAGGGGTTGGAAACCCTTGTTATAATCAATGGACTAAGGGAGAAAAACTTCTAAGATGATTTATTCAATTAGATTTTCATGACATGTCATAAAATCTAATAATCTAGGTGGGATATCACTCCAAGGATTATCTCTAATCAATTTTTAGATACGTAAAATGAAATATGTCAGGTAATAATGGCCCCATTCTTATCAAGGGTTGGGTTGTAAGTTTTAAGCATGAAAATTTTATTTTTAATAACACCATACTTCCTTTAAATGTCACCATGATCTTAGGCCTTATTGGTAATTACTCCCACATGATATTTGACCAAAAGCTAAAAGAAGATAATGTCACAACCATATGTAGAGATTGGGATAAAATTAAACCAATATCATACATTGAAATTAAAGATGACCTATATGTTTTGTGTATCCTTATACAAATATTCTTAGTGAATTTCATGCTAACTATTGTTATATTTTATCCAATTATCTCTAAATAATTCACCATGCCTTAGGAGGAAAGGGTGGCCTATATGAGAGGTTTGAGGATAAAAATCATAGAAAAAGTCATAAGGGAAGTTAAAAAAATGGATTGTGTATATGAAGGCCTTAAATTATTAAAGATGTAAGAGAAAACTCATGAAATCTTTTGTTAAGACTAACGAGTCCATCCAATTGGGTAAGAAAGGTTACCTCTACATAAATCTAACAATTCCCTATAAATTTATTTATCTACAAATTATGAAAATTTTTTCCCTTAAGGTAAAACATGGAATCCTTTATTCTCACCATTTCATATTGTTAAAAAAAATTTAAAGGTGGTAAAGTGAAAGTTATCCTTTCCTATTTTGTTCTTAAGTCCCTCAAATTTTTGGTTACATCTTATTAGGATAATGTGACATATGATGTAATTCACCATTACCTAATAATTATAATTTTCAAGAATAAGGAGCATTATGAGGTAAATACATTTCCAATCCTAGTGTAGTGAAAATTAAATAAAAGTAAAAAAGGATCTTTGAGGAATATCCAAATACTCAAGATGAGGATTCCTCCAAAGATTATGCCTCCACTCAACATGATGTGGGGAATAAAATTAAAAATCAAAGGTGTTATTTTGGATAATCTCAGAAGCATATAAATCATGGTAATGATATTATAAATGATTCCCCAGAACATCCTCCTCAAGGAAAAATAGTGAAATGGAAGACAAAAATAAGGCTAAA
Source organism: Torreya grandis (assembly GCA_037957365.1). Lineage (NCBI taxonomy): Eukaryota > Viridiplantae > Streptophyta > Pinopsida > Cupressales > Taxaceae > Torreya > Torreya grandis. The sequence continues at coordinate 22,175 of JARHVA010006049.1, read as the reverse complement.
TAGGATGAAATGGCTAGGGAAGAATTGAAATTCCCCATTATAGGTGTTTTCATATATTTTTGTCCATTTTTATTAATAAATAAATTTACTAAAAATTGAATTTATGATATAGGGTTTTAAAAGGATACTTTTGAGGAAGGTTTTTGACCATTGATCCAACAGTTTGGGAACTCATTTTTGGCTAGAAAGGATTACCTACATATAAGAGATAACTCAAAAATTATTGATTAATAGGATTTGTAAGTGGACTTCCTAATTCAATACCATTTCCAAGAATTGTTACACTTCTTTAAAAGGATATCAACCCAAAGTATGAAGAAATTAAGTAGAAAATGTAATAATAGAAATTATTTAAAAAGCATATGATAATATAGATGTGATACTAAAATGAAATGTATTAATCTATTACAAGGATGTTAACAAAGTGTTCATTCCAATAAACTATCCCTGAACCTTCTTATGCTTGTATTACTTCTAATTTTTTAGCGGCTAATTTTAGAGTAGGGGAAAACATAATTGCACAAAATCTTAGCTCAAAGGAAATATCACTTTGATCTATAAAAAGTGGGTGAGGGAATATAGTCAAATTATAGATGGAAAACACATCATGTACAACTCCTGTTAATGTCACATACAAATAGGGATTCATGACTTTAATATTAGAAATAGATAATTGAAATTAATTTGCATTTTTAAATTATATTTGGATTGTAGATAGAAATTAAGAACATAGAAATCGATGTTGATTATTTCATAATCACTAAAAATTTTACTAGTCAGGGGAAATTCATGTAAGGAATCACCATTGATCTTAAAAGTGGGGAAAGAAAGATCAAGATGGGGTATAAATATGGGATTTAAGGTTTGAAATGGCTTTAGGAATAGTTAATTATAATATAACTAGACTAAGGGAAATAAACATAATGTAATCAAATAATATAATAATTATAATATATTCAAATGAGAAATATACTTACCTTTGAAATGCTTCTAATATTGTAGAGAATTATGATGTTAATGGGGATATTCTTAATCTTTGAATGAGTGAGGATGGAATAAGATAGGTATGTAATTCTTTTGTAGGTATTCTAAGATCATTTCTCTAGTATTTTAGTGTACTAATTTATGGATCCTTCTACTTGAGGATGGTTTGAATTTAAATCAATGCTGATCCCAAAAAGATCAATGATGATCACATAGATTGGTGTTGATCCAATCTAAGTCTTCTAATTTCATTCAAATAAATCTAATCCATGAGGTTAAAATTAGTAATAGGCTATTTTAAATGAATTTCAGCTAGTGATAGGTTTTTAAGAGGTTAAAATCAACTTACTTATAATATATTTGGGAATATTTGTCTAGATTTAAGGATGATTAAGTAGTAAAAACTAGTTACCTGGGTTAAAAGTAATTAGTAAGACTAATTACATGAATTAAGATAGTAATTGGTAAAACTAAATTAACTAACATAAAAAAGGATGTGGAAGTGGTAAGACACATATATTTAGACTAATATAATGGTGTAAATTCATAGTTTCTACATTTTCCCTTTTTTGTTGAGTGGTTTGTGATAACCTACCATGAAACAAAAACTAGGATGTGTCTAATGCCCTAGGTTTATATAAAGAGGTATCCCCACCTCAAACTAAGAGCCAGTATAGGAGAAAAAAGTTGTGATGGGTTTGAAGTAAATGGTAATATATATATATGTATGTATATATATATATATATGTATGTATATATGTGTATATATATATATATATGTATATATATATATATATATGTGTGTGTGTGTGTGTGTGTGTATATATATATATGTATATATGTATATATATGTATATATATATATATATATATATATGTATATATATGTATATATATGTGTGTGTGTATATTATAGGTATAAGGTAAAATATGGGAGGAATAATCAACTAGTAATAATAGCACTAAGTATGCATTGTTAAGTCATAGGATAATATTAGTAGTAATACCCTAAGGTAAACAAATAATTAATTGTTATGATTATGAAAAATTATGTGCAAGAAAAGGTGATCAAGAGAACAAATTTTAGGGAGGGTAGACCAAGAATCTAGTGTGCATGGGTAGTGGGTGTGACCTAGAGATAGTTGTTCAAAAGATAGAATACATTCTTGGGTTCATAGGGGAAATGTCCCAAAGGGAATATAGACCTTTTGAAAAGTTTATGGGTCCAATAGAGGGTTTATGTCTACTAACCAGGGGTATATGGTGGTAAATAAGGGGATAGTGATAGCAAGGGAACTTGTGTGGTCTTGGGTCATAATATATAGTAAGGTCAAAGAAAGTAAATAGTGCTAAGGAGAATAGAATAAATAATGGTTTCCATAATAAATACCAATTATTTAAAAATTAATGATGATTATTTTAGAATTAATTATGATCATAAAATAATCATGATCAATTTCTTGTAGATATATATAGTATTCTAGACATGGTGAAGCTCATTTGTGATTTGAGAACATGTTTGGAATAGATAAAAATTGGCACATTTCTACATGTTTTAGAAAATTATATAAGATGGAGGATAGCAAGAGTGGTAAATGATGATGATGATGATGATGATGATCACACAATGAGGTAGGGCATAATTTTGGTTTTTAGAATTTTTGGTTTTTTGTATGTTTTCTATATTTTGGATAATTTTTCATTTCCTAGAGATAGGGCAAGTTATCAGGAGTTCATATCAATCCATGGTGGATTGATACTAATTCCTCTAATTTATCATCAATTATTTATGGATTGGCATTTATCAATAAATTAATGATGATGTGGTGCTAATAGGTGCTTATCACGTAAGGGTCAGTGTCTATTCTTAAGAATCAGGGTCAATGAGGTTAGAATAAAAAACCTATAAGATAGAGTTAGTGGTGTAGGACACTAAAGAAGCTGAGGGTGTTCATGGGAGTATAGGCATGAATATTGATTACCATGCAAGATTGAATGCAACAATTTTTTTAGTGGCTTTGAGAGGTGGTGGGATATGTGGATTGGGAGTATATGGAGGCTATAAGATTAGGTGGACTACACCACATATTTGAGTGCATAGAGATTAGAGTCTACATATGGCACTATTAGAGCAATGGGATCCAACTATAGGGACCTTTTGGCTTCTTACTAGGGAGATGAGCTTGAAATTAGAGAAAATATATCAAATATTATGACTAATTGTGTAGGGGGTAGATATAATTTTAGTGGATGAGAGAGGATGAGTAACAATGTTGACACATCTATATGAAAAAGATACTACAAACATTGCTTTCATAGTGGGAAGTTTTAATTTTTAGGTTCTATATGATCAAGACCAAGATAAGAGATAAGTGATTACTTTGATGATGTTATCTATATCTTATTATACATTTTTTGATTTAGATGGTGGAATATTTACATGGAGTTTGATAGGGGTAATATTAGATATGTGGGAGTATCATTTAATGTTTGTATGGGATCATACACATTTATCACAAATATATAGAGATTTATGGGTATAGAGGACATAGTGATTCTTTGGTTTAGATGTGACCTTCATATTATAGTGTTGGGCCTATGAGCATATATGAATAGTGCATCCACTAGGGCTACCATGGATGGGATGACATCAATTTTCATTTAGTGTGGGATTTTCAAGATGGATATATGACCTCACCCATCCATATTGAGATGGAAGAGTATTAGACTTAGATTACTATCAATAGCTTTTAGAGGATTTGGAGGAGGAGGTGGTAGTGTGGAGGTCATATTTTAGAATTATATCATGGTTAGGGATGGATAAGGAGTTGATGGTAGGGAAGAAGGTGAGTTGGGTATGAAGGCATCACATAGAGTATGTAGATTTGTTTCAATTTGGGCATGTGTGGTGATAGTTTGGGATGCTTTAGGATATATTCAAGGCACCACATATATATAGGAAAGATGAATTTAAGTGGGAATTACAAAGCTGTAGGAGATAGGTCTTCAAATTTTGGTAGAGGAAGAGATAGAGGGGGTGGATGTATATGATGTCAAGACTACAAAAACATACTTTTTATGGTGGATAGAGTAGTTGGGAGGAGGTTAAGAGAGAATTGTGTGGCCTTGACGGGAGGTAGGATATGTCAAGATAGTGGATGTGGAGAAGAGAATAATATATGGGGAGGGAGAGTTGGATATATAAGTAGTGATAAAAAAGAGGGATGGACTATAGGTAGAGTGTCATATTTTATAGGCATGGTTACTCAAAGTTGAGTTTGAGTGGATTCACTTATAGGTCATTGTTACTGAGTTGTAGCAATATTTTTGATTAATTATAGGAGAGTTATCATAAAGTATGTCAAGTTTGGGATATATATTACAACTATCATAGGAGACATTGGGTATTTTTAGGGGTTGTAAGAGGATCTATTTTAGGATATATAGTAGGGAAAGGGACATAAGTTAGGATATGGGGCCATTAAGTACTATTAGTATGGATAGGTACCAAGATGTTATGACATAGCTTCAATACTATGAGCAAATTATTATAGAGTAGTCTCTAGATATTCCCATATATGTCACCCATATATCCACATGGGGTTAGAATATGTGATGGACATAAATTTATATAGCTATCATGGGGAGTGTATCATGAGGGAGAGATGGAAGGGGTGGAGGAGGAGATGGAGGTAGTGTAGGAGGAAGATGGATTATCCTCTTGATCTAGCTTTAGTTTACAATGTAGCCATATCTATGGCTCATTATATGGGTTGGATTTATATATATCTTATATAATGACATTATTATTATATGTATTATATCTTATTTATATATACGTACGAGTTTATGTGCCACATATTTGTTACATGATCTTGTGCTATTTGATGATGGATATAGATTACTTAGATTTTTTTTAGATGGCATCTAAGTTTATTTATGTGATACATCATATTTTATATTTTTTATATTGTTTTTACACGGATTATGGTTTTTATATCATGTAATGTAAATTTAAATTGTTATCTTGACTATGAATTTTATTTATGTGTTTTAATGGATTTATGATCAATCATTGATTTTAAATCATGTGATAATGTCATGAGCTTATGAATTTATGATGTATTTTCCTATGGATTTGATACTACATGGATGGTGTTTACATGTTTTTTTATTAATATACTAACTAGTTTATGTGAGACATCATGGATTGGGTTTTATGTCATGGTTGATTATGGATTTAGATTATGCTATGGTTTGTATGAATTTAAGTGTCTTTGAATACTAGTAATTTATGATGAAATGATTTTTGTATTAACTTATAAAGAATGTATGACTAATAATTTTTTTGGACCCTAAAAAAAGCTAGGCCTCCTATCACTTTCACATAAATGCCCTTTTATCCAATGTTAATGAGAATACTTAACAATCCCATGTCAAATGAAATCACAATTCTTTGGCTTTAAAAGGGAATTTTTATGTATTCAATAAATGGAGGAAAAATTATTTCCCTGGGAATGCACATATTTTTTTGTGTTTATGAAAATTTTAGGTTAAATTTAAGCTAATCCATGTATATATGTAAACTGATCAATATGGGAAGTCTAAAAATTTATGAAAGTTGATCAATGTAGGAAGCTTTCATGGGATATAATTTTGATTTTATATATTTTTAAATGGTATGCTTTTAATAGGTAACTGATCAATGTGGGAATTTTCCTAAAAAATAGGCATATAGCCATCCTTAAAGGAAGTGGTCTATATGTTTAGATGTATGTATTTTAGTAACTATCTTTTAAGGTATTAGTATATAACTTTGATATTTTCCTTGATTCTAATAAAAATTATCCTTCAAAGGATTAGTATGTAACTTTTATCTTTCTCTTAATTTAATATCCCAAATTAACCTTTTACCATGGATTAGATTAAGTCAATGTAGGGTGTTTTCATAAACCAAGCCATGAAATAAGACAATAAGTTATTCCTTTCGAATAAACTTTTAAGGTGAAGGAATTTTAGGAAATAATGATTTGTAACTCTAACCTATATTTAGTAGAGCTAATACATGATAACATGATATGAATAGAGCTAAGGTATCCATATTTAAGGATAAAATGGGTATATTGCCAAAAGCTCACATGATTCTTTTTCATTATTGGGTAGTTTAGATATAGGGGATAAGATTTTAATTTTTTTACAATAGATTTAAGAAAAACTTATGTTGACTATAGTTTTTAATAGGATTATTAACACTATAAAGGATGCATATGTAAAGAAATAAGAGGTTCATGTTCTGGTTTCTCATCAAGGGAGACCAAGTAGTATTCCCTAGAACCATATTTATGAGTGAAAATATAGGGTCCAAGCCAACTCAGGTAAAATTTTCTTCATTTACATCTTTCCATATTTGTGACATGTTAATTTTATTTAAGGACAAGGTCATTGATATTAAATCCTCTTTATTTGAAATGTTGATTATATGCACATTTTATCCATTCTTGATATACATGAAGGTGATCAATAAATATGGATCGATGCTCATCTAAAAGTTCTAGTTACGCTAGTCATTCTTGATGATAATCCTCTTTAGAAATGATGTCCTTAAGAGAGATCTAAAGAGAAGGAATTTAGAATTCTAGGGTAGAACCACTTTGGTATCATAGACCAAATAAAAATGGGTAGCATATGTAGGGGTTCTAATACTAGTCCAATAAGCCCACAAAGCAAAAGGTATGTGAAGCTGCCAATTCTTTCGAGCCTCATTGACTAGTTTGGTTAACATATTGATAAGGGTTTTTTTTGAATGCCTTGGTTTTCTATTAGATTGTAGATAATAAGGTGACAATAATATTAGCTTAATGTTGAATGAATCACACAACTTTTGGAATTTCTTATTTTAAAAAAGAATCTCATTATCTGTAATGATTTTATGTGGGACACCAAAATGATATATGATATGATGATTAATGAAGTTAATGATCGTATATGCCTTGGTAAAAAAAGGGAAAAAACCTTCACCCATTTAGTGAAATATTTGGTAGTAGTAATGATAAAATTATGTCACTAGGAAGTGTAATGAACTGCTACACCAAAACCTCGAGGCATTAGAAAAATCCACCCATTAGGATCATAAGATCCCACCATGATTTTGAAACCCAGACTCTGGGCTAGATTTGCACCTGTACCACTAGGATTCCTTACATGTACGAGCCCTAGAAAAACACTACCATGCTGGCATAGCCACCCACTCTATGACTTGAACCCAGGTGCAGGATTTGATACCACATGTAATGAACCACTACACCAAAACCTTGAGGTGTTAGTGAAATTTGCCCATCAAGATCATAATAGGAATATTTAGGATTAATCTACCCAACAAGGTCTAATACTTATTCATATAATGACCAAAAGTCCTTAAATACTTGTAATGCATGACTAGGTACATGGGATAAGTTGGCATGTTATTGACACTTCATTTATTTCTTGGCATATTCACAATGGTCTTGATTTAAAATAGGCCAATAATAACCTATTCATATAATCTTCTTGGAAACAATTAAACCACTAAAATGGCTACCACATATTCCATCATGTGTTTCTTTGATTGAAATATTTTATTCAGATCTCTGGAGACAAGAGAGGATAATACCATCAGACCCCTACTTATAAATCACACACTCCAATTTTATATACTAGGTCCTCTTCTACTAAAAAGCATACTTATCATTTTTTGATAAATCTGAAGGAATGATACTTTTAGATAAATAATCAAATTTTAGTGTGTATTATAGATCTAAGTGATTTTATTTTACAATTTAGATTCTTGAGAGGAAGATGGGATAAAGGAATCCTAGGAATCCATGGTATCAGTAAACTTGTTGGTTGATTGAGGAGTGGCTTGGATGACATAGTGGCTGAGGGTGGCTAATAAATGTTTTTATAACATTTTATACCTATGGAATATGTTATTATTGCACTAATATATTCTAGTTATTTTATTGAATACCAATTAGGAGTCCATAAAAATACTAAGTGACTTAACACCTAGAGATAAAGGTATTAGAAGATCTATAATTAGGGATTTATATTCTACCATATTATTAGTATAGTCCTAATCAATTTTGAAAGAAAGGGTTATAGTAATTCCTTATAGTGGTATTATAATAATCCCTACTCCCCCTCCACATTTGTATTTAGATTCGTCAAAGAACAACATCATTTGATATTTGATATCTCCTTAGGATGTGGAGGCTATAGATTCATTAGGAAATTCATAAATAAATGGTAGACTATTATCAAGGGGTGCCTCATGTAATTGATCAATAATGATAAGCCCATTAATCAAATTTTGGTTAAGAAATTCAAGATCAAAATTAGTGAGAAGCATAAGCCATCTTACCATTTATTGATTCTGATAGGGTTTTGAATGCATGAACTTAAGGGGATTGGTATTGGTAATCACATAAGTTTTATGATTAAGCAAATAGTGGTAAATTTTATAAGTTATGAATAATAAATATGAACATAGTTTTTCAATATGTGTGTAATGAATCTCATACTCAACCAGATTGTGATTTATTTAATAAGTGGCTTACTCTATATGTTGTTCAACTTGATGGGTAATCGTGACACCTAAATAATGGTTTGTAGCTAAGATATAAAAGTATAAAGGTTTATCCTCTCATGATGGAATAAAGATAGGAGGAGATAATAGATAATTCTTAGGCATATCAAAGGATAAATGATAATTTGATTCCCACCTAAATTAGGTGTCTTTTTTAAGAAGGTGATAGAATGGTTGACATCAATTACATAATTATGAAATAAAGTGGTGAATAGACTATAGTTTCCCTTGGAAACTATGAAGATTCCTAAGATTGGAGGGAGGTGGCATATTGTTAATGGCTTAAATTTTAGCAGGATCAACCTTAATTCACTCAATGGAAATGATAAAACCCAAAATCATTCCTAATAAAACTCCAAAGACACAATTTTTGGGGTTAAAATTAATATAATATTTGATTAAATAGGCAAAGATTATATGAAGGATAGATTGGTGATATTTATGGTACTTGTATTTACCAAGGATATCATCCACATAATCTTTAATTATTTTTTGAATTAAGTCATGGAAATTATAGGTCATGACACAATGCTAAGTTGTTCCTGCATTTTTAAACCAAAAATAATGAACCTATAAAAAAAAAGGTACCCCAAGGAGTAATAAAATAGGTTTTATGTTGATCTTCTAGGGAAATAAGTATCTAGTTATGCCATAAAATCTATCCATGAGTGATAAAATTTGATATCCTACAGTGAGATCCATGAGTTGGTCAATATTAGGAAGGGGAAAATCATATTTTGGACAAGCAATGTTAAGATCACTAAAGTTAGTATAAAGGTGTAGTCCCCATCTAGGTTCTGTGATAGGTACTATGTTAGATGCCCATTAAGGATATTTGATGTGTCGGATAAATTTAATGGATAAAAACCACTATAATTCTTCCTTGATAATAAGCACTATGTGAGGATACATTTTTTGAAGTTTTTATTTTACTAGTTTATCTTCAAGAATGGTGATGATGTTGTGGACAACTATAACAAGACTATTGTTGGAATATCATTATAAGACCAAGAAAAGGCTTGGTTATGATTAGCAAGGAATGTTGTGAAATCTTGTTTTTCATGAGAATATAAGGATTGGATAACTTTTTAATTTCATATGACCTCAAGTGTTCTTATGTTAATATTAATTGTAACTTCATATAAAAAACTAATGAAGATGTTGATAGGCCATTTCTTTTTTAGCTAGCTTCATTAGCACAAACATTGATAGTTTAAGAGCAGACACCATCACTCCTATTTTGATAATTGTGTAGTCTAGGTATAACCAGTATCTACCCATGTCTTTTAAGGTTTTATTGATTTTAAGGGAAACACTCTACATCTCACATTCATTGTTTGATTAAACCACTAGGTAGAACTCTTTTGCAATCACTCTTATATTGAGTTTGAATCTATGAATATGTATTGTAGAAAAGAGTTGAGTCATAGTTTTTGAATTTTTAGGAGACCATGAATTTTGACCCATTTGAACAGTTTCACATATTGAATCTAATAAGTAGCTCATCATAAATAAGGGGGAACCATTCTATTAAGTGTCATGTATTACATACACCAAGTTATTGTTGATAATTTCCCTAAGTGGGGGAATCTATTGGTCTTCTAATATTATCTATAATAATGGAATAGTCCTTATATACACATAAGTAATGTTTGGACTCAAAATATTATATTTAGGAGGGATAGGCCAATTTTGAATCCCTGTATTAATTTTTAGATGGTAAATTTTACTTGATCATCCATGAAAATAGTTCCTATTGGGTCAGTCACCCATGAATCCAAGACCTTCTCCAGGGAGTGCACTTCATACCAGTTGTCGATGATGACCTAGTTACATTTTATCTATGGGGAGGGAAGGTCATAGTATTTTTTGAAGCTCAATATATTTATGAAATAAATAGGGCTAACTTGGTACAATGATTTAATCAACCTATCTTCACACTTTGACCTCCCAAAAATACTATAAATTAGGTCAGCACATGGCATTTCTTTTGGCATAGCTATGACCTTATGGAGATTAACTAAGTTAATGGAAATGATATTAAAAGAAATTTGGATTGATATGAGGTATGGTTTAATTCTCATAAACATCCATAGATACTTCTATATTGAAATATATGCTATTGTAATGGAATTCACTAGATGTTATGGCCTTAGGAATAAATTTAGTATATTTGAAGATGACTAAAGAACTGTTCTAAAACAAAAAATTCATCATTCCTAAAGGAACTAATCTTGCCTAGTGTATAAAGACCTAATTTTACCATATTTTACAATACTTTAGGTAAAAATCAATGTCTTTTTATATCCCTCTATAGTTTTCAATCTCCAATAATGGCAGTTGGGAGTATAATTTATTAATAGCTTGAGCTTTATCAAATTGTGAGAGCATAGATAGTAGAGAAAGAAAATGCATATAGCTTCAAAATGTAAATAAAAATATCCTTGATTGTGTATCCCATTGAATGACTACTATGATTAATGCAATGTTTATAGTGATCCTGGTTCATGCTATATTAATGGAAAGCTTTTTAACCTTGCATATATTTGAAACATCTTTGAACTATTGTTTTTAGTGGTTAATTTTACCATAATTCAATTTACCTTCAATTTGTCTTTGATTTTCAATAAATTTTAGATTTAAAGCTAAATATTTCCACCTTTCAACATGTGGTTATCACCTCATATCCAAATAAATACTCGCATATCTTGAATATGACAAAGTTGCCTTATTGGCTCAAAATCTAGACATGTGGCACCTTTTGATTCCTCACAGACTCTCAAAATGTAAATTTTCATGATGACTCATCCATATCTCACCACATGGCATATTTCAATTCATAAGAAGTGCTCAAGTGGTGTTTTTTTAATTTTGATTGGCCATAGGAATGCCATGTGTCTCTCTCATGAACAATCATATCTTTCCTCACTAGGTGTATCTCTTAGAAGGCCTTTGAAAAAATATTAACATATTGGTACTAATTAGATGGCTCAGGTGGAGACATGCATCCTTCTCAGAGGTGATCTCATGGATCTTAGATAAAAATAATACAAAAATGACACATGTCATCATTTCATGGGTCTAAAGGGGACATGCATCATTATTACAAGCTATTGTTTGATTATTTCCAAGTGTCATCATCGAAAGGCACCTTGGACAAATACATATCATCAAAACTTGTTTTGATAGTTTAGGTGTAACTACATGTCTACCTCATGAGCTCTCATGAGTTTTAGATGGATGCAATGTGGCACAGACACATGGTTACTTTATATTAACCCAAGGGGGACACTCATCATTCTAGAAGGATGATTGGGTTTGATTGGTTGCTATTGAGACATGCAATGGCATCTCATATGATTCTATAAAAAGATGTGTGGGTGATGTGTGGTGGCTTGGATTAGATGGGATCACTCATGGGGGATAAGATCCTGATACATAGCCCAAAGATTTGAATTTGAATGGGTAAATTCTTACAATCCCTATAGATGATGCCACATAGCTCATTAACATGGTAGATTTTATCTAGGTGTCTTATGTAGGATGTGATGAATGCTTAAGTAATTATGAGGCACGATGAGGTGAACATCTATCCTTTTAGGCTGTAGTCTAAACTTTGACATCCTAAGAAGCATCATAATCATAAATTTAAATTGACATACTACAAGTTCAAGTGAAAAACTAAGTTACATTCCTAAAGACATTATTGACCATCTTAGGCAAATTTAAACAAGTTTAAATCAAAACTCTACAAGCAAATACCTTAAACACAACATAACATTAATTTAATAAAACCCATAGAATTTTGTTGTGGTTATGTTTATTAAAGAGCCCAATCACACTTTATCAACAAAGTCATATTTTCATAGCATTGAACCATCCATGGTAAATAATTCATTGTTGAATAAAACTTGAAGATTTTTAATAATTTGAATATTTTTAAGTATCAATCCCTATTGAAAAATGAATGATTAACCAAAAATTATAGAAACATAAGTATTTGTAAATTTTATCAATTATCCATGTATTCAAATGATTTAATATGCTTACCATCTTGGGAAATTTTTAAAATTTAAGAAAGGAGGGTCCCCATTCTGATAATAGGGGAATTTTGATCACCAACAAAAATATTTGTAAATCATGAAAAATATTCGCACCAAATTAAAACAAGTGAAATTACACTAAATGATGTTTGGGAGTATGAAAATAATGTAATAAACTGGAAAGAACATAAAATGCAAGTGGTATAAAAAAAAATTTAAGTAAATCAATCATACTAAATCACATTAGGAAGTATACAAGAGAAACAAAATTGGAAAAATGAATTTAAATCGATCACACTAATTCAAGCTAGGAAGTATGAAAAATTTAATAAAAATGGTTGTATTCTTACTTGTAATAAAAAAATAAGAAGATAAAATTGAAATACAAATGAATTAAACATTAAACATACTATATCAAGATGGGAATCATGTCAATGATGTGTAACTCTTAATCAATCATTATTTATCTCAAATTTGACACATGTAATTTCATTGTGACTTGGGTATTGGAAATGTTTGTGAGGAACATTAGGTCCTATCCATGGTATTATAATAAAAATCATAAAGGGAACATAAATTAGTTGGAAATAGAATGAAAATTATGTTAAATGAGATATTTGTAATGGTAATTTGTTAATTCATGAGGAATGCCTAGTCTTATCCCTAGTTTTACACTACAACTCACAAATGGAAACCCTAAGAGGAGTGATCAGTAAACAAAATAATATTTATAAATGGGAAATAGTATGATTTTGGGATATGAAAGATGAAATGTAAAAATCATATCATAGGTGTCTTATGAGAAGAGCTTAGGAAATATGAGGCACACTAAGGACATATAAAGACACAAAGTGACTAGTGACTATCAATATACAAAGAATACCCATTAACTATAGGCACAAATATTTGTAGGTAGATAAGTGAGATATAAGATCAAATAATGTTGGTTATTTTGAAAAATGAAAGTAAAATGGACATATCTTCCCATAACATGTTCCCCATTCCTCAGGACCTCTTACATAGCCGTTAATCCACTGTGAAGATTGGGTACTTGCATGAGAAAGTAGGTAGAACTAAATGATTTTTTAATTCTCTTTTCATAATATAATTTACTACCACACACCAATGGACCTAAACTCTATTATGAGTCCAAATATGGAGTTTTATCTTTGATTATAAAAATTACATTTGCTTAGAATCACATATTTTAGTATGAATTGACTTTTAAAATCTACATTTTGTATCATTACCCTTTGTTTCAAATGATTTTTCATTTGAATTTTTATGGATTTTTAAGATTCATCATCCATAAGGACATGGAATAAAAAATCATGAGAGGTAAATTTATACACACAAATGAGCCTTAGACTTTAGTTAAAGGAAGCTAAATATGCAAAGACATTACTGACTAAAACACTTAGGCTTACCTATGAACCAACATGTTATCTCAATTTTCAACCATGTGTATGCTTAGTTTGTGAAAAGAGATACGGGGAATAAAGGGAAATCCAAGATGGACTGGTAAAATGAGGTTATAATGAGATGACTTATTTTCTAACTGATCAGATGGTAAGGAATAACTAAGGGGAGCAAGGTTTGTATAACCTAGTCACATTAATGATTGTCCATATTATAAAGATAAGGTATTAACTAATTATGAGAAAATAAAAATATATTCATGGAAATAAAGGAACATATAGATAAAAATCATGTAATCATGAAAAATAATCCATAAGAAAACATAAGGAAAGAAATGACACTATAGACTAAATGTAGTGCAAAACATAAATAATCATGTAAGATATATAAGAATTTGAAAGAATGTCAAATTATATAATATATATAAATATAAATTTGGATCACATGTCCAATCCAAAATGAATAATTAAGTGAAGGAACACCATGTTATGTTCATAAATATAGGTATATTTATCCACAAACATTGTCCATAATATCAAATAAGTCTTTATGAAGCTAGAATCTAATGGTAGCAAGGGTATCATTGATATTTAGAGAAATATGAGAAAATACTTCTCATCAAATCTCCTCAATATAAAATGTAGACATGTTTGAGTGATCATGATAATGAGGGCCATCATACATGGGATACTCAAGATAAGGAACATAAGTGGACTCTATGGGACATGAAGGAATCACTAGTCGAGAAGGGGGCATTGGTGAAGGAAGGTCCATGCATGAAGGAGTCATAGGTGGATAAAATATCAGTGGATAATGGGCCATAGGTGGAGGATATATGGTGGAATAAGGGGGAGCCTTATTGTGAGGGAAACATGTGGGAAGAGGGATAGTAGGCAAATAAATGGTCATAAGGTGATCCTTAACATGTTACTAAAGGATGAAGGAACAATCAGTGTGATAGGTATTACATTGGTGCCACAAATAATATATCTATCCATATTTGTGAATATAATTAATTAAGAATTTTAGGGGAGGTATAACCTTGTCATTAGGTTGAGGAAGAGTAGGATGTAAGGTGTCTATATATATTAAAATCTTAGACAATGTGTGGAGGAATGACTATCTATGTTGTGGAAGTAATAAATATGCCTAGTAGTAGACTTTGTGGGTGTACTACTAAGGGGAATGGAAATAAAATCTAGGGAAGGCTGCTATAATGTAAAATCTCTATTCTAATGACTAGAAAATCTATGAATATCATAATATGGTTGATTAACCCATTGGGTGGGAAAAAGAGTAAGCTATGGTAAAGGGATAAAACTATCACCAAGGGAAGGTGGGGCTAGTGGAGAGACTAGGTAAGGCTCAAGTGAAGGTTCAATAGGAATATAAGTAGGAAGAGAATCAACTATAGAGGGACTGGCAATGGGATTTGGACTAGGTCCAGTTAATGGAGGGGTTAGATGGATACAATTTTGAAGGATAATAGTAAACATCTCAGGGGAAATCTTATTATAGGCATCTTGGTATATAGAAAAGTGATAGGGGCTAGTCATAACATGATCCATGATCATGCTCCTTCAAGGATATTTAGAAACTAGAGTTGTGTACACCATATCTACCCTATGAATAAGAGGAAAATTGTGAAAATTAGGAACTATATAGGATGAAATATAATCAGATAAATGGAAAGATTGAAACTATTAGAGTATGCATTTCATGTATATTTCTCATGTTTGATAGTGTCTTAGCTAGTTATTTCATCTTGTAGTGCATTTTTCCTATGTGAGGATTTATCCCACATTAGACATGTAGGCTAGTTCAATATTTCATCTTGCCTATATAATAAAGTGAATTTGTAATAACATGCTTTATTATGCTTCATTTTTGAATAATATATAATGTACCTTGACTTTGCATATCATATCTACAACTTCCTTTGTGATGCTATGTTACCAACACTTAAGATTCTTAGGTTAGAATGACTTTACCATTCTTAACAAGGTACCATAGCCCTTAAGAAGTTTCAATCATCCATTATCTTGAAATTCAAATAATTTTATTACACTTCCCTCTTGTAGTTGCTTCTTTCCTTATCATGGAGAGGAAGCATAAAAGAGAGGTGTACGAGAAGTTCTTGGTGCCCTTTGGTGCCTCTTTTTAAATTTTTTGAATATTTGAGGTTTTTATTGTATTTATTAAAGGGTTTTACACTTCTAAGGTAGTAAAAGAGATGAATATTAGCATATAAAATTTGAGAGAGGCTAGGCATTGGATTTATCTCTTTATTTGCTTTGGATTTGATTTCAGTTTTTTTATTTTGTTCTAAAATATACAAGCTTATGATAGTCAATATCTAAGTGTTGTAAAAGGTGGAGAAAAGGTGTTTCATATTGTGATTATCAAATTAATGCATTGAATCTACAAAAATAGGTAGGTTGGCATCCTTTTATTTTCAATCTTGGTGCTTTAAAACTATAAGACAAACTCAAATTTGAATTATAAAAGGAGATGAATATTGATGATAAAGTTTAATTCAGATCTAAATACTTGTAAGGAGATGAAGTTAAACATTAAAATGTCAAACTATTGGTCAAAATTAGAATTTTAAGGCACTATACCTAGCATTCAAATATAATTTTAAAGTAGATCAAAAGTTTAACATCAATTTTTGCAGAGATTATAATTTTTAAATTGTAAAGAAGAGCCATTGTTTTTTGTTTGTTTTTCTTTTTTCAAATCTAAGTGTTGAAGGAAATCAGCCATGGAGGAGATATACATTGGAAATTTGAAGGTGCTCTTGCTTGAATTATTTTTTGTTGAATTTAAAAATTATAGATATGTGACAGGTTTCTATGTTTGGCATCTTTTTTGAAGTTTGACATTGAATGTTTCTGCATTGGAGGATAAATAGCTAGAGGCATAGTCATATACTATATAAATATAAGTTGAAACTTATGTTTAGGATAATAATATCTATTTAAAATATTTGAATCATTGAAACTCTTATCTTGGCTTTATTTTCTAAATTTGTTACTATAAGATCAAGCCTTAACAAAAATTTTTTGAGAAGATATGAGTTTGCATCTTCTTTTTTGGATCTAAGCCCAAAGATTAAAATAATTTTACTTTTGCTCCTCTTAAAACAAGATGTCCATCAATTTTTATTTTTATAAGGCTAAATTTTTGCCTCAAATTGAAGTATAGCTCACTTATGCAAGCATAGAATTAACCAAGGGAATATTTTTTCACTTTTATTGAAATTTCTAAAACTGTAGTTCAATTTCTACTCTAAAGAGTGGTTGGATGAATATGTTCATTTTCATTTTGGTCACTAAAATATATAATTTTTTCTTAATTATTCTCACCCATTTTATAGTAAATCATAATGCTTGTAACTTTTGAACCGTAACTTAGATTTGAGTTCTATTTTTTTTTCAAAAGTGCATGGTTTTTATTCTCCATCCATTGGTGTCATTAAATTAAAAAAGATCACTATTTTTGTAAAGTGCCAAAATTAGGGGAGGGAGTCATATAATACAATCTTTTAGGGTGTCTTAGTGCTGATTTTTGTGATCCCTTTGGATTCTTTCTTCTCTTGGTGATTAGTTAGCATGTCTTCTACCTTTGATGTTGACCATTGTGAACCTTTAAATACAAATAATTACCACACATGGAGACCTCAAATGGAAATAATCATAAAATTCAAAGGATTATTATCCATCATGAATTAAAAACAACCATAGTTCACTTGTAAATTTGAAAAATTCAACATTAATGTAAGTTTAAAGAATGTACAAGCTTGATTGAGGAATATGTGAGTGATAGTATCTTATTTTATTTTGATGGGTGTGATTCTCCATTCAAAATGTGAACTAAGCTAAAGGGTTTTTCTAGAAAATTAGACCATTTGAGAGTGAAGTAACTTGAATTCGAGCTTACTTCACTAAATCTAGATGAATTTGCTTCCATTTTAAATTACCTCACAAATTTCAAGTATTTATTGACATAGGTAAAGGGGAGTGGATGAGATAAAAATGATGAAGAATGTGTGTACTTGATCTTGTCTAAATTGAGTGGCCCATTCTAAATATTTTCTTCTACATTTTTCTCTAGTATGGATGCATTAGGTACCACATTAACAATACCAGATTTAGAGTTGTTTTATGAGTGACTTGCTAAGGATGAATCCAAATTATCTCACCTTGAGTCTTCCACCTCTCAATAAGAATTAGTGGCCTTGCATCTTAAGACAAAGGTAAAATCTATAAAAACACTCCTCCTCACATCAAAATACACCTAATTCCACCAACACTTCAACATATAAACCCAAAACATATTCCAAATACAAAAATAAGTCTAACCTATATTGATCCTATTGTGGGGGGAATATCCATAAAGAGTCTATATGTTTCAAAAGAATACAAGCCTTAGATGATGATATTTGGAAACATAATATTTATATCTCCACTTCTAGATCTCATGAGCATGGTAAAGCACTTCATGTTGTTAGGAGATCATAATTACCTATAGGTTATAGATTATGGTGCTTCAAACCATATGACTTCTACCAAGGAGTCCTTTATATCTCTTGGTTTGAGTTCCACTTCCAATTTTGAGGTTTGAGATTCTTCCTTAATTTTTGTTAAGGGGAAGGGTGACATATAGCTAAATGATTTCCACATAAATGATGCATTATATGTTCTAGAAATCACCACCAACATACTTTCAGTGTATCAAATTTGTCATTTTGGTTAGGATAAGATAGTGACTTTCACATCACAGGGTGATGAAATCTGAGATTTGTTATATCCACACACACTCATTACATAGGGTGTTGTTGATCATAGTTCTTGACTTTACCATTTTGCGGTTTTTTATGATACTCCTCTAGGGTTGTGTTTAGTTTCTCATGTAAATTATAAGATTCATATTTGGCATGAGAGATTTGGACACCTAAACTATATATATTTGAATGTGTTGAGAATTCATAGTATGGTAGAGGGTCTTCCTATAGTTTCATGTCTTGATGGAGTTTGGCCCAATTTTGAGTTATGGAAACAACATGAGGATACATCTCCTAAGGGAATTTCAATGAGATATTATTCAACATGTGAGCATATACATAATGATTTGATGGTATTTTCTATTCCTTATTTCAATAAATTTAAGTATGTACTTATCTTCATTGATAATTTATGAAGGCATACTTGGGTTTATTTACTAAATTAAAAGAGTGATGTCTTTGATCACTTCAAATTATTTAAGGTTTTGGTGAAGAAATAGTCATAAATTTGCATCAATAAGCTTCATACAGATAATGTGGCAGAGTACTTCGGTCAAGATTTCTCTAATTTTTTGGAAGTTCATGATAATTTTCACTAGCATTCTATTGCACATAATACATAACATAATGGATTAGTAGAGAACAAGAACCAAAATGTAAAGATGGTATAATGTATGATGCATTCATACGATTTAAATCCTATATATTAGGAAAAGACAATTGATTGTACAAACTACATTCAAAATCACACACCACATCAAACACTTGAGCATATGACTCTAAAGGAGGCTTGGTCTAGATACAAGTTTGATGTCTCATTTTTTAATTCTTTGGGATCCTTGCTTGGGAATTTATACCAAATAATAAAATAAAAGCATTGGATAATAAGAGAAAACCTTTGATTTTTTTAGGGTATTATAAAGACATCAGATCTTAATATCTTTAAGATCCTTATACTCATGATGTTCATTTTTGAACACATACGTAGTTTGATGAGAACTTTACATCTCACACTTCTTCATATTCTTCCATTCTTTCTTATTCTTTTGATGATTCACCTCTTCTCAAGGATTCATTATTTGAGGACATAGTTTAAGATATTCCTAAAGAGGTTATTTAGGATGAGTATGTTCTTCACACTTATGTTGACACTATGCCTTTGTGGGCTTATACTATAGTTTTTGAGGTAGCACCATTCATACAAGATCTTACACCTACTTGAAATTATTATGCACATTTTATAGGCACTAGAATTTTGTGTTAGGCATTCTATAGGGATACATAGTCTTTTTCATAGTCTCATGATATACAGGAGTGGGATGATGTGATGATAGATGAATATTCTTCATTGATGAATAATCACACTTGGGATTTGGTCACTCTTCTTAAGGAAATAAATTTGGTTAGGTGCAAGTGGATTTACTACACTAAGTATGCAACTAATGTGTCCATTGACAAGTATAAGACATATCTTATTGCAAAGGGATTTTGACAAGTCAAAGATATCAATTAATATGAGACTTTTGTACCTATTGCCAAGATGGATTCTATTTGACTTGTACTTTCTCTTGCTTCATCATAGGGTTGTCAAATATATCAAATGGACATTAAGAGTGATTTTTTGTATGGATATTTTCATGAGGAAATATATAAGGAGAATCATGACGGGTTTTTTCTTGATTATTCTCTTGGTTTTAGACTTAGGAGGTATTTTATTGTCTCAAAGTGGCCCCTTGTGCTTGGTATTAGAAGATGGATTCATTTACTCTATCCACTAGATTTATTCAATATCACTCTTATCCCATAGTGTATATTCATCATATTGGGGAGGGTATTATTCTTATTATAGTCTTGTATGTTGATGATTTGATTCTCATATGTACCTACTCATGTAAAATTTAGACTATTTAGTAGGCACCTTTAACATAGTTTAACATGATAGATCTTGGCCTTCTACATTTCTTCCTTGGTACATATATTTCATAGTAAAATACAAGGCTATATTTGAGTTAGTAGAAGTACACACTTGATATAATTAAACATTTTGGCATGGATGATTATAATCTAAGTCCTCATTTTCAATCTAGGGTAACTCTCACTACCTCTTGTACTACTCCACTTTGTGATCCTACATTATATAAGTATATGGTTGGAAGTCTTATTTATTTGACCCCTACTCACCCTAACATTTAATTTTTAGTTGGGATTATATCTAGGTTTGCGCATGACCCTCATGAAAATCATTAGTAGTCTTCCAAGAGGATTCTATGATATCTATGAGGCACTACTCATTTTGGTTTATACTACACCAGAGGTTCTACTCATTTGGTTAGATATAATGATTCATATTAGGTGAGTTTTCTTGATGATAGACATTCCACTTATAGATACATATTTTTTCTTGTTTCTTCACCTATTAATTGGTTGTGTAAGAATTATTGGGCTATTTCACTTTCATCTACAAAGGCGAAGTACATGGCATCAATTACAATGAGTCAATAAGTTTTATGGCTTCATGCAGGAATCATCCACTATACTTTGGTGTGACAATGAGAGAGAAATTCATATATCTTTCAACCTAGTTTAGCATCAGTGGACTAAGAACATTAAGGTACATATGCACTTAATTCATCAACACATTCAAGATGGTGTTCTTTATCTTAGAGTACATTTTGAATCAACAATAGGTTGTAGACATCTTTAATAGGCCTTTTGCATTACCTCATTTCCTTGAGTTATGTGGAATGCTTGGGGGTTTTAGAAGTTTTCCTTAGGGGATATTCATGAGGAAATTTTCCATACTCATTTCATGGATACATATTGTACATGAGTACCTTATCAGGCTTAGTTATTGGGACTCATATTATGGATATGACACTATTTATTTTTTTGGATTTTGATAGCCCATAGTTTCACTTGAGGGGGTTGTTAGAGTATGTATTTCATGTGTATTTATCATGCTTTCAATTTTCTTATCTATCTATTTTATCTTCTAGTGACTTTGTCCTATTTGAAGATTTATCCCACATTGGCCATGCAGGCTAGTTTAGTATTTCACCTTGCCTATATAAGCAAGTGCCTTCCTTTGTACTAACATACTTTATTATGATTAATTAGTGAATAATATATGATCTAACCTATTTTTTCATGTTATATATGTAGATTCCTTTATTATTTTTTATTTATAAGACTTTATATTCTTGGGTTAGAAATCTTTTACCATTCCTAATAAAAAAATAAGAGTGATAATGAATGATTTCAACATCTCAGACTTGAACAAGGCCTCCTAGAAATGGGTCATCTAAGGTGTAACCATAAT